>CM053400.1:163624500-163712625 GCA_028644305.1 Xerus rutilus | reverse complement strand
AACAGGAACTCTGGAGCGGAAGTAGAGGCTGGTTCAGGTCTCACTTAGGCAGAGTCACAAGCTGGAGAGTTTGTGCGCGACCCTTACCGTGAGTATGAGCTCCCCTGGGGTTAGAAGCTAGCAGGCTCTGGTCTGCCTTCAACTGGGCACCCCTGGCATTCCCACTGGAACTCTGGAGTGGAACTGAGGCAGGCCCAGAGCACACCCGGGTGGGGCCTTTTCACGCTGGAGTCTCTGGAGGCCACTCTTTCCCTGGGTGTGCTTTCCTCTGTGGCTGTTAGCAATCAGACTCTGGTCAACCCTTAGTTGGACACCCGTGGAGTTTCCTGAGGGTGGATCTGGGCCCTCTGCAGCTCCTGCTGGACCCCGGGAACTCTGGAGTGGAACTGGGGCAGACCCAGGCTGCCCTTGGATGGGGCTGCCTCACGCTGGTGTCTCTGGAGCAATTCTTGCCCTGAATTTGGGCACTCCAGTGGCTAGAGGTAGCTGACCCTGGTCCTCTTTTGGCTGGACAACCGTGGAGGTTCCTGAGGGCGGATCAGGGCCCTCTGCAGCTCCCGCCATCCCCGGGAACTCTGGAGTAGAACTGGGGCAGGCCCAGGCTGCCCTTGGGTGGGGCTGCCTCGCACTAGGGTGTCTGAGGGGACTCTTACTCTGAGTTTGGGATCCTCAGTGGCTCGAAGTGGCAATTCCTGGTCTCCCTCTTGCTGGACACTCGAGCAGGTTCCTGCGGGCGGATCTGGGCCCTCTGCGGCTCCTGCCGGTGCACCGGAGCTCTGGAGCGGAAGTGCGGCGGGCTGTCTCCGCTGGGGTCTCTGGAGCGACTCTTGCCCTGAATATGGGCTCCCCAGTGGCTAGCGGCTGAGGCTGTGTGTCCACGGGAGCAGCTGCTAGGGGCTCTGCGTGGTTGGGTGGGCGCTGGAGCCAGAAACCCCCCAGTGATGGCAGTTTCTGAACACTCATGGGTCACCTGACAGTCATAAGCAGGGGAAATACAACTTATTTTATTCCAATCTTATTACTAGTACCTATAACACTGAAGTCACAAATTATAATTTATATAAATATACATTTATATATCATAATTTACGTTTATCATATTTAGTCTTAAAGACAAAAAAAAAGGTTAAAGCAGCCACAGGGGTTCAGGAGGCTTAACTAAGAGCAGATACTAAATGACAAGAGTCACTAGATCTAGGTGGTCAGATAAGATTAGGAACCAACCAAAGGACTTGTTCAGGGCACAGAACTGTCAACATGCAGTGACTTACTCTAAGATGTCCCTCTATTCTAGACTAGATGATCTGGATGGATGGCAGTTTCAGAGGGTCAGTTTGGAGAGTCAGCTTGGAGTGTCCTCTTGAGATGTCAGCTCAGAGTAGACCATGTGTGGCTGTCACAGGCAGGAGAAACCATGTCTGCTGAAGCCCAAGGACAGAGGTTTCAGAGGTTCTTCACTGTGGCAATTTTCCTGGGCAATGCACCTGACAAGTGACCGGATGACATGGACAGGGTGCTGCCAGGTCCATTCTCTGCTCCTCATTTATGGGACTCAGTTGAGGGGGTTGCTTCATTCAGTGGTCTGGTGTGTTCTATAACCTCATGAGCCTGATGTCACTGCTCTGAATTTGATACACCCATGCATTTGTGTGCTTCTGATTAATTTGATCAATTCACAGGTGGTCATTTTTATTAGTACAATTTATTTATCAGTTTATGTGTTATGGTTGTGCTGGGCGGACGGGGTTATTCACTTATACAAACAAGGTGTGGAGTCACTCTTCCTCAGAACTTAAACTCAAAATGGAGTAATTCATAGCAAACTTTATTAAATGTAGTAAGTAACTCAGGGTCAGGACCAGTCTGAGAACTGCTGTTCTATATATCATGGAGCATTTCGGAGCAGAGCACAGCCTCTATTCTGGTTTACTTGTGCTTCTCTCTCTTCAATGACAGCTGCTGTGTTATACTTGCCATCATAATCCAATCTCTTTACAATGTCTGGCCTAAAGTAGGTTCTCAATACATATTCTAAACAATCAGAAAGATTCCCTTAGCTTTGGTAGGAATCATGCGGAATTTCCACTTGAGTTCAGAGTTGAAATTTTACCTTAATGGTGAGGTCACCCTTTGGCCATTGCCTTAAGGAAATTTCAAGACTCTGAAAGTCCTCAAGTCAATTACTCACTTACAACTCTTTCACTTTTTGAAAGAATCTATGCCAATGTATAATTTATCATTATTGTATGTATCAGCTCCCTCCAAGGCAAACTGACATTAGCTTAAATACAATCCAGTGATATACTATAAATTGCATTATATATAAAAATCCATGCCAAATATGTGATGCTGAATTCAGAGCCCTAGACAACTTGAAGAGTATTGATTTACATGGTTCTTCAAACTCCCTAGAGGGTATTTAGACTCATTGTCCCATTAGACTCTCATAAGAGTCCCTTCTAGTCAGGGATTGTGTTTTTCAGTTTTTTTATTTAGAGCTTTATAGTTATACATAGCAGTGGGGTTCATCCTGACAAACTCATTCATACACAGAAATTGATTTCATTTCATGATCCCCTTTTTCCTCCCTGCCCTCTCCCATTTTCCTTCTTCTACTCTACTTGACTTTCTTCTACTCATCTATTAATTTATATTTGATTGGCTCTTTATGTTATTCTGTTCTTCCTGTCCCCTTTCCTTTAGATTGCTCTAGCTTCCATATACAAGAGACAACATTTGACCTTTGCGTTTCTGAGTTTGGCTTATGTCACTTATTCTCCAATTACCAGCAAATGACATAATTTCGTTCTTTTTTTTTTTTATGGCTGAGTAGAACTCTACTGTGTGTCTATGAAATACACATACAACAATTTCTTAATCCATTCATTAATTGAAGGGCAGAGAGGTTGATTCCATAATTTAGCTATGTGAATTGTGCTTCTATAAACATTGAGGTGCTGTATCAGTATAGTATGTTGATATTAGATCTTTTGGGAAAATACCAAGGAGTGGGATAGCTGGATGGCAGTTCCATCTCTAGTTTTTGTTGTTGTTGTTGTTGTTTTGTTTTTTTTGAGGAATCTCCATACTGCTTCTCAGAGTGGTTGTACTAATGTACAGTCCCCTCAACTATGTACAAGTGTACCTTTTTCCCTACAACTGCACCAACATTTATTATTGTTCATATTCTTGATCATTATCATTCTGACTTGAGTGAGATGAAAGCTTTGTGTAGTTTTGATTTGCATTTCACTGATTGCTAGAGATGTTTAACATTTTTTTAATGTATTTGTTGGCTATTTGTCTTTATTATTTTGAGAGGTTTCTGTTTAGTTCTTCTGCCCATTTATTAGCTGGGTTATTATTTCAGAGGTGTTAAGTTTTTTGAGTTCTTTATATATTCTGGACATTAATCCCCTATTGGAGGAGTAACTGGCCAATATTTTCTCCCATTCTGTAGGCTTTCTTTTCATGCTTTTAATCACTTTCTTTGCTGTTCAGAAGCTTTACAGCTTGATGGCATCACACTCATTGATTCTTGGTTTTGTTTCTTAAACTTTGGGGGCCTTGTTAAGGAAGTCAGTGCCAGCTCCTATGTAATGGAGTATTGACCCTATGTTTTCCTCTAAGAGTTGTAAAGTTTCTGGTCTAATTCCTAAGTCTTTGATCCATATTTGAATTCTGTGCAGGGTGAGAGATAAGGGTCTAGTTTCATTTTCCTACACATAGCTACCCAGTTTTACTATCACCATTTGTTAAAAAGGCTGTCTTTTCTCCAAATTATATTTTTAGCATCTTTGTCAAATATTAGGTGATTGTAGGTATGTGGATTCTCTGTGTGTTCTATTGCATTACATTGGTATTTATGTCTATTTCAATACCAATACTATACTGTTTTTGTTACTAGAGCTCTGGAGAATAATTTCAGATCAGGTATTGTGATACCTCCTGATTCACTTTCTTGCTTAGTATTGCTTTGGCTATTCTAGGTCTCTTATTTTTCCAAATGAATTTAAGAATTGTTTTTTTTTTTAAATTTTGTAAAGAATGTCATTGGTGTTTGGATGGGGATTGCATTGGATCTGTATATTGCTTTTGGTAGAATGGTCATTTTGACCACATTGACTCTGCCTATTCAGGAACATGAGATGTCTTTCCATCTTCTAATGTCTTCTTCAATTTCTTTCTTCAGTGTTTTACAATTTTCATTCTAGAGCTTTTTTACCTCCTTGGTTAGATTATTTCCCAAGTACTTTATTTTTTTGAGATTATTGTGACTGGAATGGTTTTCCTGATTTTTTCCTTGGCTGAATTACTGTTGGAAAATAGGAACGCTATTGATTTATGGGCATTTTCTTGTATCCTGCTACTTTGCTAAACTCATCTTTAGCTCTAAAAGTCTTCTGCTGGAGGTTTTTTTTTGGGAGGGGGGCGCTTCTAGATAGGGGATAACATTATCAAACAGAGGTAGTTTGACTTCTTCTTTTCCTATTTGTATACCTTTGATTTCCTTTTATTGCCTGATTGCTCTGGCTAATGTTTTGAGGACTATATTAAATAAGAGTGGTGAGAGGGGACAGTCTTGTCTTATTCCTGATTTTAGAGAAAATGCTTTTAGTTTTTCTATATTTAGTATGATGTAGGCTTTGGGTTTGCCATAAGTGACATTTATAATGTTGAGGTAAGTTCCTTCAATCCCTAGCTTCTCCAATGTTTTTTACCTGAATGGATGTTGTACTTATCAAAGGTATTTTATGTATCTATTATAATCATGTGATTTTGTCTTTAATTCTGTTAAGTTGTGGATTATATTTCTTGCTTTGCATGTGTTGAACCAACCTTGCATCCCTGGAATGAAACCCACTTGATCGTGGTGTACTATCTTTTTGATGTGATTTTGAATGTGATTTGCTAATATTTTATTAAGGATTTTTATATCATCGAGGGTATTGGTCTATAGTTTTTTTTCTTTGATGTGTGTTTGTCTGGTTTTGGCATTAGGGTTATACTGGTGTCATAAAATGTATTTGGGAGTGTTTCTTCCTTTCAATTTCATGGAATAACTTCAGAAAGACTGGTGTTAGTTCTTCTGTAAAGGTCTGATAGACCTCAGCTAAGAATCCATCTGGTCCTGGGCTTTCCTTTTTTAGAAGGCTTTTAATTGCTGTTTCAGTTTCATTAGTTGATGTCAGTTTGTTTAGGTTTTTTATGTCTTTCTGATTCAATTTGGGCAGGTCATATGTGTCTGGAAATTTTTCAATGTCTACCAGATTTTACAGTAATAAACTGTATAAATTTTAAGGAGTATAAATTTTCAAAATAGGTTCTGATAATCCTCTGGATTTCAGAAGGGTCTGTGGTAATATCTCCTTTTTCATCTCTGATCTTGTTGATTTGGGTCTTCTCACTTTCTTTTGGTTAGTTTGGCTAAGGGTTGTTCAATCTTATTTACCTTTCAAAGAACCAACTCTGCTGTGCTGATACTGTGTGTTGTTTTCTTATCCTCAATGTTATTGATTTCAGCTATATTCCATCTTCTACTGGTTTTAGTGTTAGCTTGTTCTTTTTCTAAGGCCTTGTGGTGGAGCATAAGCTTACTTATTTGAGATCTCTCCAAATTTTTTTTTTTTTTTTTTTTTTGGTACTGGGGATTGAACTCAGGGGCACTCGACCACTGAGCCACATCCCCAGCCCTATTTTGTGTTTCTATGTAGAGACAGAGTCTCACTGAGTTGCTTAGCAGGGTCTCACTGAGTTGCTTAGCGCCTTGCCGTTGCTGAGGCTGGCTTTGAACTCGCGATTCTCCTGTCTCAGCCTCCCTAAGTGCTGGGATTACAAGCGTGAGCCACCGCGCCCGGCTTTCTCCAAATTTTTAATGTAGACAAGCAGTGTTATACTTTTTCCTCTTAGAACTTCTTTTATATTGTCCCAGAGATTTTAGATGTTGTATATCTGTTCTTATTAATTTTTAAAAATTTCTCAATTTCTATTCTCATTTCTTCTTTAATCTGTTCTTCATTTAAGAGAGTATTATTCAATTTCTGTGTGTTTATGTAGTTTCTATTATTTGTCTTGCTGTTGATTTCTAGCTTCATTCCATTATGACTGATAGGATGAATAGGATTCTACTGATTTTTTTTTTTGTATTTGCTATGATTTGCTTCATGGCCTAGAATATGATATATTTTGGAAAGAGTTTTGTGTGCAGCTGAGAAGGAGGTAAATTTAGTTGTTTGGATGTAATATTCTGTAGATATCCATTAGGTCCATTTGACTTATAATGTTATTTAGGTTGGAGATGTCTTTATTGATTTTATGTTTTGATGACCTGTTAGTGATGAAGGTGTATTGAAATATCCTAGCATTATTGTGTTGGAGTCTATGTGGGATTTAATGTCAGGGAGTATATTTTTCATATAATTGTGTGCATCAAACCTTTACTATTGTTACATCTTCTTGTGGACTGTTCCCTTTGCTAGGATGTAGTGATCTTCTTTGTCTTTTCTGATTAATTTTTGCTTGAAATTTGCTTTTAGATATGAGAATAGTTACTCATAATTGTTTTTGTGGTCCTTATACATGGAATATTTTTTTTCCTCCCTTCACCTTCAGCCTATGGATGTATTTGCCTGTAAAATGAATCTCTTGTAAACAGCATATTGTTGGATCTTGTTTTGTGATCCATTGTGCTAATTTGTTTCTTTTAATTGAGGTGGTATATGTTTGTGGTTTCTTGGCTTTTTTTTTTTTGGCTATATTTTTTCCTGTCTTGATTCTCATTTAGTGGATTATTCTTCTATCAAACTCCCTCTGTTTGGGAATTGTTTTTTAGTTCTTCTATGTGCAGTTTGTCTTTGAGTATTCATTGTAGTGTAGGCTTGGTTCTCATGAATTCTTTTAGTTTCTTCTTATCATGGAAAATTTTTATTTCTCTCTCAAATTTGAAACTGAACTTTGCTGGATATAGTAACTTTGGATGGCAGTTGTTTTCTTTTAGAGCTTCAGATATTTTATTCCAGGCCTTCCTTGATTTTAGGGTCTGAGCTAAGAAATCAGAAGTGGGTTTTATTGGTTTGCCTCTAAATATAACCTTATGTTTCTCTCTTGCAGCTTTTAATATTCTTTTCTTATTTTCTAGGTTAGGTATTTTGATTATGGTATGTCTTGGTGAGCTTCTCATTTGTCTAGGTCTATTTGGGATCCTATAAGCCTCCTGTATGTGGATGTCTATCCCATTACTGATACTGGAAATTTTTTCTGTAACAATTTCATTGAAAATGTTCTTTATGCTTTCAGTTTTTCAGTTTGTGTTTCTGTTTTCTCTTCTATCCCAATGATTCTCAGATTTGGTCTTTTAATGTTGTCCCAGAGTTCTTGTATATTCTGATCATGTCCTATACTTTTTTCCCTTTATTGCCTTCTGTGTTCTCAAGATCATATAGCCTGTCTTCAAGGGCTAATGTTCTATTTTCTATGCAATATAATATGTTATTGATGTTTTCAAACAAGTTTTTAATTTGAATGAGTCATTTCTAGAAATTCTGCTTGATTTATTTTCACTCTATTTCTTTATTAAAGTGGTCTTTCATCTCTTGTAATTATTCTCTTAATTCTATCCTTAGATCTTATTTTAGTTCATTGACTATTTTAAGAAATAGTTTTTTTAATAGTCTTTCTCAGGGCTTTTGTCCACATCACTGTCATTGGGATCCTTTGTTGGGGGAATTGTGGATTTTGAGGGGAGATTTGTTATCCTGTTTTCTCATGTTTTCAGAGGTCATGGACTTGTGCATCAATCAAGGTGGATTCTTCTCTTTTTTTACCCATGTCCTTTTGTGTGTAATCATCTTATTTGTTCTGAGACTTCTCTCTGTGAAGCATGAGTATATGCCAAGGGGTCAGACATGAGTCCCTCTCTGGTTTTTCCTCCTTGAGTCCTTGTTGTTGGTTTGGGGTTTTGTCTCCTGACTTCTTTGAGTTGGAATAATGTGAGGGAATGTTTAGCTCAGCAGCAGAGTGTCAAACTTGTGAGCTTTTACTGTCCCTGTAGGTTCCCAGCACCTCACAGAATGGGGAGAATTACACAATTATAATGACAGTTGCAAACAATACTCAACATTAAAGTAAATACCTTGTTCCTACTATGATATCTTCAACATTAATTACAACCAAAAACAGGAATGGTGGGATTAGCAATTTTCAACATAAAAACAATAACCATGAACTAGATATGGCTTTGAAGCATACTTCAGGTGTCAACTATATTATCCACAGCAATAATGATTATATCAGCATTAATGGTGGGGGACAGGAGTTATGTAAGTCAATTAGTTCTGAGAAGCTGTACACCCACTGCTGTTCAATATTTTTAATATCTTATTTGCACTCCCCCAAATTACCCAGCCTAAAATGTTTTTAGCAATTTAAAAATATACTTCCAATTTATCTGAAATGGCCATAGAATCAAAAGCAGAAGAGGTAAAGGAAAAGAAGAAAGTAGTAATAGGATTTCTATAGTATATCAATGTAGAATGCTCACAAAATGAACTTAGGACTGAATGATTCCAGATAAAAAGCCCTAGCCTGAAGGAGATTTATGATAATTTAGTAAATCCCTGATGCTATTCCTTTATTTTGTTTTAGGAGATCATTAGGATTCCTTTTCTGTATTTGGAAACCAAATCCACTCAAATCTCTTTGGACAACAAAAATGCTATGATTAGTTATTGAATCCTTAGTACTTTTTACAAAGATACTCTAGGGTAAATAGTGCTCTTTGGGGTTAATGGTTAGCAAATTCATTAAGTTTTGTAATAATAGTCAATGAGATTGATTTTTTTAAAAAGCACAAGTACCTTTTTGATACATACTGTCACTCTAATGGTAATGTCTACATAGAAGGAATACTCTGGCAAATGCAATGATACAAGTATTTGAAAGTACAGAGGAAAGAACACATTAAATTCCACAAACACAACACAAGCTGGTGATTAGTTTCATTGATGTCTTAGAGAAGAATGATGAGAGACTGAGGATTGTTAACAAGCAGTGAAAACTAAATGTACCAGCTTATTTGGTAGTTTCGAAAGAGGACCCCATCTCCTGAAGTCAAAGAACCACATGGCTAAAGAGCACATTCAAGATCTGACAAGTTTATTGAACTTTAAGATAGAACGCTCTGCCAAAGCAAATCTCTATTGCTAAATTCAGTGCTCCAGTAGAGAGGGGGAGAGAGAGGCTGGGGCCCTGAAACACAGAATTGGGACACTTGAATGAGTTATGGATACATAATTCTGTTTAACTGCCAACATGTTTTGAGGAACTGCCAAATATTTTCTATAGAAACTGTACCATTGTACGCTCTTATCAGTAATGTACAGAGGTTCTACTTTAGTTATTTTTATTTAAAAAATCATACCTGTCCTTCCTACTGGATGTGAAGTGGCATCTCATTGTGGATTTAATTTGCATTTCCCTGGTGAATAAGGCTGTTGAGCAGCTATTTACCTACTATTGGCCATTTGTGTATCTTTGGAGGAATGTTCATTCATTTAATAATTTTTGAATTGAGTTGCTTGACTTTTGTTTTTGATTATAAAAATTCTTTATTCCAGATACTAGAACTTTATGAAATATATAACTTGTCCCGCACATCTTTCCTACTCTGCAAGTTGTCTTTCCAATTTTTTATAGTGTCCTTTGGTACATAATAGTTTTTAAAATTTTTTTATTTGATCTTTTTAGTTATACATTACAGTAGAATGTATTTTGACATATTATATATACATGGAGTATAACTTCACATACTCATGTTCGTACATGATGTGGAGTTACACTGGTGGTATATTAATTTATGAACATAGGAAAGTAATGTGTGATTCATTTTACTGTTTTTTTCTATTCCCATCTTCCTCCCTTTCCTTCATTCCTTTTTGTCTAATCCAAAGTACTATTCTTCCCTCCCCACCCTTATTGTGTGTTAGCATCTACATAACAGTCATAAATATTTATGCCCCCCAAAATGGAGCATCTACATACATCAAACAAACACTTCTCAATTTCAAAAACCAAATAGACCACAACACAATAAAACTGGCTGACTTTAACACACCTCTCTCATCACTCATTAGATCCTCCAAACAGAAACTGAACAGAGAAGAACTACAATAAATATTTATGATTGTTATGTCTTGTTGATGTATAATTCCCTTAAGGAGTATGAAATGTCCTTCTTTGTCCCTTCTGATTAACTTTGGATTGATGTTCACTTTATCTGATATGAGGATAGAAACTTCTGCTTCTTTGCAAGATTCATGTGAAGGATACGTTTTTTTCCATCCTTTTACCTTCAGTCTTTGGATGTCTTTGCCTATGTGGTGAGTATCTTAAAGATGGCATATTGCTAGGTCTTGTTTTTTAGTCCAATCTATCAGTCTGTCTTTTGATTAATGAGTTTAGGCAATTTTCATTCAATGTTATTACTGAGAAGTGATTTTTATTCCTTGCCTTTTGAATTTATTTCTGGTTTTAATTTGAATTACTTTCTCCTATGACTATTCCTCTAATGTACTTCATCCTTTTGCTGGTATTCACTTTTATTTTTTATTTCTTCTTCATGAAATATTTGAGAATGTTTTGTAGTGCAGGCTTTCTAGATGTGAATCCTTTAAACTTTTGTTTATCATGGAAGGTTTTTATTTCATCATCAATTCTGAAGCTTAATTTTGCTGGGTATAGTATTCTTGCCTGGCATCCATTGTCTTTCAGAGCTTGGTATATGTTATTCCAAGACCTTCCTGCTTTCAGGGTCTGGGTTGAGAAATCAGCTGAGATCTGAATTGTTTTCCCTATAAATTGACATATAATTTTTCTCTGGCAGCCTTTAAAATTCTATCTTTGTTTTGTATATTAGAAATTTTCATAATAATGTGTCTTGGTGTGGGTTTGTTGTAATTCTATGTATTTGGGGGTCCTGTAAGCCTCCTGTATTTGATTTTCCATTTCATACTTTAGTTTGGGGAAATTTTTGATACTATTTCATTGAAAAGATTTTGCATTCCTTTGGTTTATTTCTCTGAGACTTCATCTATCCTGATAAATCTTAAATTAGGTCTTTTGAGGTTATCTCCTATTTCTTAGAAGTTCTGTTCAGTTTTTTGACATCTTTTCTCCATGGTCAACTTTATTTTCAAAACTATATATTTTGTCTTCATTGCCTAAAACTATGTCTCCCAAGTGATCTAGTTTGTTGGTGATGCTTTCCATTGAATTTTTAATTTAGGTTATTGATTTCTTCATTTTGAAGATTTCTGCTCACTTTTTTTTTCAGAATCTCTGTTTACTGAAGTGATCTTTCACTTTCTGTATTTTCTGATTTCACTCCTTCCATTATGCTTTACCTCGCAGATCATTTTAACTGTGTACTTTCTACCCCTTCTCTGATGTTTCTTCCACTGTGGTGTGAATAGATTTTGTTATTGAAGTATCTTGGTTTGTTTGGGGTGATTTGTTCCTTGCTTTTTCATGTTGTTTGTGTGTCTGCCCACTTAACACTATGGGTATGAGGCAGTAGAGATTCTACTCTGTGGACTTGTGGAGTTCCTGAATGTTTTCAGTACCTCAGTGTTTAGGGTAAGACAAATAATAACAATAGCCAATGCAAACAATATATAGCATTAAACCAATGACATCTACAATTGTCATTGTACAACAAACAGAAATGCTCAGTTATTACCTACAATAAAACAGTAAGTTAGCAAAGGTTTTATAATTTCAAATTGTGTATAGGGACAGAAGAATTGAAATGATGTAGGATGTGATGATCATGAGGGGGGAGGTAAAAGTAAAAAATTAAAGAAAGAGTGAAAGAGAGAACAATAGAGATCGGCTGTTAGCAGAAGAGACAAAGAGAATCAAAGGAAACAGATAAGTAAGAGGAAAAATATATATGCAGTAAAAAATTAAAAACAAAAATGAAAGAATATAAAACAACTGAATTGAATGTTTTAGTCCTCAAAAAACTGATCCATGAAAAATAACTGGTTTCAAAAATGCTAGAAATAAGTAAAACAAATATTAATATGTACAATGTCCATGAACCATTAATTTCACAATAAAACAGAGAAAAGGAAAAAAGGGGGAAGAAAGAGATCTTGATGAAAAGTTAAAGAATTATTTCCACTGGAGTTTAAAAGATTTTCAGCTTCCCTTCTCAACACTGTTAGGTGGGTTCCTGTGGAGTATGATGCTTGCTCCACCCTCAGGGTGTGGTTGCTAGAGTGAGAGAGGTAGTCCTCATAGGCAAAATTGATGGAGGTGAGGTTTAGACTTAGGTAGGCTCTACATTCTTTGATGAATGCCAATTGGTCTAGAGATTTTAAACAAGCACACCTTTGTTGCCCAAAAATTGCTGGTCCATGTTGCAAGACTGCACCCCTGGGATCTCCCCTGGATTTCACTCATGTGTTGGAGGAGCCAATTCTTAGTCCACTCTGGTCACCTGTGGACCACACATTTCTTGGCCTCAGGTTCAGTGTCCAAACTCATTCTCTCCTTCCCTCACCCTTTTGAATTCCTGGTCAAGTGCATCTCTCCCATCCAGTACTGCAAACAGCTGGATTGGAGGGGGAGAAGGAGAGTCAGGTGGGTTTCCATGACCAGTTGTCCCCTGTGTAAACCTTTTTCCATGTTTTTCTCCTTTTCACTTAGGCACATTCTATGTCCTGCTGTGTGGGTTTGCCAGCCCTGTATTTCAGGCCAAACTCAGGTTTGCCAGGAATTGGTTCCTTCAGCTCTTGGTCTCTGTGCTGCAGCTGCAAAATGGTCCCTTCCTCTGTCTTCTGCATGCCACCAGGAGAGATTCAGTTTCTCTCCTATTCAAGGATATTAAGCAAAACAGCTGCCTTTCAGTTTAAGTCAGGCAGCATCTTTGATCTCTTAACTCCATACCCAGACATGCCTAAGTCCTCCTAAAAATATGGGTTTTTTAATTCCCTCATCCCTCCACTTTGTTCACAAAGGTACCACTGCTGTTGATGCTTCTGACCACAGCAGTGGCTGTGACACTAGAGATTTCTTATTTTATTATATCCAACCTCCTGAGTCCCCTACCTGCTTTGAGTGTCTGGTATTATATTCCACTAAAGCTCCTCCTCCAACACACACACTTTTTTGTTCACTTTTGCATACCTTGTCCAACTGTGGCTGTGAATGGACAAGTGCAATGACTCCCACACTCCATGAAAAGGGTATCTTTGGGGATTCAGGCCGCTCAGGAATGAGGTCTTGGGTCACAAACTAGGGGGCCTAAGACCAACTGTTGTGATGTGGCTATCAGTTTGCCCACTAACTTTCTAACTTTCATTTTTCTAAGTCATCCCTTCATGAAGTGAGGAGAACTAAGGAGTCACTCTCAAGACAATATGGAGAAGTATTTTTATTTGGTACAAGAAGCAAAAAGCAGCAATTCTGAAGTGTGCTGTTCAGACTTCCATTATTAGACTCATCCCCAGGAAGTGCACTGACAGCCTCCAGTTGTAGGTGCCTTCAGGATCTTCCTTCAGCTTTTAAGCCAGTGAGCTGAGGCCACACTGTTTCTGGGCAACCCAATCCACAGAGAACAGTTAGCAGAAGTGCAGGACTTATGAATTCTGGTTCCTGTGGAAGTGGGCAATCTGTGCCTGAGCTCCATGCTCATTAGATGAGACTTGTTAGAAGTACAGCACAGTCTGAGGCTCTTCCTACCTAACCTTACTCCTTTTCCTTTCACAAGAGCCAGACCTGCCATCAGGAATAGAAAGTTTCCCTTTGTACTTATGTTCCCTCTCCTTTTTATCTCCATAGTTATAACCTCCAAAAAATATCTTCCACTCAACTTATTCTTCCCAAAGGACCCACTCTCCCACACTTGTGGGACACCACTGATAGATGAAATGATGATATAAGCTTTGGTAAATCAAGGGATTTGCTTCAAGTCACACAGCTATTAAGAGAAATACTTATTCCTATTTGAATGCTTATTTAAGTATGTAATATATTCATGAAACCATGCACTTTCTCTGCCAATTATACTTTTCTAATTCACATTGAAAGTATAACTGTAAAAATTTTAAAAACCCACAAATAATGCAAAACTGGGCAATTTATTCATGTCAGATTGGGAAAGAATACAGTATATTTACTTGTTGAGAATTTGTTCTAAACAGGCATATTTGTCAAACAGTTGATTAGGGAGATTGCAGTGACTTTATCACTCTAAAAAGATGGAGTACCTGTCATCTTCCTGGGAAACCAAAGCACAGGTATTGATAGAAGTCAACACTTACAGCTGCCAGTCCTCTGTTAGATATTTCACTTTAGTATCTCATTTAACACTTTCATCAAACCAGAAAAAGAGATAAATTCATTTTTCTGACCTCCAAGTCAATATTCCATTTCCATGGCTGCCAAAATGGGAGTATGTGCACTTAAAGAAATGTGCAAGATAATTACAGGGTGACAATAGGAATTATTTTAATTATATTTGTGATCTATAAATTAAAATGCTCTACTAGTAGTTAAAACAAATTGACACTAGTTCATATATTTCACATAAATAGAAAATACATGCTCAAAATTGAGACAATAGACCAACTATCTAAAAGTAACAAAAGATATTTTTAGATTCTACATACATAAATATGATTACTCATATTCAAAAAGATCCTGACACAAAAGTTTGGGTATATTCAGTAAGATGGTATATTTGGATGTCAACATGCACAATTTAATGAAAATGTTATCTCAGTGATGTGTCATTGCTTCAGTGAAACTATTTACCAGCTCACGCCACCTGACACACTTAGAACACATCAAACCTGCAGATGGGAGTTCTATAATACCATGCCTCAGCGGGATGACCTTATGTATGTGCAAGGGTACAGCTCAGAGGTGGGAGGCTGAGAACACTAAAACATCATGTTACACATACAGATATCTTCTCCCCATTCCGGGTGGAGAAGAATGCATCTCATCATTTCCAGTCTGAAACATTAGCTACAGTCTACTCCCATTACAGTTACGGGAAAGTGTTGCCTTTATCCATCAGTTCTTAGTTCTGATGATTTTTTGAGTCATTTGAAGCTACAGTGACTTCTTTAGTCATGATAAAAATGAGAATAAAGATATAATAAGTTTGTATAGAATGTTGAATTTTTATATGCATAAGTTCTCTGATAAGTGATTATACAACATATTTATACCTCACATATATTTAATTACTAGAGACCCTGGAAGAATTAACCCTAAATATATTATGACCTAGGTTAAAAATATCCAGCTATCTTATACTAGACATTTTTGAGTGCTAACAAGATCAATTTTTACAGAATATATTGGTTGAAACTCAAGAGTAAGGTGTGGTGGTTAGCATTCATTCATTTGCTGAATCAATATGTATTTTCTGAGCACATGCTATTTTCTCTGTTCTATTCCAGGCATGGGGGATTTAACTGTCAATGGAGCAGGTGATTCCTCTCTACAAGCCTTACAATCTGGTGGAGAAGGGTACAATCTAACTATATAAATTATATACATCTACATTTATGAGGATTAAAGCTAATATTTTTTAAAAAAATGTATGTCATAAGTGCTTTGGAGAAAAATGCAGGAAAGGAGGACAGGGGGTGCTAGTGTGAGATGCAAGGTAGGTCTCACTGCAGTGATGAATGAACAGTGACCCAGGGAGAACCAGGAAGCCAGTATCCCAGAAGCATCCTCCAGACACATGAACTAGTGTTGACCTTTTGCTAGGACACAGCCTAACAAAAGTCTAAGCAACATGCTGCTTTTGCAAAGCTGACTTTTCAAAACATTAAAAAATCATATATACTTAAGATGATCTCCTCTTCCCTGAACACATTATATTGTCACCCAAGACACTGGCTCCCTGAGAAACAAACTAGAAGCACAGCATTTTAAAGACAGAACTTTCATGATAATGATCTAGAACTCCATATTCTAGACTATACAGAGGTGGAAATTCACTGCCTATGTGTAAAGTCCATGTGTACCTGACTAGAGACTCCATCTGAAATCAGTTCCAGGGACGATTACGAAGGCAGAGTAATGAAGTCTTTGAAGCCCATGGTCCAGGCCAGTGTTAAGACAACAGGAACAGGCAGCCATGTACTCAGGGGCCTTTGCAGAATAGAGCTGGCTAACGTTTTCCCCACGGTGCAGGTTTGGCCCAAGTCTTGTAGCTAAAATCATGAGCCTTGGTAATAACAAGGATGTTCTAAAAGATGACATCTACCACAATTATGTTAAACATTCTGCTAAAATTTTATTTTGGGAAAAAGGGAGTCATGTTTGAATGTAAACTCTGGGAGAACTGAGGCACAAATAGAAATTATGAGCTTGGATTTTGAAGCCAGATTGCTGGGGTTTAAATCTCAGCTTTCTTACTTGGTAAAGATACGTGGCCCTGGGTCTTAACAGTGTGTGTTTTAGTGCCCTAATCTTTTAGACAAGATAATAGTATCCACCCCTTTGGTTATGATGAGGATTAAAGCTAATATTTTAAAAAAGGCTTAGAAATTGCATGGTACATATGAAGCAATGTATAAATGTTCTTAAGGAGTAGAATTCTTATTTGAACTTCCTTTTTACTATTACTTCCAAAGACTTGCCTCATCACCTTCACCAAAGAAAAAAGATTTACTCACTTTTCTTGAGAGACTCTTTTATACACAAATGTTTAAAACAGAGCTCTTACATGAGTCTAGAAGTTCTATCAAGTTTATATCAAACCTTTAAATGCAAAGTGAATAATATAAGAAATAGATGACCAAAGAGATTATCAAATGAATACTTTTATTAGAGTCATAACACTTATAAAATAAATTTCTTTTCATAGTGGAGTTACCAGATTTTAAGACGAACCAACGCTGTCTCGTTTTTACAGCTATGTAAAGAAATTCTTAAATGCCATAATTTTTGTTCAAGTGCTTTATCACTCAACTCACAAATCTAGAATGTGATTAATCTACAAATCTAAGTATTCACAGTTAGGTGTTTTAGATTTGGTTGTTAATGATCTAGAAGCAGTCCATTTACAAAAGTGCCACCAATACATTTTAATGAAATCATTTAATTTAATGCCACCAAGCATGGTCTGTTATACCTTGGGGAAAAAAAATAAAATCTCACCACTAAATTTTAGCAGACTACCTTTAAACGATTCCAAGTAGAATGTACAATATATCTTTATGGCACATTTATGACTTTGTAATATATAATTCATAATACAGGTTTAGATGTGTGGTATGGAGCTAGAAAAAAATCAAGGGATAGATATTATAGAAAAGATATGAGCATAAATTCATAAGACTGATTTTCTCAAGCTATATATTGAAACATACCTTTCATCTTTATGATTTTATCACAAACCAATCTACTCCTAAGGGAGTATCAGATAAATAGCATTTGATCACTGGGCATTGATCATGCTACATGATCAATGTTCCATAGGTTGTCCCATGTTCCATGAAATCCTATGGCCCAATGTGTACATGGCACTCCTAGTGGGCAATTCAGCCAGAAAGCAGAGGGCTGACACAATAAAGCAATCCCAAAGCCCTCTGTTCCCAAAGGTGACCTTCTTAGGGCAACAGACAAATACTTTGCATGGAGAGCATGGTGGGAGCCATGGTCTAACCCCAAGTCCCATTCAAGCCATTTTGGTATGTTTCCATGACCAGTGTCTCTAAAGAGTAAATTTTTTTTCATATACTCATCCAGAGATAGTTTTTGTGCTATTGTTTTACAACTGATTTTGTCTGTCACCAGTGCAAAAACAACACAGATGTTTGGGCTATTGGCAAAACATGAAATTTATAGCTTTATGTTATATTTAATATTCTATTCAAATTTACCTCAGAAAGTAATGCAAAATAATTAGAAGTAAAAAGTTTAGTCTTCAGAAAGCTTGATTTGAAAAAGCTTCACATATATAAATATTTATATATTCATGCACCTGGCAAACAACTGTGTTCTGAAGCATAAATAAACCAAAGTAAGACATAGTAGGTGAACACCGGTTCCAGCAGTCACTAATGGTCTCTGGGGATCTCGTTCAAAGAACACTCAGGAGAAAGTCTTGCTTAGCTGTGAGATCATTAATTAGATAAAGCAACGAGGGTTCACTTCATAAATTACTTTTGCCTATCCCTAAGACTCTGCTGGAATTAGCTCGAGAAGCTATATGCCCTTCTAAGGGTAAGTATTTGACCACTAACAAGACTGTGTGATAATTGCATAATGGGACTGAATGTTTTGTGGTTTGTCTAACTAGGTTTATAAACCTTCATGATCAATTCAGTAAAATACAGAACACATAACTAAGGTTTGTCATCAGAGGTTGACAAACCATAGCCTGTGGGCCCAATACAGCCTATCCTTTGTTTTTGTCAATAAAGCTTTATTGGGACACAGCCACACTCATTCACTGACATGCTGATGATGGCTGCTATTGTGCTGGAAACGCAGAACTAAAAAACTAAAACAGTCATGATGGAGACAGACTGTATGATCCACTAAGCCTAAATATGGACCATCTGGTTGTCTGTAGAAAAAGTGTATCAATTCCTCTTTTACATTAAAAGATGAAATTCAATTGGGAAGCCTGTTTGAAATGCGTAAATTTTAGAGAGTTTTATAAATCTATTAATATTAAGGTTTAGGCGACTGAGCAACCAAACAAAATGGATGCTACTTTTTCATGAATGATAACTGTGTATTTTATGAACATTATGGAAAAATTTCTTTAAAAATATTGAAAAGAAATAGGTATAAAAGGAAAGGCCATTTCTCCACTTAACATCATAATAAAATTAAAATTCCATCCATGAAATAAACCGAAACCTGCACTTACGATTTTCTCTATTTACTAAACAGATTATATTTGGAATGTTGTTACATCTGGACAACACAGCATACAAACTGATCGGACATATTACAAAATAGACAAATGAAACTAATGCATGACTATTAGTTTCCAAGGAGTGTCACGGTCGCCATCTTCGTAAAGCCAGACACAAACTGCAACCATAACAAGCTGTTGTCATAAAGGCAAAAACCTAAGAAAGAAATGAAAACTAACATCAGATTCAAAACTGACTTTAAGAACATGCATTCCTAAAGGACAATGACATGAAGACTGACTAACTACCTGAAGATGCTTTAATATTTATGATAGTTTATACTGAACTCTTTGGTGAGTTGCCATTGTTTTAACCCTTACATTCTTACTCCTTCTTTTAAACATTCTAGCCCCTAGTACTTTTGGGTAGTACAACCTTATGTTGAACATTTGCTCACTACGGGTTCACTTGTTTTTTAGGGGAGATTCACTTATTAAGTATTTGTGAAATTCCAGGCACTGTATTAAAAAATTCAGTATGAATTATCTATTCATATAGTGGTTCACAGCTAATGAAGACAGTAAGCATCAAAACCTGGGGATGCACCAAATCATTTCTATTTAGAACCCAACAAAGAGAACCCAGAATCACTGGGCTGGCTATCTTATGTGAGAAACAATCCTTAGGCACCAGCTGCAACTGCTCTGAATCTTTAGGGTTCAAAGAGGATTTCGTTAGCACCAACCATGTGTACTTCAGTGCATTCAGGGCACATAGACATACAGATCTTGTACTCAGCTTTTAGGGCTTATGATCTCTAGAAAATTGTAGGACAAAGCAGTTCAGTATGATAATATATTATGATTTTGTGCAGGGACTCTTAACCAGGAAACTATAGCTCTGGGAAAGAGTATCAGGTTCACCTATATAGAACATTTTCACAATTCAATTACCATTCCACTATTCTCCCACCCTCCTTCTGGTGGTTGTTTTTCTCATACATTTCTAATCTCCACATTATCCTCTGAATGAGAATGACTGCTTTCAATATCTGTTATTAATGCTGAAAGAAAAAGAAAAGCACGCAATATAATGCCACAGTGAATGGCTGATACATGTTGGTGCTGTGAAAACTCAGAAACTAGAGATTTACTTAGAGGTGTGAGGATGGAATGGGACTTAGTGTTGAACCTGAAGCACGCATTGGTTTACTGAGGCAGCTTCACTTAGGCAGAGAGAAAAGGGAAGGAAAAAGGGCAAAGTAATAGAAAAGGGCCCAGCCAGAGCAGAATTATACTGGGGAGAGCTCTGAAAACACAGCCCTTAGGGCAAGGGTAAAACTGTGAGAAATATTAATGACATCAGCTCATCTTCTCATACTTGAGCTCCTACTATTCTTGTCAAAGCAGGAGTTTAGGGCTGCCATCAACAGACCAATTTGGGGCTACTTCAGTGATCCCAGAGAGGTAGTGAGATCCAGGTGACACCATGGAAAAAGGAGGGGCTGGAAGTAAGTAACAGTTATGGACAATCCAGTGGGACTAACGACTACCGGAAAGGAAAAAAAAGTCACCTTCAGGTCCCTGAACTTTGCTTTGTGATATTGTTAAAAATCAATGTTTTTCTAACCATGAGTTTTGGATTACAGGGACTCCAAAGATTTCATTCTATCCTCAGGGATAAGAAAGTGGGTAGAGATGACTTTTATGAAAGAGAGGAGGGGTGACATTCAAGGCCTACTTCCCCTGCCTTTAAAGTTTTAAGACTTCATTAAATAAAATGGTTTTATTTTTATAAAAGAAAATTTTAAAATGATCCATCCAAATTGTCCACCTTTCAAATCTAGAACCATGACTTCTTCCTGTTGTAAAACCACTTTCTGTCTAATTCATTGTAGGCAATCAATGAGTTTTTGAAAATTCTAACAGATTTGAAAATTATAACAGGTTTTTGAAATCATCTGTTCTCTACCCCTCAAAACTCAGACTCTAGACCTGTGCTGTTCAACATGATACCCACTAGCTGTAGGTGGCTATTTAAATTTGAATTTACTAAAATTAAGTAACATCAACAATTCAGTTAGTCCTTCTAGCTAATTTTAATTGCTCTACAATCACATGTGACTAGTGGCTACCATAATAGATAGCACATATATAAAAAGTTACTATTACTCTAGAAAATTCTATTGCAAAGTGCTATTCCAAGGAGATTTCGATGGCTACATGGTGTGTATGGGGTTATTTATAGGCTACCTGGGTGAAACAGTAAAATACTAGGGTCATTAATTTGCTATACAGTCTGTTCAATATCAAGGCATTTCAGGAAATTATTTCCATTTGTGACAGTTTAAAAAATTATCTACAGAAGCAAATACATACAATTTCTTCAAATTATCTATATCAATACAAAATGACAAATTCATTCTAGGAATTAAAGAGGATAATAAAATTTTAAAAAAGTTCCCTACAGAATGCATTTCACCTGGCTATCATCTTATCGTGATGGCATACCTGCCTCCCTCCCTCACCTGCACTTTCTTCAATGGCAGGAATTGCAACTTGTTTATCCTAACCCCAATACCTAGCAAATCCCCTGCTACATGACAGGTCCATGGTAAGTTATTTTCAATTAATAACAGTATAGAATACTAATGAGAAAAGCCAGGAACAAATCTCCCTTATCATGTCTGAAAATTAAGACAAGTGAACAACAGAATCAATTCTTCTTGCAAAGTAGACTGTGCCATGCAAGAGCAAGCAGTACTAGTGACTGTCACTATCATTCTACATGAACGTTGGTCTCTTTGTCCTTCGGTTTACTCATCTACCACACTGGGGTGACAGCAGTAATTTGTTTGTAGGGTCCTTGTTCAGTTAAGTAGCTATTATATGTTTAATGCTGATGGCTATTATTAAAGAGACTTCTGTTGCCTGAGGAGTTTCTTGGAGACGTGGACAGTGAAGGTGGTGCTGGTGGACTGTACTCATTGAACACTTACTGTGGCCGCTACGTTGATGTTATACTGGTTATCACTCAGGAGTGGCTGCACGGTCATGGTTGTGTTGCATTGTAGATCATGCAGGGAGGTGGCTGCTGCCTCCAGCAAGAAGGCTCCAAAGTAGAAGACAAACACTGTAAAATGGTAGGCGAAATCCTGAAAGAGGAGGGGAAGACATCTACAATTAAAATAAGACCATCTTTTTCTAGTCTTTATTTCAAGTGATGAAGTTTAAGTTCAGAAAGAATACATACAGAATACCTCAGAATATATAATCAAATAATCTTAATTATGTTTACTGTTTATTTTGGATGCCTTTAGCAATGTCAGGCTATTAGACTGCAAATGAAAACTGATGGACCCACTTTATTTGGTATTGCGGTAAGCCTTCTGATATATGGAATTTTATAATAAAATATGTTGTTTTAACTCAATATTAATTACCATAAAAGGAGTAACATGTTATCTTTAACTTCAAGTAAAAGAGTAGTAAATTATTTTATTATAGCTCTATATTTTCATAATTATTTTAGTTTTGAGCAATTAAAATTAGGTCATTATCCTTATTCTTATAATCAGGTCATTATTCCATGTAGTGAAAGGTACAGAAGACTGATTAAATCATAGAATTCATATAATATATGACATATATTAATATAGTCCATTCAAAACAATATATCATATACTTCTACAAAAACTAATTAGGTCACTTTGTTGCTAGAATTAATGTGGAGTATAACTCTTAAAATGTACATTGTCTTACCTGAATTAATACACTGCCTATAATTGCTTTTTAATTTTGATAGTACCCAGATATTACATATTTCATATGCATTATTACTCATCCTTATGACTAGCATTTATTATGTACATTTTATAAAACAATTTCATCTTTTTTTTCACCCAAATGACTGTCTCAAAACCATACAAAACAGTTCAATCCCACATCTAGCTGGTTCCAAAGGTTACTTATTTCTTTTCTTTTTTAAAATAGTAATTTAGTTGAAAAATAGAAATTGTATGTTTATTGTGTGCAACATATTTTGAAACATCAATACATATGTGGAATAGCTATTTAACATATGCATTACCTCACATACATACCATCCTTTTTTTTTTTTGGTGAAAACATTTAAAATTGATTCAGCAATTCTCAAGAAAATACTCATCAACCACAATCACCTGGTTCTACAATAGGTCTCGTAACTTATCCCTCCTATTTAAAATTTTGTATTCTATGACCAACATCTCCTAGCCTCCCTTTCCCTTCTGCCTCTGATTACCACAATTTTACCATCTTCCTCTATGAATTCAACATTTGTAGATCCCACATATTAGTGAGATGATATGGTATTTGTCTTTTGGTGTCTGGCTTCTTTCACTGAACATGTTCTCAATGTTCAGCCATGTTGTTGCAAATTACAGGATTTCCTTTTTAAAGGCTGAAGAGTATTCCATTGTGTATATATACTGCATTTTCTTGATCATTCATCCACTGATGCAAACTTAAATTGACCCATACCTTGGTCATTGTAAATAATGCTACAATGAACATGGGAGTGCAAATATCTCTTTAACAAACTGATTTCATTCCCTTTGGATATATACCTAGTAGTGGGAATGCTGGATCATATGGGAGTTCTATTTTTAAGTTTTTGAGAAACCTGTTTACTGTTTTCTGTAATACCTGTACTAATTTACATTTCTACCAACCATATTCTGAGAGTTCAAAGTTCATTTTGTTTTCTCTCTACCAAACTATCTCTATTACTGATACAGTAATCTTACAAAAGGGATTATTGCCTTGGTTCTTTAAAACATGTCCATGCAGCAAACGACACTGTTCATTGGAATTGTTTTTATATGTTGAGAATAATCAGCTTGGACAAACTAACCAGGGATGAGAATTACAAAGATACAATGTTAAAAACATTCTATTAAACAACTCCCACTTATAAAAAGACTCACTAATACCTTCAAAAGATTTAAGAAAAATGTTACATAGTGGCCACATATCTAAAGGAGAGAAGTTTAAATTCCTGTGTTTATTCAACAAATGTTCACTGATGAAGGTCAAAATTCAAATTTAAATGTTACTACTTTTAGGGATTCAGTGAAATTGAGCAGTATGTTTGAGATTAGTAGCCATTTACTCAACATAATAAGGATCCTTATTTCTGAATCCTCAGAAATGGTTTGTTTTATCTTAAAAGGGAAAGATAAAATGTGATGACATGGCTGGTAACTTCGCATGATCCAGTCTGTGCCTATTTCACTACCTCCTACCTCTTTGAACACTGGCCACCTCGGCCTGATTTGGCTCCTAGGAAACACTCCACACCTTGAGCTTCCGTGGACCTGGGATGTGCCATGGGGTTTGAGCCAAGGCCACATTCTTCCTGGGCAGCTCCCAACTAATCACAGCACTGTGGGGACACTGGTGCCTGGTCACTGGTACCCAGCACGGGATCTTAAAAGGTGGGCTGTGCTCTGCAGCTTCTCATTTATTTGGCCAAGATTGTATCATAAACTTAAACTTGGAGCTTTCTCCCTTCCTTCCTCTCTCCCTCCCTCCCTCCCTTCCTCACTGTATTTTATAGGTGTTATCACCTCCTTTTCTCCTCAAAAACAAAAATGCACAAACAAAAAATTTTCACATGCACTTCTAAATCCATCGGAGTCTGCTCTCCAGTAGGCCTGAGATGACACATATGCTTTTCCTTCTTGGCCCTTATATAATTTTAACTAATATATGAATTATGTAAGTTATTCCTTTGCTGCCATTGTCTGATACAGCAAATTTTTTGAGAACCACCCCCAGGCCTGCTACACCACTGAATTTTTAAGCCAGGTATCAGAAAATAACTCCTGACCAGTGGAGAGCTACATGCACACTGATCACTGGCTATCCTGGTTCATCTTATTCCAATCCCTGTCATGTGTGGGACGTGTGCAAGAAGGTCTTCTACAAGGTTCACACATTGTTTTGGACAACCTAGGTCCTGAGGTTCTCAAATATCAGCAAGCATCAGAATCACCTGCAGAGCTTGTTCAAACAAAGATGAGTGGGCTCCACCCCCAGAGTTTCTGACTTGGCAGGTCTGGGTAGAAACTGGGGATGTGATTTTAGGCAAGTTTCTAGTTGATGCTGATGCTCTGGTCAGGGACCACTGTTTGTATGTTCCTATTAGTAGATGACCCCAGTCCCTCTCTGAGTCTCCTTCACATGGCCTCCTCTCTACCAATCTTCTCAGGGCTCACACGCCCTAAACACAGTCCTCATATCATCACCTTTGTCTTAGACAAACTCAGCTTCAAGCATAGCTTGGATGTTTTCAGCAACAAGTGACTCTCTCCCACATTCCTATCTTCAGCCCATGCTTCATGCATCTGCTCAGGGTCAAAACTTCACTAACTAGTTGATAAAAATAGCAGCAGCATATTTTGGGGAATTCTGGTTACAGAAAAGCAGCATGAAAAGGGACAGCAACCACTGTGAACTTTCTCACCTGCACAAATGAAGACAGTAATATTTGCCATCCATAAAGAATTGTCCTAAGGGTCAAATAAATAAATGGATATGGGGTAGAAAATTTGGTTGGCATTTAAGTTGTAAAATGACAATATCTGTAATAGGAACTTGATCAAATTTGTGCCAGCTATACTTACAGGGAATAAAGGGAAACATGTTTAACTATACAGGATTTTTAAATGGTTCTTTTAAATTTTCTAAGATAAGAACATCAACTCCTTAAAAAAGGAGGGGATATAAATATGGATTTTAAAGTTAAGCAAAAATAGTATTAATTCCTGTCCACCAAACAAAAACAAGAACCGGATAAACTGTTTCAAAACAAAATCTTTTCCCTGGATTAGAATGGGGAAAGTTTTTAGCCTTTAATATATGTTATTACATATTGTACTTTCATGTCAACAATTATGCCAAGGTTAGAAAGCTTGAGAAAAGTACTGAACATATCTAGTACTATGAATAGTAATTTAATTACATGATCAATAAGAAGGAATATGGTAGACAGTGTCATATAACAAATGCTGATAGAAAGTAAATTATTTATTAAAATGCAAGTTATACAAGTAGAATTAAAACATTATCACATGAGAAGATTATTTTTTGAGCAATTAATCTTTAACATTTCTAGAATGTAGCAATTAAAAATTGTTACCATCTGGTGATGTCTGCATGATAAGCATGGCTCAAAGATTTTCCTGGCTGAGTGTGTACAAGATGTAATATAAAACCTTCCAAAAGCCAGCAGTGTGACAAAAAATAAATGAGAATGAAGAAATTTGCCTAAGAGGGAAAAAAACCAAGGAGCCCTTCTTTTAATTTTTGCAATACTGGGGATTGAACCAGGGCCTCACCATGTAAGGCAACTGCTTTATATGGAGCTACATCGACATCCCTTTTTAATATTTTGAGACAGGGTTGAAGTTGTCCAGGCTGGCCTGGAACCTGCCATCTTCCTAATCTTCTGGGTAGGTGAGATTATAGGCGTGGTCTACTACACCTAGCAAAAGGAATCCTGTCCAAATAAGAAAAGCATTTAATAAACTCCAAGAGGACAGGAATTAGCTCTTTGAAAAGCATGTCCACCATGCAATAAGCCCTGAACCACAACAACCATGGTACCATGTGGTGTGTGTTGCTATTATAAGTCAAACATCCCTAATTTGAAAATCTGACACCTGAAGTACTCCAAAATCTGAAACATTTTGAGCAATAAATATTTCAATATACAAATACTCTGAAATTCAAAGGACTCCAAAATCTAAAACACTTCTGGTCCCAAGTCTTTTGGATAAAAGATCCTCAACCTGTTTTATTTTTTGCTTCAGTAAGAGTAGACTATTCCAACTAAAAAAACAGGACAGACTTGGCAGGTGTCCTATAGCACAAACTGATAGGTCTTTCCAGTTTCAATTGTCACTTTCATATAGTGGTATACTCAGTACAACAAAAACACATTTTATTTTCTGAACATCAAATGTAACGCTATATACAAATGAGTAGAAAATACAAATTTAGGAAAAACAAGAAGTTACCAAGGATATTAATGATTGTACTCAATACCAAAGATAAGACTTTATATAAGCAAAAGGAAAACAAGACTGTATAGATACGACCAGAAATGATACCTAGAAAACATTTAACCATTACTAAATCATGTGCATCAACCAATTAGAAAGACAATTAGACAAAATGCTGGCCATTGCAACTTCCTGTAGACACTGGGCTATTAGGGTATCCAGAAGGGTCCATGGAAGTGCCAGAGTGCTGAGTGGTACATTTGGGAAGAGGCAGTGGTTGGGACAGTGATTATTAATTATACCAACAGGGCTACAGAAGAACAAGCTGGCCTAATATCTTTGAGCCTGATACTTAAAGAACCTGGTGGCCCTTACCAAAATTGGAGATTGATTCATTCTTATACTTATTATGGAAAAGCCAGGTGTTTATAAAGAAAAGAATAAGCATCTATCTGCAACCTAATTAGGGACTTTTGATCTTTATCTCACGACTAACAAATATTTTTTGCTTCAGTAAGAGTAGACTATTCCAACTAAAAAAAATGTAGCAATACACTACATTAGCAATTTAATGGAAATGTAAGGACTTTCAAAGTTCCAAACTGCAAGCCTCCGTGTGTTTAAGGAATTAGAATTACTGATGACTTACTGTAACCCAGACACAAAGTGAAACACTATGTAATTCATTATTTCCATTATTCTTTAATAGTCTCTGGTCAGACAGGTATTATTTTTGCCACATTACAGAAAAAGAAATTAAAATTTATAGAGGTTAATTATTTTGCCCGTGGTTACACAGTTATTAAGCAAACCAGACTAAGCTCAAAGGCTGTGAAGGACTGCTACCCTTGCACCCCATCTCCTCCTAAGCTTTGCACTAAGCCGGGCCACTTGCCCCCAGGACTGGCTGAACAGGCAGCCACATTCACCAGATCCCACTGCTGAAAACATGCAGGCTACAGCTCTCCTCATGCTCTATAAATTTCACAGGAGATATTTTCCTATAACATGTCTTAGAGCTTCTAAGTAAAACACTGTTGTACTTGGAAGGAACATGTATAAAGCCTGACTGAAGGTCTGATTTAAGTTTTAAGACAATAAAGTCTGATCAGAACTTCCTGGGGCTCTACATGAACTTCATGAAAGCTCTAGCACCATGGATTAGAATCAGGCTCCAAGGGGTCTTTCTAAAATAAGTCCCAGAGAATGAGTGACACAATCATGAAAACATCTCTGATGCAGGAAAACAAAGTAAGTTGGTGCAATTTAATGATGTCATGATTTTAAAAATTGTGACTGTAAATTTTTTTTATACCTTACTAATTCTTGTTAATTGAGGACAGGAACTGATTATGAGTATGGAACATTCTCTTTTCCAATGATTTGGAGAACAGACTGTACTAATTATTTTCTGAAAAGAATATACAGTCTTCTCTCTATATCTGGATTCAACAAAGTGTGCACTGAAAAAATTCAGAAAAAAACCCCGAGTCTTTATTGAACATGTACAGATATTTTCTTGTCTTTATTTCCTTAATGATACAGCTCAACTATTTGTATAGCATTTACACTGCATTAAGTATTATAAGTTATCTACAGATGGCAAAATATACAGGAAAATGTGCATAGGCTATATGCAAATATTGTGTCATTTTCCATAAAGGACTATGAACATTCATAGATTTTAGTATCCTTAGGGTGGGCCTGAAACCAATCCCCCCAGGATACTGAAGGACCACTGTACATATTGAAATATATGAAACAGGTCAATGGAAAATTTCAAGAAACATGTGACAATATTTGGTTCTTAAATGCATCTGTTCAATTGTTCAATAATTATAATGAAACTCATTTGTTATATGAAATGAAACAATGTTTTATTTATGAGTCATAAAGTAGTAATAGAATGATTTCTCAGCTCCATTAAATGGGAATTTCACAAACTGAGACCCTGCAATACAGCAAGGCAAGCATTAGGCACCTTATGGGGCCTGAACCCATTCTCTCTCATAGATGGAGAGATGGACTCAGGGATTTCCAAACACAATGAGGTATTAATGAGCCTCTTACATTTTATTGCAATAGATTTAAAATAAAAATTCCTTACCAGGAAGTTCCAGTTGGCATCAATTTGAGTCACCATGCCAGAGAGGAATACACCCAGGAAGAGAAGAGAAAAGAAAAACGCTGTCACGGACACAAACATGACCCATCCTTGTAGCAGCGGAAGAGGAACATTAGAGGAGGCCACCAAAATCCAGACGAGACCCCCAAGCAGCTGAAAAAAAAATGAAAGAGAGTAATAGATTTGCTTAAAAAATACCTTTTGCACAACAAAATTCAATCTGCTTTTATCAATGTCACTATTCCTCGTCTCTCTCTGGAACCGTGCACACTTCCCTACCACTTGGCTCGTCATTTCTCTATCATGAAAG
Organism: Xerus rutilus; assembly: GCA_028644305.1. Lineage (NCBI taxonomy): Eukaryota > Metazoa > Chordata > Mammalia > Rodentia > Sciuridae > Xerus > Xerus rutilus. The sequence goes on along the minus strand of CM053400.1, from coordinate 163,683,244 downwards.
GTGCCTCCTCCTCCTGGTGTGAGACTAGTCCTTCTACCTGGACGTTGGATCCAATGCCACACCTGTATCTCTATGTTGGGCTTTCTCCTTCAGCCCAGAGACATGTCCAGCATTCTCCCTTCATCTGAAAACATCTTCCTCGATCCCCTGGCCTCTTTAACTACTGCCCTGTGGATAGATTTTCTTGCCCAGAAACCATTTTACAAATTGCTTGGTATCCACTTCTCCTTGCAGCTACTCTTCAACCCATGATACACTGGCTTCTACTCTCACCAATTCTTTTTTTTTTTTTTTTAATATTTTTTATTTGTTGATGGATCTTTATTTTATTCATTTATTATTTATATGTGGTGCTGAGGATCGAACCCAGTGCCTCACACATGCTAGGCAAGCACTCTACCACTGAGCTACAGCCCCAGCCCCACCAATTCTTTTTTTTTTTTTAATATTTTTTAGTTATAGATTGACACAATATCTTTGTTTACTTATTTTTATGTGGTGCTGAGGATTGAACCCAGTACCTCACATGTGTGAGGCAAGAGCTTTGCCACTGAGCCACAACCCCAACCCTGCTCTTACCAATTCTTTCGAGAATTTATGAGTAAAGAACTATAACTTTCAATTTGTCCCAGAGATTTTCTGCTTATAATTTTGTGCAAAGTTAGAAAAATTATGATTGTAATAATTTTTTTCTAGTTGCCTCAACAAATGTTTTCAGTGAACAGTGTGTACAGCTTCTGAAAATTTGTTTTTTTCTGTTATGTTTGATAATATGTATTAAAATGCAATTTTTGAGAAAAAATAAAAATAAAAAAAATATTAAAAAATTAAAATAAAAATAAAAAAATAAAAAGACCCAAGAGTAAAAAAAAAACAAAAAAAAAACTATAACTTTCTTTATTTTTTTAATTTTTATTTGTCCTAAGTAGTTATACATGACAACAGAATGCATTTTGATTCATTGTACACAAATGCAACACAAGTTTTTACTTCTCTGGTTGTATACAGCATAGTTGCACCATTCGTTCAATCATACGTGCACCTAGGGTAATGGTGTCCATCTCATTCTACCATCTTTCCCAACATTATACCCCCTCCCCTCCTCTTACTCCCCTCTTCTCAAACCAAAGTTCCTCCATTCTTCCCTTGGCCTCCCCCACCCCATGATGAATCAGCATCCACATAGCAGAGAAAACATTTGGACTTTGGTTTTTTAGGATTGGCTTATTTTGCCTAGCATGATGTTTTCCAACTCCATCCATTTACCTGCAAATGCTACAATTTTATTCTCTTTTAATGCTGAGTAAGAAGATTCCATTGTGTATATAAACCACAGTTTCTTTATCCATTCATCTATTGAAGGGCATCTAGGTTGGTTCCACAGTTTAGCTATTGTGAATTGAGCTGCTATAGACATTGATGTGGCTGCATCACTGTAGTATGCTGATTTTAAATCCTTTGGGTATAAACCGAGGAGTGGGATAGCTGGGTCAAATGGTGGTTCCATTCCAAGTTTTCTAAGGAATCTCCATACCATTTTCCAGATTGGTTGCACCAATTTGCAGTCCCACCAGCAACGTATGAGTGTGCCTTTTTCTCCACATCCTTGCCAAAACTTATTGTTGGTTGTATTTTTGATAATTGCCATTCTGACTGGAGTGAGATGAAATCAGAGTAGTTTTGATTCGCATTTCTCTGATTACTAAAGAAGCTGGACATTTTTTTCACATATTTGTTGACTGACTGTATATCTTCTTCTGAGAAGAACTATAACTTTCTAATGTGTCACATCCAATGTCACATCCAGCTCTTTCTCATGACCTATTTGTATATTTGATATTATTGCCTGTATGGAGAATAATAATTGCAGCTGTTGTACATGATAGCAAGCAATGAAAACTACCATTATTTATTATCTACAATGTGCTGGACATTGGAATAAGTACTTTAGATTGATCAAATAGTCAGTAAATACCTGTGGCATGTCAGGCACTGTGCTAGAGGCCAGGAATAAAATGGCAGAGAAGCTAAACTTGGTTTCTGTCATTACAAAACTCTCAGCCTACTATAGGAAAGGGATAACTGAACAGGTGATTAAAATGTTATTTAGTAAATGTCACAACTCAGCAGATACTGGGTACTAGAGGTCCACATAACAAGGGCTCTAGATTCAGATTTGGAAACCAGGAAACACTTTCTAGAGTCACCAATCTCAAGGATAGGGCTGAGAATGCAGCAGAGGGGAGAAAGGGTATTCTGGCAGGTCTTGGATGATGGGGTGGGAGCTGCCAGAGTGTCACACATCCTCTGCCACACTGTGTGTGGGACAGTGAGAGCCCTAGCTGAAGACTGAGTGGAAGGGGACTAAAGGTCAGGCCAAGGACCTGAACTTTACCCAAGGGCAGGCCACAATCAAGCAGGAAATACTATGTTTGAGATTTGCATTTAGACTTTTCTCTGGCTGGAGCATAAGAACATGCTGGAGCGGAAAGGATATAGGGCTGGAGGACCACACAGGAGCCTGCTAGGACCACAGTGTGCAAACCAGAATCAGAAACGCACTGATGACCAAGAGAGGTGAGTGGACTGGAGAGAGACGTAGAAGTAGCACGATGATAGTGACGGATTAAATCTGGGACACGACAGGAAAAAAAATAGATAAGGAAAATACCTAGAGTTCTGGCTTGTCCAAGTAGAACTGAGAGAGAGAGCACAGGAGGGAAACAGTGGGAGTGAAGGAGATGGATTCTAAGACTATCAGGCACTCCAGCACTAACACAAGAGAGGGCACACCCTGTCCTGTGCACAGCATCCCAAGCTTTGGTGATCTGTCTTTTCATCCTTGTTTAATGCCACAAAGCCCTTCATTTTTTGCATTATAGGAAAAAGAAAAAAAATCCATAGCTCAAAACAAGGCTCTTTCACATCCAAGTAGCCTACCACTTGCTGGTCCAGAATGCCATTTTCTCCCTTGTGTATCTGAGAAATTGCCACTCAGCTCACCTTGAGCTCATACTCCAAAGTCTTTCTAAGTTCTAGCTCTTGCTTGGTTGACTCTCCCTCCCCTTGGGCACTTTCCCTCTGGGGGAATTTGTTACACCCTTGAGAGGAGGTAATTGAGTTTCCGCAGCTTGCACTCCGCCTGCACTAACAGATCTTATGGGCAGCATACTGCTTTACATCTCTTCTCATTCCAAGCCAGACATTAATCTACATAATAGGCCTTTCTTAACAGTTAGTCAAGTGCCATGCTAGGTTTGGCAACATAAAAACTTAAAGCCATATAATTGACGGGGAGGTTGCCTCAGGCAGGTGGGAATCTCTCTTTCCTTTCCCATACAGAAGGTTCTCAAATATTTACTTAGTGAACAAACACACTAGTGTCTATATGAGAACAGTTTGAGTTCCAAATATTAAAAAACAATGACAACTGTATCTTAAGTATATAGATAACATCCAAACTGCACAAGTATTGAAATTTAAAAAAAATGCATTTTAATTTGAGTTTTAAAAGAGGCCCTCTCAACAATTTGTTATTGCTTGAAAAAACATTTCTGGAAACTATTAATAATAAATTATAATTAAAGCACCAGTTTAATAAATGTATACTTTTAGTAATTGTATGCCTCAAGTCATCCTTTCAATTGAAAAATCATCAACCCAGAAAATTTTATAAAATAAATCCAAATAATAGACATCAATGGATATTAAAATTTTAGCTATCATTTTCTCATTGATTATGAAAGGAATAAACTTATTCCTGGTAAAACATTGTCTACTCTTTTATGCAATTGAATACATTTTTAAAGGCAATAAGAATGTCTTTAATGGGTCAATCTTTCCTTTTCTCCCAGATTTTCCTTTCTGGTAGCCTTTCTTATGCCCTCAATACAAATAATCTACATTATTTTAAACACAATTTGAGAAATGCACATAATTACTAAATATCTATTAGTTCCAGAACCATTTACTAAGAACCTATGTGCTAGTCTAACGGATAATAAAGAACAATTGGCTACTGATGGCTAACTACATACGTAGTCATATGACTCAGGGATTGTGATGAATTCACATCTACAAATCATCCTTTGCATTAACACAGCATTTAATAAATGTAGACTAGACTCAAAAAGGCTAGCCCCAAATCTACTGATAGGCACTGCAGAACAACATTCAAACAACAACAACAACAAACAAAACAAAACAAAACAGGCAAGGCTCTTGCTCCAGAAGCCCTAAATAAGGGAGAAATAGACACCATTTAATCTGATGCAGGAGCAGATTGTGGTGAGTGCTATAAAAAGAGCTCAGCACAGTGCGCTCTGCAAGACAGGGAGGAGGCTGGGAAGAAATGCAACAGGAAGAATTGGGAAAGGGAGGCAGGATGACAGGATTCAGCCTTTAAGACAGACCTGGGCTTGGACAGGGAGGCCATGATGTACAGCAGTCTGGATTAACTGTCCTATTGTCCTCAAAATCACAGCCCGTCCAACACCTCAAAGGCTTAGAAAGGAAACAGTGCTTACATGGAAAGTGACCCAATTTGCTCCTCATCTGTGGGGCGTGTGCTGCATGGAAAGGGAAGGGGGAAGGGGAGCGTGAACATCCCTCCGCCTCTCTCATGTAATCACATGCTCCACCCCTAAGACAGAGAGTCCACGAAATCCAGGTGCAAGTCCTGCTCACAGGCTAGCATCAAACATCAGAGGACAGGCAGAGAACGTAGGTAAGCACACCTTGCAGAGCCACCTTCTTCATTTCAGAAGCCTCGAGTGGCTTGTATGGGTCACTATGGCTTTGACACAATTATTTCTTCCCTGTTTCATACTTGCCTTTTGACAAGTGACCTTTCCTCCCAAGCTTCCCAACCTGGCCCCAACATTTCAAAGTGAGCTTTCATTAATACTACTGATTCTCAGTATATTCACTTCACTGAATTCTGGGCTTCAGTAAGCTCAGAGTGTTCATCAGATAGAGTGTACTCATCAGTGTCCCCATTTAGGAGAGATGATTCTGGAGGGAGAAGCCTTGTTTCTAAAGGTAAAAAGCAGAGCACCAAATGGTTAAAATCTGAAGGAGAAGAGCTGATAAAGTATCATAGCAACTGCAGCGAGTGCGCAGCACGAAGAAAGGTATTTGGAATGCCATGATTCACCCACGTTGTTCTCATCTTGGATCTGACTCCACATTCTCATCTTTTGTCTGTACTGCCTAAAAAGTGAGACAGTCATGCACAAAGCTGCCGAATGCTTTAAGGAACTGCATCAGCCTCATGACTCCAGAGCTCAAGTAGAGTGGTCTGATAAGGCGGCTACTTTACTTGCAGGTGATGCAAAGGTAAAACCCGCCTAGCATGAGGTGCGGGTCTTCCCCTGTTACGGGGTTACTCCTTGTTTTCCTAGCTCAACTTTTGGTGCACCTGGTACACACAAGTGCTCAGATATATTCTGAGTTGCAGTCATTACACTGCTGCCCATGCCTAAAGCAACTGATCTTCTTTGGGGTTTAACATATATTTGTCATTTTAGTTTGGCCTCGGCAGACCAGAAGGGTGTGACTTGCCTTAATTCCTCCCATAAGAAAACCACTGGAACCTTCATCCACTAACACACTAAGCTGAGCCCTCTAAGTTAGAGCTAGAAACTGTGAACTGTTAAAAATGCACAGCCCCCGGGAACACATGGTACTGGGCAGGAAGCAGCTCTTAACAATCCTGGGTGCCTGAATTCAACTTGTCTCCTACTTGGAAGGCCTGTTTATGCTCCCAAAGGATTCCTTTTGCAGAAACGCTTTTTCTTTTCAAATGTTACCAATTGCCTAATAACCTGCTTTTATACACAATGCTGACATCTTAGCTAACAATTTTCAAACTAATTTGATATCTCTTAGTATGCCCTTTATTATTATACTAAATAAACAGGCTAATTTCTGCTCTAACCTATTTTCAGTTAATGTTTGGAATGATGATAAAGGTAAGTGAATCTGAAGGTATAAAAGACTAGTTAGAACACCTCTAAAGAAAAAGACTTCATCATTTAGAATTTTCTGTATAGAACATAACCTCCTTTAATTCTCTTATTATCTGCACATTAGACATTTTATCATTCTATTGTAGGGAGAATAAACAGTCAGAAAGCCTAGAGGAAAAAAGAAAAGAAACTCCCAGACTATCTCCCAGTCTGGTTTATGCACCCTTTGTGCAGAAGGGTGAAGCTAATGACAATAACAGAAATATTAGCTAACATTTACTGAGCTCTTATGTTCCAAGCACCATTCTAAGGGTTTTATTTGTATAGATTTAATTCTCACAAACTCGGAGACATAATATTATTATTCCCACTTTACATATAAGGCAATTGAGGTATAGAGCTATCAATAACTTCCTCTAAATTATACAATTCATAATGTCAGACTTGGAATTTGAACCTGGTAATTGGTTTTCAGAGCTTAAGCTTTTGACATTATGCCCTTGGCCTCTTCCGTGGTTTAGTGTTCATTCTAAAGCAGGGTTTCTGTTCATTCTCCCAATGAGTCTATAACCACATAAAACTAAGGAGAGAAGTGCATTTGTATTTTGTTTTCTGAGGACAGAGTCTACTACTTCTATCAGAATCACAAAGTGGTTTGTGGCTCCCTAAAACCTCAGAACACCTTATCTATTTTTTAACCCATCCCATACTCTGTACACAGAACTGGTCTTGCTTGGCCAAACTTCTGCCTGGCATGTATCCACCAAGAGTTTAACTGTATAACTAAATTGCATCACCATGTTCCCCAGAAAGACTTCCATGGCTGGACGCCATCCTTTGGTGCTTCCGTGACTACTGATGCATATATCCTCCTTAGTGTTCACAACAACTAGATTGAAATCATGGCCCCACATGCCTTTTGCCCACTGGGTTGTGAGATCAGGGTTGGTGACATTGCCTTAAACAGCTCTGAAAGCTCAGAACCCAGGACAGTGCTTTCCACATATGGTGTTTAGTTGCATCCTCCTTGAAATGAACAGAAACCATTCAGTGTGTAAGAAACGGTTCCATAAGAAAATGTTCCAGAAGTGCAGCCTGGGATGCTAGGAACACATAGCTGTCCAGAGCCCAGGCCACTTGGTGTAACATAAGTGTTCAAAAACAGGCAAGAAGACTAGTACAGCAGGAACATGCACTTCCCAATTTTCAAGTGATTATTGGCAACCACTGCCACCTACCACAAGATCTTAGGAGGCTGGGGTGAAAAATTCCCGGAAAGGCAGCACAACTTACAAGTCCACTTTATGATACTCATTTTCAATCTTCCTTGGGCCCCAAATTTGCCCAGTTAACCCACTGTTATTGCAACTTCTATGCAGTAACAGTAGGAACTTTTGAAGCTAATAGGTCTCATATTCTGGCCCCTGCCCTCCTGACACTCTCCTTTAAGCATGCTGACTTCATCCAGACTGATCTCAGATTAACCCTGGGACAGGTCCAAATTAGAGGTAGAAGTCAGAAAGGTTTGTTTTGTGTTGTTTTAATTAAGAAAAGGAAAGATTAATTCTGGGAAGCAACAACAACAAAAGACTATATAGAGAACAGATCTTTGAACAAAATATACTAATTGAAAACTATCTTTTGCTTTTAGGTTTACATTTGAAATATGTCTGAGAGCGCTATTAAGTGTTTTACTTTTACCTTCTTCTTCCCCATCTGACCCAAACTTCCCATTCAGCTACTTAAATAGGTGCTAACCCTAAATTAACCCATGTCACAGAGTAGAAATATGTTCTGCCCCTATATATTCTTGTTTATAACTTTGATTTTCAAAATCCCCTTTCATGTTCATAACTGGTTATAATGGAGTGTCCCTGCATGCCAGTGCCCTGATGTTGGCAAGAACTGGAAAAATCATTGCCTCATTTCTTTTAACCTTCTTCCTGCTCAAAGTTATTATACCAAAGTTACAAGTGTCATATAGGGTGACTATGAAAGGACTTGTCCCTCTTATATACAATAGAACTTGGAAGAAATTCAGGTCCAACTGTAGCTACCTGGGGAGAACTACTGCATTTGGAGTTGGGCAAGACTTCAAGAGCACAAGCAGCCCACAGCTGCATTTCCCCACTCCAGCCAGTTCTTCCAGAATACTCTCATACACTATTCAGTGTGCACCGCAGAAAAATTGCATAGCATTTATTACCGCACATGCATGATACTGTGCACACCAACTTGTTCCTGTCCTGTGTCATTATATGGTCCTTTCTATTCAGCTATATCAATGCAGACATGCCAAGTCAGCGGCTCTATATCAAGTACATCTCTCCTGGGCTGTACAAAACAAATCTCCTGTCCTTGAACTTATCCTATGTAGCTCAAGGTCAATCATTTCAGCAACTTGGTTTACAGTTTTCCAAATTTCAGCTCTTCATTTTTTTGATGAGGCTATGAATGAGGGCAAACAACTGCTGATAATAACGTGATGGATGGGGCATCTGCTTACTTTCTCTTATGAAAATGTAAAGGCTCTCTTCATGTAGATGGATATTTTAACACTCAAACAAAGGAAGATGTTACTGATAGGATTAAAATCCATTTTAAAAGGCAGACATGAACACACACAGTCCCTCTTGCTCACAGTAAACATGCCACATCCTTTTCCAATTAAAATTTATTATCTGGCCAAGAAAAGGAAACTCAGCACATCAAAATATTTACGGTTAGGCTAGAGTCAAAGATTTTGGTTGAAAATAACTTGAAATCCCTTATATAGATTTATCTGCATCATGGTACCTGCCTCTTACACAGTCCTCCCCTTCACCATCCTCCTTTAAGATTCCCTGTTTTCTGGCATTATTCCTTTCAGTTACATCTTATATTTAAATTTGACTGCGTATCATTTGGGAGCATGTCAAACGTTCCATACTCAGTTGGCCTCCTAAACCTCAGATCTCTCTTTTCTTCTCCATCCTTCTTTCTTTGGACCTCTTCCAGGTTCTCAGCATCACTCATCCAAACTACAATAATCAGCCGCCTAATTGATATTCCTGCCTTCAATCTCAGTGTTTTACAACGAAACTTCACTAAAGAGGTCTAAGACATAAGTGTGGTTAAGTTCATCCCTGTCTTCAGCAGCTCCCCATCACGGAATAAGTTCAATGCCCTGGCTTCCTACTCCTCAGCAAAGCACAACCTGAACCCTGCTTGCAGCTTTTCCTCATGTTTCTGCCACCTTCAAAACAGTCAAGTTAAACTAACCATTGTTAGAACCCCATGCCATTGTCTTTCTTGTGTCTGAGGTTTGCCTATGCCCTTCTTTCCACCTGGAGTTCTCTTTCCCACTTTTTCTGTCTATTGAAGTCTTGATCATCATTTAAGGCTAAACTCAAATTCACCATCCCATTAAAGTTGGCTGTCCCTACCTCTCCAGTAGCCACATTCTCTACCTTGATTTTCTGCAGTATTTTCATAAACCATTTTTTTTTTGGTACTGGGGATTGAACCCGGGGCGCTTAACCATGGAGACACATCCCCATCCCTTTTTTAACATTTTTTTTTTTAAATATTTTTTAGTTGTTGATAGACCTTTATTTTATTTATTTATGTGTATGTGGTGCTGAGGATCGAACCCAGGGCCTCGCACATGCAAGGCAAGTGCTCTGCCACTGAGCCACAACCCCAGCCCCCCTTTTTTAACATTTTAACTGAGTTGCTCAGAGCCTTGCTAAGTTGCTGAGGCTGGCTTTGAACTCGAGATCCTCCAGCTTCAGCCTCTTGAGCCGCTGGGATTACAGGTGTGTGCCACCGTGCTCAGCTTTATAAACCTGTTTTAACACTTCATATATACCAATGCAATTCTTTCTTGTCTTTAAATTCCACCACACAACAATCTTTTTTTTTTTTTTTTGTACCAAGGATTGAACCCAGGTGTGCTTTACCACTGAGACACATCCCCAACTCCCCTTTTCTTTTGCTATTTTGAGACAGGGTCTTGCTACATTGCTTAGGGCCTCACTAAGTTGCTGAGGCTAGCTTTTAACTCACAATCCTTCTACCTCAGCTTCCTGAGCCACTGAGATTACAGGCATGAACCACTATGCCAGGCTGACAACAATCTTTTTTTTTTTTTTCCAAAAGAAAGGCTATTTGCTGAGATGAACCAATAGCTTGATAGTTTGGCATAGATTTTTTTTATTGTTTTTTTTTAAAATTTTTTCTCTGACAACAATCTTTTTAAGGGCAAGAATTATATTATGTATCTATCCCCAGGGCATAAGGGAAGGCCTGAAGGTCTGTTCTTAATTATGTTATTATGTTAAATAAATAAAATCACTGGCACCAAACACTGTTGTTAAGCATGTGAAAAAGAGTCCTATAATATCTCTCATCAAGAGAGATGTGAATGAATAACTTGGGGAATGTACACGGTTTCCTAAACAATGAAACTACAAAACACATTGAATAGTGACTTCTATTCTTTTTCATGATTAATATTCTCACGTTCTATCTTTCTAGTGCATTTTGCAAGATAATCTCGTTGAGACCAGGAACTCTAAATATTTTATTCACTGCAATTGTAAAACTGCTCCAGTGTTATTTTCTTACAGACCTCTCTGAAAATGCTTTAGGATACTTCACATCCAACATGGAACTCTTTCTTCCCCAAGTGGAAGCTATTTTCATGCATATCCTTTCAACTAGATTGGAATGTTAAAAAATGTTGGAGGTCCTAACATTTTTATTTTCAGAAGAATGTCTTGCATACAGTAGGCTTTCAGTAGACACTTGATGAATGACTCAGAAAGTATTCCTTGAAGAAACACAGAGAGATTTTGAAAATGATAACTTTTGAAGGTGATGTTTCCCATCCTAAACTAAAAGGCTTGGCTTTGCAAGACTAACTTAGTATTAAACTCTGTAGCAAACATGCATTGGTTAAGTATAGCTGAAGCCAAAAATCAAAGGGCTGGTGATTTAGTTATCCAGAAGTGGATCACACATGTTTCAAAAAACCACACTAGGCATATGAGGGTGAAATATACTTCACTTAGGAAGCCACCATGATAAATTGCTTTATCTGGTTCTGGCAAGATGGCACTACTTGTCTTTTGTATTATCTTTCCAACAAATGACTTACACCTGAAAGATCTGAATGAAGTATAATAAAGGGAATAGGGATTGAATATTTTGAGCAAAGTTAACTGGTGAGTTTGACAATGGAACTCCAAGATCATGGTATCATTAGCTTGGAATCCTATTGATTGTCCAGTCCATCTTCAAAGGATACAGTTTTCACATATTAAGATTCAGAGGGTAACCACACACAAATGAAGAAATCCTGGAAATAAAGGGAATGGAAGGTCGAAATTAATAAGGAGTTTGGAGATATCCAAAAACACTAGCAGATGCTAAAATAATTGGTCTCCCAATGGAGATCACCTATTATTAGTACAGTACCTGAGGAATACTCATATTTAATTTCCAGTGAGAGGAATGTTTAAAGAGGAGCCATGGGAGACTGACTAGGGAGTCACAAAAGAATCAGGAAAGTAGAAAGAACTGAGAAAGTTGGGAATAAAGGTGCTTCAAAATAGGTTACTTAGTTCCCATCTGTACATCCCTGAAGATGGGTGTTCTACACAGAGGGGGACAATGCAGCTTTGATCTCTATGTCCTTGAAGTATATAATCCAACAACTTAAGCACTTCAGAAGGATAAGAGCCAAGAGGGAGCAACAAGTTTGGCTCCAACACAGTCTCTTGTTTCTCTAAGATCACTAGTTTCATTGGAACATTTTGATCCTTTTTTATTGGGGGAGGGTGGAGGGAGATAAAATGCAAGTAAAACAGGTACTAGAGACCTAAGACCTAAACTTATAAAGATGTTTGGCCATTAAATGTGAAAAGCAAATTAAAATGGCTTTTGGAAGTGATGCTGTTCTAAGTAAGAGTCCAAAACATGTTTCAAAAGTAAGGAGCTGAAGGAAATGGATAAGAGCAATGGACTAGATACTTCTGAGAGTCTGGGATCCTTCTTAGGATGAGGAGTAGTGGTAGTTCAAGCAAATAAAGAATTTGCATTTGCAAGGAAAGGGTTGTCTTTTTTATAGATCCTAGATGAAGGGCTCCATCAGGGGTTCCCAGTCATGACTATGGATTAGAATCTCCAGGGAAAAAAGAACTGATCCTGGGTGCTCCTCCAGAGATTCTGATTTAATTAGTCTGGGCTGGCAAGAGTATTTTTTAAAAGCCATCAAGTTATTAAGTACAGCAAGAGTTGAGAACTAACCACTGGGTTAGATAAAAAAGGGAGATACGGGGTAGGAGGAAGGGAAAACTGAATAAGTCACCTTCCACCCTGCCCCAGAATTAGGCAGTGTTTCTGACAGTGTCACATGACCACAGGTGGTTTTTGAGATGATATTTGTCTTGGTAGCACATGGATAAGCCTTATTTTCCTATATACATACATTTACATATACACACATATATGTATTTCTCTATGTACATAGCAACTGTATAAATCTATTAGATAAATATCAGAAACATATAACCAGAATACCAAATTTGAGATTCCATTCATATTATTGCTTAGGATGTGGTTAACTTCTAATCAAAATTTAGAAAGTGAGTATATTTACATGAACATTCTATAAATTCCAGTATGGGTAGAATGTGGAGATGGCCGAAACTTCTAAAAGAGGTAGGCAAACACCTGGAGTTTGAGGAACATGGAACTTAAGTAGCCCAGACTCTATGAAATCTTTCTTTCCAGATCTTGCTGTTCTAAATTGTCTCCCTCCCCCAGCTGTGCAGCTGACCCAATGCCAAACTCTTCCTGTTCTTCTCACATGGATGCCTGTGCCTCATCCCAAGTATTTGGATGCTTCTGAACTCCACACAAACTTAAACTCACACTAGCCTCTTCTAGCCTAACAGTCACTATCTGATTATCGATGGCATTGCCTGTAACTCACTAGTGACCCTTATTTCAGATTCAAATCTGAGCTAAATTTAACTTAAAGTGGCTTGGCCATCTTAGCATAATAAGGCAGAAAACTAATGCTCACAAGGCGTTCTAGCCCCACAGGCACAAAAGTGAAACCGAAGTGACCCAAATCCAGGTTATGCAAACTCAAAGAGGATGGGGGGAGATATGAAAACCCCAAACCGAGCAAACAAAACCTGCGTTCAGGAAAGGCATTGCTAACATTTCACTATTTATTTGCCATTCTCAGGGCATGATGCAACTTTGGTTGCCCAATTCATATTTGCACATTTCTCCCTTGTCCACAAGGAGCTACAAAAGCTTCCAACTCCACAAAATTCCTTTTAAGAAGTTCAAGTGTCGTACCCAAGAAGGTTGATGACACCAGGCCAGGTGATCCCACCTTTACTTGGGCCCAACGAAGTGTGCTGACAAGGTTTGGAATTTTGCAGGTACACTAGGGCGGAAGAAGGTGCGAGGGCAGGCAGAGAAGTACCTGTCAGCCACGCTTCCACCATTCCTCAACCATTCTCACGCCCACTTGATTAGAATCTGCCAACTGATCGTGCTGTACACACCTCACCTTTCTCCCTGCCCTGCCTCCAGCACCCTGTTCCTTTCCCCAATCCAAAGGGCAAGGGTGAGTGGGGTAAAAACATGCCCAGCTCTACAGCCTTCCTCTTCCTGGTGCCTCCCGCCGCCGCTTTCCACATCCTGGCAGCCTCCGGGTCACCCAGTCTTCGGTACACCTTTGCACCACCCAACAAAATGGCAGGTTAGCAACAGGCGAGGCCGAATGCGCGGCCCCTAGCCAAATCCTGAGTCTCTGAAGGCGCCTCCAAGCTCGAACATTTCTCTCTCCCCAAAGTCCCCATTCCCCTGCCCCGCTCGCTCTCTATGGCCACTTCCGTCGCCTGCGGGCAAGCAGGTGCCAGTGTAACAGGTGCCAGGCAGGAAGGCTCAGGCGGCTGCACCCAGCATCCAGAGGTCCCCAAGAGGGGCGCAGGAAAAGGCCATATCGAAGGCAAGGAGGCCGAGGGCGAGCGCAGAGGGAGACAGCGCGGGTGGGGGACAAGGATGCCGCTCTCGGTCCTCGCTTCCCGGGCGCCACCCTCGCCGAGGCTGCCCCACTTACAATCTCCAGGCAGACGAAGGCTCCCGAGTAGGTCCGCAGGATGTCGGGGCCGGCGGGCAGGGTGACCCGGGGCGCTGGGAAAGACACGGCGGGGTTCGGGGGCGGCGGGACTGGCGCTCCGCCGGCCGACATGCTGCCGCTGCCGCTACCGCTGCCGCTGCTACGTCTCCGCACGCCACCGCCGCCTCCCTCCTCCGCCTCCCGGGCTCCCGCAGCTGCCGCCGCCGCCGCCGCAGCTCAGGTCCTCGGGGTCCGGGCGTGCCGCGCGGGAGGGGCGTGGCTGCGTGGCCCTCCGGCCAGCCAGACCCCGCCCCGTCACGTGGGCTCAGGTGAGCGCTCCCCAGCCCTGGTGCCAAGCAGGTCACAGGCACAGGTGCGGTCGCCGCCTGGCGGGCCTTCTTGCCCAGCTATTCTTGTCCCCTCCCTCTCGGGCCAGCTCCCAATGCTCCCTGGAGCCTCTCAAGGGCGGGCCCTGCAGCCCTGTGCTGCTCTTTATTTTACCTATCCCTCCTCTTAGTTTCCGCCTGTTTTCTCCACCTGTCTCTCCACTTCCCCGTGGTTCTCTCCCACTTTCCTCAGTTTGTCATATAAAGACAGGTATTCTGGCTGTGATTCAGAAGGAAAACTCTAGGTCTCCAGTCACATTTCAAAGGTGGAGTATAGTCTAAATGGGACTCTAGAGGGATTTTAAAAACGCCACTCAGACAGTATCCTGCGTTGGAGTCAAAAGACTCTGCTCTGACACTGGCTGGCGGTGGATTCCCAGCAGGGGCTGCATGGAGCCTGGTGGTAGGCTCTTCTGTGACATAGGGATGAGGGTATTTACCTCGTATCATGTGCCGATTAGGTGATAGAGCAAGAAAAGAGTAGCGCACAATCTCTAAGTAGTAGCTGATACCACGACAGCCACTTTTCTGATTTTTAGACACACATCACCACTGTATAGACACACAACAGTGCGAAAGTTATATTTTGCGCACGGAGCTTTATTAGTAAAGATTTGACCTGTAAGAAACTGTATGACTTTGCGTTTCCAAACGTAAAACGTCAAAGTTTTTTTTGTTGCTGTTTTTAAAGGATTCTAGACGTGATTTGAATCCTGTGCTTCAAATTATCCCGATGTATGCCCATTTCAATGTCAACATTTTTTGTAGGTGAAATGGGATGAGATTAACTTACTCAAAGATCACTGAAGATAAGCAAAACTACATACATCAACACATATGTGTAGACGAAGTTGGAAAAATCTTAGCTAATATCAGACATTGTCCAAATTGAATCAGATATTGTCAGGTTTAGCCTTTGAGGAACTGTGTCGAGCTCTATGCGCTGATTAGCAGGTTTTAGTTATTCTACCTCTATTATTTAAATAAATGAAACTCATAGGTGTGGTGGTGGTAAAAGCACAGGGTGTGGGTGAAACCTTTTGTGTACGCCTCCTGTCATCTTCACCTGTTAGTCATCACTTTCTGGTGTTTAATATATGCTGTTTATTTAATTTCGAGTTTTCTGTGTTAATTTGGTCAGTGAGCCCTTTTGTGTTCAGACCTTGATCTGCAAGGAATTATCTTTCTTTTTATTTTCTGCCCAAGAGTTCTCAATAAGCACTTAAAGAATATCAAAGAGGAAACCACTTCAGATAATTCATTGTGGAGATGCTCAGTAGCTATGATGTGTCCAAAATATTCTGGTGGATCAATTTGAAATGATGTTGGTGCTAATGGCTCAAAACTACTTCAAAGGAGCTTATTTTAAAAACTGTCACCAAAGGAGAAAATTTTCCATTGTGTTCCTTCCAGCACCCTCCTTGCATGTATCCTGATCATACTGCTTTGTCCTCCTGTGTCCATCAGGAGCAAGAGAATGAAGATGATCATTAGTTTTCTTCTGTTGTGTCACATCTGCTTGAAATGAACCTTCTTCTAGAAAGGTTTCCCTTCTCAGGATCACTACAAACAACTTTTTCCCCCCACTAATAACATCTTACTTCTAATAAAGGCAATAGCTTTGGATGAAAGGAAGAAAAGCACACTACTGAACCTCCCTCCATCTCTCTGTCTCTTCCCCCACAATTGACTATGTGCTCTTAACAACTTCACTTTCCTGCTCTTTTTTCATTCATTCTTGTGATTTACTGACCTCTAGCATGAATTTCTTTGCTCATAGACTTCCTTTGAACCCCATTTATTGGAATGACAATTTCATGGCACTTGCAGCAATCTTGCTTCACAACCACTTGATACATCCAATAAAGTGAAGTCACATTCACACCCACTTTATTGCTGGGAATTTTGCTACTTCCGTTCTCTGTGAGGACTACCTCCTATGCATATTTCTCCTTCATTGATCTCAAACTGTTTACTTCCTCCTTAATCTCTCACTGGGGCAATCCTGACTTTTCTGGCTTCCTTGGCAAATCTGTGCTTATAGGAAGGCCCTTTAATGATGCTAGTATGAGTCCCACATATTAGTTTCCATCTTACACATTACTGTTAAATTCCCTTTGCTGCGTCACAGTCTTCATCTACATCTTTCCTCTGATTCTACCATCACCCTGCCCAGAGTTGCTAAGAGAACATCAGAACCAAGACTCTTGGTTGCACTACTAATCATGTTATCTTGCCTTGGTGAGGCCTAAGGGGTTACCATTTGTCATTTGCCTCTATCTCCCCACCATTTCTCTTAGTTAGGATTCCACAGCTTCTTTCACTTTACCCTCCTTTGTGTTTGGCACAAGTAGATAATATGTTGGATAAATGTGCCAACCTACTCTACTACCTTTTATTTTACAAGAAGTTTTAGGACATCTAACAGTAATACTTATTTCATTGAAAACACTACCATCAATCCAGTTATCCAAGACAAACACCTGGGCGTTTTCCTTAGTACTTTCTTCTCATACCACATGTTAAATTAGTTTCCACATTTTGATAGTTTTGTCAATTTGTTCCCTGGGGTATATCCAAGAGTACTTAATGAAGTAGTGGATAGAGTATTCAGAAAGGGTTTGCCTCAGTGCTGGGGCAAAGTCAGTTTTAGACAAAAGGCTGCTCCAGCCCTAACTTATGAAGTTTTATTAAAAGCATCAGGAGGCACAAACAACTCAAATACTGAGAAATATATGAATAAAAAAATGTCTGGAAGTCAACAAGATAAACTATACAATGCCTAGCATCCAATTTAAAATTATCTGCATACAAAGAAGCAGGAACTGTGAAACGTAATGAGGATATAGTCAATCACTATATAAAGACCCAGAAATCACACAGATGTTTTTTTTTTCAGTAGGTAGAAATTAAGAGAGTTATAAATATATTTCATATATTAAATCAAACTTGAACATGTCATGTGGAAACAGGAACATGGAAAGGCATGCAGTGTTGCATGCCTGTAACTTAAGAGTGACTTAAGAGGCTGAGGAAGGAAGATCGCAAATTTGTCTCAAATGAATAAAATAAATAAATATTAAAAGGGCTGGATATCCCCAGTACCAAAGGAAAGAAAAAAAAGACTTAAATTGAATAGATGTGAAGACAGCACAGTCTAAGAAGAAAAACACTGTAGGAATTTAATAGCAGATCAGACACTGCAGAAAATGAGATTAGTTAACTTGAAGACATAGAAATAGAAACTGATATGAAATATACAGAGGGAAAGAACTAAGAAAAAATGAACATAGCATTAGTGAAAAGTGGGGTTACATCAAATTGTTTTGATATGTTTGTAATTAGAATCTCAAAAGAAGTGGAGAGATGATAAAAGTGTTTAAATAAATAATTTGAAAGATATACAAGTATTTTGTAAAGTATACCCATAGATCCAATAAACTCAAGGAGCCCTAGGAATTGGAAATGTGAGTATACCCAAGTCAAGGTACATCATGCTCAAACTGCTTAAAGACAATGCTAAAGAGAAAATCTTTAACCATCGAAGGAGACACAGTACATATTGAGAAATAAAGAATAGCAAGACTTCTCATGGGAAGCAATTTAAACAAGAAGAGAGTAGAACATCTTTAAGCTAGTAGAAGAAACAGATATAAACACTGTCAACCTATAATTCTACGTGCAGCAAAAATATCAATTGAAAGTGAAGATGAAGTATAGACTGTTTCAGAGATGGAAAAAGCTGAAAAAATTTGATAGCAGCAGGAAATGTACTATAGGAAATGGTGAAGGGAATCTTTGGGGTCAGAAAAAATAGATACCCATTGGAAATTCACATCAACACAAAGAAATAAAATGGCCAGAAAGGAAAAAAGTGTGGTAAATACCAGATATTTGAAATTCTAAAAAGACCAATTTTAATTATAATTGTTTAAAGCAAAAATTGTAACAGTATATTGTTAAGATTTATAATATATGTACGAATAAAATGTAAGACTACAATATCACAAAGGTCTTATGATGGAAAAGCTACATATATGTTCTAAAGTTCTTGTAATTTGCTCAGAGTGCATAAAATTGAGCACATGAAAAATAAAAGATGTACACTATAAACTCTAAAGAAATCACAAAGAAAAATAGAGTTACAGCTCATAAGCCACAAGGGAAATATATAGAAATCATAGATATATGCAATTAATTCAAAACAAGAAAATGATAACAAAGAACACATGAAACAAATAGAAAGATGACAGAATGAAACCCAATAATCCCATTAAATGTAAATTCCCCAAAACTCTGTTGATTTTAAAAAGCAGGACCCCCATATATGCTAGCTTCAGAAACTTACTTGTTACAAAGACACAGATATACTAAAAATGAAAAGATTTAACTAGCTATATCACAGCAAGAACAATCAAAATAAAAATCAAAAAGAATAATCAAAAGGAAAGCCTGAGGGGCTGTATTAATATCAGATCAAAGAGATTTCAATGCCAAGAAAGTTATCAAGAGTAAAGATGGTCATTACATAATGATAAAAGGGTCAATTTATTAAGAGAGTTTCAAACTCCCAAGTGCTTATGCACCTTACAACAGTTTTAAGCATAAATGATGCAAAACCAACAGGATGCAAGAGGAAATATAGAAATTGACAGTGGTAATCAGAGTTCTCATTACCCCTCAATCAATAAATGATAAAAATAAATAGAAGAGTCAGTGACAATATAGAAGGCTTGATTGGCACCATCAAACAACACCCTGTCTTCAGTCTGCATCCCCAGAGGCAGACCCTGAGATACAGATTCATGTACAAATGATTCATAAAGAACTAGTCAAAGAAGGGCCTGGAAAAGAAATGAGTAAGCCAGACAGGGAAGTAGAGGGAGCCAGGAAAAGAAGGGTGTCATCTTGGGCAATGACTGCCTGATCCCGAAAAAACACTGGAGTGCATGTTACTGTTCCGCTTGGTCAATGTGAGGCAAGGCTTTCCCACCACTTCACTTGACTGTGGGGGAGAGGAACAGGAAAGGGAGGATGAGTGTAAACTCCAATCTCTTTGGCTTTCTGAACTTGTAGGTAATGCACCTTCAGTACCTCAAGGTGGTTTTCCAAGCATAAGCTGCAGGTACTGATAATAGAACCCAAAACAAAGTGGGAAGAAGGGCATGTGGAAATGGTGTAAAGGGACTCAAAGGACCTGGGAGTGTGATGACATCATCTGCTGTGGTCCCTAATATAGACCCCAAACTCTGCTCTCTCTCAAACTTCAGACCTCTACTTCCAATTGTGTGCTGGGGGGCACCATACTTTAATCTCAACATGTCCTGCAAGAAACTATATTTCTCTATAAAACTTCACCTTTCCCTGTGGGTCCTTTCTATTCTTGCTATTAGCATATTGCCAGTTCTTCAGTCTTTAAGTTCACTACTACTACTGATGATGATGGTGAAAACAATAATAATTAATAATCATCATCATCACCATCATCATCTTTGTTCTATTGTATTTCCTTTTATCTGGCTTAGAAATCTTTGCTATCTCACCTTTTTGGTATTCTCATATATCTTTCCCATTCATTCATTTCCACTACTTAAAACAATGCCCTGTTACATTGCTTTTGAATTACACTAAATTTCAAATATATCTTTTATGTGTCTTGTCTTTCTATTCTCCAGTAAATTTTAAAGAATTTGCCTCATTGATTTTACCAAAGCAAACTTGATGTGTCATTTTCCCACCTAACAGTTTTTGATGGCTACCCATTACCTCCTAAGTAAATGGCAAACTGAACAATTTGCTGTACTTCATACTTGCACCTTCTAACCTCTTGGCCTTTGCTTATCTCTCCATTTATCCTGACTCCCTTGAAAATTTCCTCCTTCAACCTTTGAATATACAAATTGGATCTGTTTTTCAAGATCTTGTCTGAGAGCCCCCTCTTTCACAATGCTATATATTCTCCATTTGATTTTTCTATCTTTCCAACACTTCTTACATTCTATCTTGTACAATGTCCATTCGTTAGTTCAAATGTCTATATTTATCTATGTATACATGTATAAAAACATGCGAACCCCCACATGTATCTCACTGTGTATACACACATCAATTCATTATAATTATCTCTTTTCTCTTGAGGATCATGATTGTGATTTTCCTTTGTGTTCACTATAGCCCCTTACCTATGCATCATTTAGGCACCATGCTTTATATATACTATTTCATTCTTTCATTCAGCAGATTTATTTTTTATTTCTTATGTGACCAGTGTGTTTCAGGCATTAGAAATACACTGGCTCATAAAGTACATAACTGTTCTTCATCAAACAATTAAGTTTATATTTTGGTGGGAGAAGAAGTCATCAATAAAATAAATATTTATGTAAAGTTGTGGCAAATGTTATAAAGGGCAGGAATGCTCTAAATCAGCTGGGATTCAAAGTTGCAAACATCAGAAACTGAATCTAGATGATTTAAACAGAAATACATTTTATGTAGAAGATACACTATATGTTAGTCAGCTTTGCATCACTGTAACAAAATGCTTGAGGAAAACAATTTGAGGAAAGATTTATTTTGGTTCACGGTTTCAGAGGTTTGGGTCCATGGTTGGCTGGCTCCATTGTGGTGAGACACAGTGATATGGTTGAAAGATTATGGTAGAGCAGAGCTTCTCACCTCATGGCAGCTAGAAAGCAGGGGAGGGAGGGGCTGGGACAAAATATGCCCTTCCAGGGCACACCCTTAGTGACCTACCCTTTTCAACTAGGCCTTACCTCCTAAATTTTCTACCACCACGCAATAAGGCCATCAGCTATGAACTCAACCATCAATGAACTAATCCATTGATGATATCAGAGCCCCCATGATCCAATCACTTCCCAGGAACCTCACCTTTGAACATTGCTGCATGAGGGACCAAGGCTTCCACACATGAGCCAGATTCAAACATCACACAGTAGTTCATAGACTTGTCAGAGAGACTGGGGAGCCAAGCTCAGAAAATGGAATAAGGGCAAATGCACAGCCAAAAGTCACACCCAAAGTTAAGCTATAGTACTTCTACGAGGACACTACTTTTAACTCCACTGATCACCAACATCTGTGACTTGCAATGCCAGACATGGATTGAGGATTCTACCATTAGCACCAATGCCATCGTTGCCTCTGTGGTTCTTCAAAACTGGATGTTGGCACAGCCCATTTTATCACCTTGAGAATAAATCTGCTTCTTGCCCTTCTTCTTTTAGTTACTAATTTCTGGTTCAAAGCTGGGATCAGGTGCATCTAACTTTCTAAACATAGTTCATGCATCTGCAGTCTAGCTGAAAGGAAAGCTGGGAACATGGGTTATCTACTTTTAGATTTCCATAATGAAAGGTGGGCTTTATTTCTCACTATAACAGACTATGGAAAATTGACCAAAGAAAGACTTGTCTGTATTAAGATCTTTTGTAGCCCAAAAGATCTTAATAAAGGTAAGAGCGTGAAAAACAAAGTTTTTCACCTGTAGTGGGAAGTTGGGGAAAACTTTGATGAGTATATGACTTAATGATAGACCCCCAAGGAAGTGAAGAAGCTAATTAGTCTGCAGGGTGGAGGAGGAAGGGCACATTATGAACCGTGGTAAGAGCAAATGCAAAGGCCCTTACTCGAGGAGGAATCTGGGGGTGAGAAACTGGGTCAAATCCCTGGCCTTTGAGATAAAGGCAGGAAGTTAAGTGAAGCTCCTCCAGAGTTCATGCTTAAGATCCTGAACTTTATGTAAAGAGCTCTGTGACAACAGTGCAGGGTATGAGTAAGGGAATGAACTTATGAAGCACACAACGTAAAGAGGTAGCTCAGGGAATCACATGAAAAATGAATTGGCCTCAAATTTTGAAACTACCCAACAACAAATGGGACAGCAGTATGGGGAGATGATAAATTTGCAAACTTTGGAAAGAACTTAATTGCTTAGGTTGAACGAATCATTTAACCTCCCCAAAACTCATTCCTCATCCATACAATAGGAATTATTTTTCCTGTTTTTGTCTACCATTGAGATTATTGTGAGACAAAGTGAAATATAAGACATGCTTTTAATTATGGAATGATCACAAATATGGTATTTTAACATTTAATGAGTGCACAATTATTTTTCTAACCATAGTGGAGGGTAAAAAAAAATTATACTTGTAATATTCTAGTTTTACATTTCCAGAACCCATTTATCCTCAAGTGTCCTTATATTTCCAACCATACCCCTATAGGGAGGTGATGCTGTTCTACAGCTTGACTTACACAGTGTATGCAGAGGACTTATAACAGTACCAAACACATAGGAAGCACCTATTCAGCACTAAGCACCATTATTAATAACACAAGAGTCATAGAAGTCATTTTTTAAAAAGTACAACATTGGATTTTCATTTGGGTGGTTGTTTAAATTTATTCAACAGAAAATGATTTTAGAATCCATAAAATAAAGACCAGCTGGTGTTTACAAAGACAAGAGAGAATGGATGTTGCCATCACTTTTACCAAAGAACACACATTTCAAACACCTGATGCTTTGTCACTCTAAAAGACAGAAAGAAATATTTACCCAGGGAATTTATATTGTTGATGTTCTTCCAACTTTAGACATAACCATATTTGACCTTACTACAAAATTATCCAAGGGTAGACATAGCCTATTAAGCTAATTTTTTGTCTGATTTATATTACATATGAAGCCATAGCTCCTGGAAAGATCATAGCAATGATCAGTAGCTTGTGGAGTTTTTTTAAAGACTATATTTTAGGGCAATTTTAGGTTCAAGTAAAACTGATATCTGATATACCTGTGGCCTCCAAACATGCATAGCCTTTCCTGTTATCAGCATCCCTCACCCAAGTGGCATATTTGTTGCAAATGAAGAACCTACATTCACACTTTACCATCCCAAGTCTGAGATTTGCATTAGGATTGCTGTTGGTATGGTGCATTCTATGTGTTTGGACAAATTGCATGATGACAGATATCTTCCATTACAGTACTACACAGAGTAGATTCACTGTGCTGAAGATGCCTTGTGCTTCACCGAGTTATCCATTCTTCACTTCAGCCCCTGGCAACTCCTCATCTTTTTCTGTCTCCATAGTTTTCCTTTCCCCATAGTTTTATTCAGTTGGAATCATAGACTATGCAGCCTTTTCAGATTGACTCCTTTATTTACTTTAATAAATACTTTATTTTTTAAATAAATACTAATAAGTATTTTAATAAGTATTTAAGTTTCAAACCTTCATCTATTTCCATGGCTTAAGGGTTCATTTCTTTGTAGTGTCGAGTAATGTTTCATTGTCTAGCTTGTGGTGTTTAAGGAGAAAAGCAGATGTCCAAAAAATACAGTTTTTGAAGTGGAGAGAATAATTTACTGAAAAGTTAGGTAAAATGACAAACATATGGCACATGCCACACTACCTTTTGTTCCCATACCTATAACAAACATCGGTGATTAATCATACCAGTCTTCCTTGGAGCAGATGGTACTCGGGAAAAAAGGCTGTCATCCTTGCCTCCGGTCTTCATGCAGGGAGTGTTAAGCTGTTTTGGCAGAGGAATGAGATATTCCAAAAGACAGGGAGAAAGGCAGCAGAAGACCTATTTGATTAAAAAAGAAAACTCTTTAAACTCTCTATCTAATAGAGTCTAATTAGGCTGTGTTGATTAACTCATCTATTATATTCCAGGAATCTCTTGAAGAATCCAGGCCAGATGTCAATAAGAAATAAGAAATGAAAATCTTATCTAAGAATTATCTGCAGCAGACTAGCCTCCCAGAAAAGCAGCTGTCCTTGTATAAACTCCATAGGAGTTGGCTGAGCCTAGGTTCTTGGGATGAATCAATCCTAGTGAAATACAAAGCTTGGGCTCCAATCCATAATCACACCAGGGAAAGGGCTGATGTGCCCCCCACCAGAAACCCTGATGTTGCAGCTCCTACTGCTTGTTTGACATATAGTGAAACCACGAGGTGTAGACTCCAGTGCCCTAAGCACACACTGTCATTTCCCACCACCCATGCATATGAAATCGACAGGATAGAGTTGGAGCCAACATTCTGCCACACCACAGCAGGAATCACGCCAGGGAGGGGCCAATGCTTCTCAAATCCTGCAGCTTCAAACTTCTCAGCTCAAGGTTTAGGATCCTCTGAATCTTATGCCTTAATGCACTTTTTATTAGTGCATAATATTATACATAAGAATGGGGTTCATTTTGAAATAATCATACATATATGGAATATAATTTATTCCATTTCCAATTTATTCCAAGTCTTCAGTGCTTCCTCTTTCCCTTGCCTCCTTCTTTCCCCTAGCTGCCTTTCTCTACTCTACTGGTTTTCCTTCTAGTTATTTACAGTTTTTTATTTGGTATACATATAAATATATATACATATTGTGTATATTTTATAACTATACACAAAGATAGAACTCACTGTGGGATATTCGTATATGTACATAGCATAGTTTGGTCAATTTTATTCACATTCCCTCCCCCCCAATCACCTTCTTTGACTCCACTTATGCCTACTTTTGCAATGGAAACTTATAGATCTGCTCCTAATTCCATCTCCAATAGTGTTTCCCAATGAATGCCTTTCCTGGCAACATGTGTGCGTGCATATGGGTATGTGTGTATGAATATTAGTATTCAATAATGTTAATTATTCTTCAGAGTAAATTGCTCTAATGCGGTTTCTTTCCTTTTTAAATATGAAATCAGACAGTAAAGGATGAATAATTTTGAATAGAGGGAGAAGAGGTAATTTTAGAAAATTAAGATTTTGTTTGAAGAAATGTAAGATAAACACGGAAATCAGTATTTCTCCATTTTAATGTTTCTTCCCTTTCATGCCTGCTATCTATGCTACAAAATCTGCTGACTATGGTTGAATAATTTATTTATGGTTTCAACACCTGTCTACTACTTATGTTTTCTTGCTTTGTTGGCTTTTTTCAATTCTCAATCTCCCAGCCAGAGCCTTGATTTCTCTCTGCCTAGCTTCCTCAGAATGGCAACCAACTGAGATCCGTCTGTTTGGTTGCTTCTGTAAAACTGTCTCTTATCACTTTCCTTAGCTTCAACAGCAGCCAGAGCCCAAGTGTCACTCTTCAGTCATAAAATCTGCACACCATGACTTGGTTCCCTGCAATGACCTCTATATCGTGATGTACTGGTAATTGTTAAACCACTATCTAGGGTGGAGGCAAACTCTAATTTGTAACACATTTATTCCACCTTTGTCCATTTCAAGCTGGCAGTGCGAAGTCATTGAGGGTGAAATTCTGAGGAACTGTGTTGTAGTATATGGTATGCCCATGCTACAGATATGGTAGATGCAGATGCCTTCTAGAGCAAAAATAACAACTGCTAACAAATACTTAGGTATTACTAAGTTTGAGTATTTGCTGCCTTTGTTTTTAATATAATTTATTTACTCATAAGTCTACCTAAATTGAATTTTAATAATGGCTGTGCTTAATAAGAAGTCTGAAAGTTAATAAACAGCCAGGACTAGGAAGAACATTCCCAAGATCCCTGCAGGCCCAGTTATACTAGAGGTGAGATATTAGTAACCTATAGGGACACTATAAGATTATAGGGTAGAAACTGTAATACCTCAGGTCAGCACTGCCAGAGAGGAAAACATATGAACAACATGAAAAAAACAAGAGGAGAAAATGCTCAATCTAACCAAGATGGGACAATAATGGAATCCACCACAGTAGATAAAATATCAGAGGAGTTTAGAATGTACATAATTAAAATGATCCATGAAGCACAGAAAAATATAAGAGAGCAATTATAGGCAACAATTGATCAATCCAATGAAGAGATTAGAGAGCAAAAACAAGCAACAATTGATTACTCCAACAAAGAGATTAGAGAGCAAATACAGGGAGCAGAAGATTTCTTCATGAAAGAGATACTCTGGAAAAAAAAAAACCAAGCAGAAATCCTTGAAATGAAGGAAACAATAAACCAAATAAAAAATTCAATAGAAAACAAGACCAATAGACTAGAGCACTTGGAAGACAGAACCTCAGACAATGAAGACAAAATATATAATCTTGAAGATAAAGTTGACCACACAATGAAAATGGTAAGAAACCATGAACATAATATCCAAGAATTAAGAGATAACATGAAAAGACCAAATATAAGAATTATTGAGATAGAGGAAGGCACAGAGATACAAACCAAAGGAATGCACAATCCCTTCAATGAAATAATATCAGAAAATTTCCCAAACATGAGGAGTGAATTGGAAAATCAAACACAAGAGGCATATAGGACACCAAATGTACAAAACAATAACAAATCTGAACTAAGGTACTTTATAATGAAAATACACAATAAGGATAGAATTTTAAAAGCTGCAAGAGAGAAGGTTCAGATTACAGACAGGGGGAAACCAATTCAGATGTCAGCAGATTTCTCAACCCAGACCCCAAAGCCAGGAGATCCTGAAACAACATATACCAAGCTCTGAAAGAAAATGAGTGCCAACCAAGAATATTACATCCAGCAAAATTAAGCTTCATATTTGATGACAAAATAAAAATGTTCAACAATAAACAAAAGTTGAAAGAATTTACAATGAGAAAACCTACACTTGGCAAATACAAAAAAATAGAGATACTACCCTGCATTCTATCAGACCATAATGGAATGAAATTAGAAATCAATAATAAAATAAAAAATAGAAGCTACTTCATCACCTGGAGACTAAATAATATGCTACTGAATGACACATGGATAATAGAAGACATCAGGGAGGACATAAAAATAATTCTTAGAGGTAAATGAGGACTCTGATACAACATATCAAAATCTCTGGGACACAATGAACTGTGTTAAGAGGAAAGTTCATTGCATTGAGCTCATTCATTAAAAGAAGAAAAGTCAACAACTAAAGACCTGACATTATATCTCAAAGCACTAGAAAAAGAAGAACAAATCAACACCAAAAGAAGTAGAAGACAGGAAATAATTAAAATCAGGTCTGAAATCAATGAAAAGGAATCAATGCAATTGAATTAATTCAATCAAATCAAATCATTTCAATCAACATTGAAAAAAATGACTAGAAATTACTAAGTTTGAGTATTTGCTGCCTTTTTTAAACATAATTTTTCTACTCCTAAGTCTACATAATTTGAATTTTAATAATGGCTATGCTTCTTAAGCAGTCTGAAAGTTACTTTAGAATTTCCAGAGCAAGCTTCCATGAGTTGGTACAGGCTAGTCTGAGAACACCACTGCTCCCTCTCCATGGCCACACCACATTTGTATGGGAGGAAGCAAGTGAAGGATAGTTCCAGAAAGTGAATCATTATGAATTTTTCCTCAGGTTGAAATTTTCCTGAAGCTGTGCAAGTCACACTTCTCAACATACACACACACAATCACCCACACAGCAATCAGAGGCAGAAGTAGTCATGTTTCGGCAACCTCATATTGACGTTCTCCTTCCAGTCTCTTTCTATTGAAGCAAGTGTTCCCTCTACACTGAGATACCAGTAGGGACTGGAGTGAACCAGAATGTGAAAAGAAACTTTATGTTATTCTCAGGTCCCACCGCCAACTGCAGTGTATGGGCTTGGGTGATATTTTGATTCCAAGAATGGATTATAACACCAATTACCGAATGAAATTTGTTATATCTTTAAATTTTTTAAAAATTGTATTAAAATGTGTTTTTCTTCCAAATTCATGTTAAAATGTATTAAAATAGTTTTCCTATGACTTTATTTTGTTTCCAAGTACTTTTTTCATGCCTGTTCATCTGGGCATTGCTTTAAGAAATCAAGGAATCTTGCCAGGTATACACCTGTAATCCCAGCACTTGGGAGGCTGACGCAGGAGGATTGCAAGTTTGAGTTCAGCCTTAGCAATTTAGACCTTGTTCAAAATAAAAATTAAGAAATGCTGGGGACATAGCTCAGTGGTGAAGGCACCCCTAGGTTCAATCCCCAATACCACACAGCAAAAAAAAAAAAAAAAAAAAAAGGAAAGAAAAGAAAAGAAACCAGGGAATCTTATATTAAACAGACTAGGTTTCCTGGAATGCTAACTTTAACCACAATAATAAACAAATATATTTATCTTTCTGTAAACTTTCTGTGCACTCTTTACATATACTGCTGTTAGCTATCTTTGGGATTTTACAAATTGGTTTACAGTCTGTATAATCATTAGAAAGCAGACTTCTTTTTAATTAAACATATTTCATTATAATAATTAGTCTACTATGTACTCATTAAGTGGGACTATCTATCATTTTCTTCTAAACACAGCATTTGTTTTTCAGCCTTAAACTGTCTCAGGGCTCCTCCTACGCTGAGTACTCATTAACCTTCCGTCTTCACATTCATCCTCATTTGAACATTAATGAGCTGCCTTTTTTTTTTTTTTAGTAAGCAATATTATCCAGAGAAGCAGTTCCACCTATTATTTTTGTTTATATGAAAATTTAGCTCCAGAAGTATTTTAGAGAAACTGGTTTTTCAACTGTTATCACTAATGAATATCAAAATACCAACAGTGTGTAATTGAGAATATAAATACATTTTCATATTTGATATTTTGATATCTATCAGAAGAAACAGATTGTAAATAAGTTTCTATGATTTTCATATAGGGTGAATATTTATATCTATACCTATACCTAATCAGCTATATAGTTTTTATATATGCCATATATTACTTAAAAATGCATGCTATATGTGATGTGTACATATGTCTCTATAAATACTTTTATGGTTGTTATATTATGCATCTCAATATATACACACGTGTGCTGTTATGGACATATACTGTGGTAGTTGAGCTAGCTATTAAATTAGACTGCCTGAGTTTGAATACCAGACCAACTGCTTATCAGATGTGTGACTTGGGGCAGGTAATTTTATCCTGCCTTGCTTAGGCAGTTCCTTTTTCTGTGAAATAAAAATAATAGTGGCACCTTCCTGTTAAAGACATAATGAGGATTAGGTAGCATTTAATCAGATAAGTAGAAACCTCATGAGCATTATGAAATAATGTATTTTAGGTGTTCAAATTTATACAGCTGTGGGAGGAATATGGGGAAGTAAAGTTCTGAAAAAGATTAGAAAAATTTTTAACCAGCCCTGGCATGGCTGAATGAGCAGTCACTTTCAGGGGCTAGGTACTTCCAGCTGCTGTGGGAATCTACGGGAGATGATTGGGACTTGTGGCTGCTGCCTCTGTGAGTTCTCAGCAAAGCACTTCCCTTGAGCTGTGCCTGTGTTAGGTTACCAGATAAACTGAATGCCTGGTTAAATCAACTTCAGAAAAAAAATCTCTTGTTATAAGTATGTTCTAATATTGTACAGGACATAATTATACCTAAAACCCCAGCTGTTTATCTGAAATTCAAATTCAGCTGAGCATCCCTATATTTTTATTTGCTAAAGCTGCAACCAGAGTCTGTGGTCACTTTGGGTCAATAGGACTAGCACTTGGGACAGATAACTGGGCAAGGAGCAGGGAAAATCAAGAATAGACTAGAACTCAAGAGAAAATTCATCTGTCACCAATGTTGGCTTGGTGCATATGTTTCATTTCTGATTTCTCAGGTTTCTGTATCTAACTGCCTTAGTGTAGGCTCTGCAGTATGCATCACAGAAAGAGGTTCCCTGGCATCTTGTCAGGTGAGGTCTGCCCCTGCAGGTACTGAAAATGTTCACAAGAGTGGTGTTTCTGGTTTTCTATTTCTCTCTCAGCTCTTTATTCTCTCCTCTTCATGTTTTCACGTTCACCTTCACCCTCTGTTTACCACAACTTACTCTCTAATGTGCGTGCATGGCAATCTCACTTTCAACTGCACCTGAGCAGGATGTGAGCTGGTAACAACTTCTGGATTATCCTCTTAGGTGAACACCAGTGATTTGCCCTTTAGCATTTCTATTACCTTTCTGCACTGGGCTTTGCATTTCCTTTAATGAACCACAATTATCTATTCTCAGTCCATGTAGCTTAGGTGGGAAAAAGCCTATCATGGCCTGCAAGGGTAGAATGTGGAGGAGGCCTGGCTAATCTTCCTGATTCATTCATAATTCAAATCAGTTCTGTGAGATTAAGTCCTATGGTTCTTGCTGGAATGTTCGGGAAAGAGAAACTGTTTTCACTGGATTGTTGCTTCAGGGATTCTTGAGCTTGAATATTTCAGGGATTATTTTGTGGAGCTAGCCATGCTGGAAGGCAAAGCGAAACATAGAGGTAAACAGAACCTGCAACAAGGAGGGAGACTGCACCCTAAATCACTTGAGATCCTAGATCCAATTCTCAGCACTTCTTTCAATAAATTTCCTCTTGTCTGAGTTGGTTTGAGTTTAGACACAAGTGTAGTATAAGGCAAGGACAAAAACGATGCCTAATGTGTTTGATTGGTAAACATACAAAGACTCACTTTTACATTTAGACAATAAATTACTCAGAAAAATGAAGAATAAGTCAGGAGTGCTGGGTCCCCAGGTCTTTGTCTCACACACACACACAAATAAAACAAAAAACAAAAAACAAAACAAATAAACAAACAAAAACAGACCACATAATTTTATGGCATGGATTGTGGTAATGGTTTCATGGGTATAAGTTTATCTCCAGACTTATCAGGTTGTATAGCATTAATTATGCATGGCTTTTTGCATGTCAAAACGAATCAAAACAGAATACAAGACAATTTATGTTTCGATAAAATCCAAAAAGAAAAAAAAAAGCCAGATGAAACACATATCCCCAAAAGTCAAATGAATGAAATAGATCCCCTGTTGCTAAGACATTGTAGATGTAAGTGAAGACGTTTTATATTCTGTGCCTCTCTTCTGGGGAAGGTGGGATGGTAGGAGGGAAGTGGGCAGGTCTCAAAGGATGCAGGAGGGAAGTAGATGGCCCCAAAGTGACTCTTTAGGAATTAGCTGGAGAACCACATGTTCTGCCAACATCTGGAAAATCTGTGGTCTAAGCCTTTGTCCACAGAGTACACTCAGGGGTTCCAGGACATGATGGTAGAGCTATTTCTGTGTAAGTCCTGAGTGATACATCTTATGTAGTGGACATTTGTCCTTTTTATCAGTGGTACAGGAATTTCCTCAGTTTGGAAAATTCCCCCACCTTGAGACAGATAGTACAGAAGCTGAAAGTGCTAGACAGGCACTTGCTGCTTAATTTCTAATCTCATTTGCAGCTTGGGTTGTGAATGCTGCACAGGATCTGCTTATCAAATGTGTCTGCTTCAGACTTTGATGCAGGAGCCAATATTGAAATGAAGCTGAGACCATATAGAACACATCCCAATTAGGGTGATCATTTGTGCCCTGCAACACACATACCCATCTTCCAGTAGCTAGAGTAGCAGCTGCTTCAGAGGCAGCTTGATTAGCTATAAAGCAAAATGCAGGGCTCAGGCAGCAGGTAGCAGTGGTGCCTGCACCAGGGATTTAGGATGATGACATTGTGTGTTGGTGCATTGCTTCCCTATTTGGGTTTTTTTCTGCAGATTCTGGGAGCTACTTAATATATTTTAGCAAAGCCATTTCGTGTTTAAAATAGTCAAGGTATTTTTCTCAATTGCAAATAGGAAACCTAATTGACACATCCTTGAAAACAAAATTTCCACTACTTACCTACTACCTACCACTTTCATCTTAACATCTATATTATTCAGGTATCCATCCATCCATCATTAAGCCATCTTTATGTGGTTCTTAATCATCAAAATTTTCAAGATCTAAATAAATGCATTTCTAATGGTGACATTTCATTTTCATGTTAGACAATTGTGCATTTTAAGAATGACACACATTCATGGTAGTAAATATGGAAAACACATTAGAGTAGAAAATGATCATCCACAATCCTATCAACTGGTTCTTTCATTTTTCATTTCTAGTCATTTTATATATATTTGCACAGTGATGATAACAGTATCTCAAAAACGCCTTTCATTCTACTTCTATGAAATAGCACAACTAGTTTATGCTATTTTAAGAAACTCAGATCATTTTACTTATTGTGGGCTTATAGGCTATTTCAAATTTTGCACTGCTATGAACAAATCTTACGTTAAATATTTTTGTTTATAGAATTTTTTTTTATGTTTCATGTGAATCTCTTAGTATATAGTTATAAAAGTGGTGTTTGTTATCAAGTAAAAGATGTGTCTTGACATACATACCAAATTTCTTTCCAAAGAGTCTGTTGTGGATGAGAGGGTCAGTTTCACTGCATGCTAGCTAGTACCATGATGCTATTTGTAAAAGATGTTAACTTGATAATTCAAAGGCCATTTTTAGTGGATAGTGGGCAAAGGACAGGAGGAGACAATCAGTTTACAAAATAAAGAGAAAAATGTCTAATAGGCAGATGGAAATATTCAACCTCACTAGGAATCAAAAATTGAAATTAGGGCGGGGGCTGTAGCTCAGTGGTAGAGTGCTTGCCTAGCATGTGTGAGGCACTGGGTTCAATCCTCAGCACCACATATAAATAATAAATGAATAAAATAAAGATCCATCAACAGCTAAAAAAATATTTTAAAAAATTAAAATTAGACTGACTTTTAAACTATCCTGAGGTAGGAATTTCTAGAACTGTGTACATTTCCTGGTTGTGTCTACCTGGGAGAAAAATGGATACAGTTTTTAAGTGATGACTTAATCTAAGGAGGGGATATATACAGGCCCACACCTGTGTGTTCTTTTCTTCTAATAACCTTGTGAGTTATGGACTTGTCCCTTATTTGTTCATATCTCACCAAATACAGTATGTCTGATGTAAGTGTAACAGGATTTTTATAGCAAGAGATTTATTTTTCCAGGTCACATTTATCTTTGTTGAAGAATGATATCTCATTCCAATTACCCTTGTCAATGACAGTAGCCTGGCATTTCTCTTATTGTTTACTATTCTGAAATGTTTTCTCTCTTCTCTTTGCATTGGACTGATACTATCTTGATTCGTATTTGTTGCATATCTTGTTTCCTGACAGAACTCATATCTCTCTTTATACTGTACATTTAAATTGCCATTTTCACAGATATCAAATTTCTAAAGTGATCCAACTTCTTTTCTTCTTCTTTGTGATGGTCCTGAGGTCTGAAACCACAGCCTCATTGCCACCTAAGTAAGCACTCTACCACTGAACCTCACCCAGCTCTTCAAACTTCACGTTTAGAATATGTAACCTTCTTTCTCTGGGACACACATTAGTAACCTAAAGGTTTCTTGAAGAAGAGGTTACATACTGCTTGTAGATGTGTCTGCAAGATAATACTTAAATTTTATCAAAAATAAATTGCTGTTTAAAACTTGTGAAATTTTTATTTACGGGTTTAGATTTCAGCTTCACCCTTCAAGAAAAATATGCACAATCTGGAAACGCTGGGCCCACATTTTTCCAGATCTGAACATAAGCAGTGGCTGCCCACTTACAGTATAGTCATATGTTCTCCTGTTCACTGTAGACCCTGTCAGGGCCATTTCATTGCTTATGTCCCTTTACAGAAAAGCAATGTAGCCTCATTCTTAGGAGTACACATCCAGTCAGACTGCCTGGCTGCAAAACCTGGTTCTGCCTCCTTGCTAGCTCTATGTCCTTGTTGAGTTCTTATTCCTTCATATGCCTCAGTGTTCTATCTGCAAAGTAGGGTTAAGAATGCCTATTTTATAAGGTTGTCACTAGAGTTAAACTTATAAATATAAAGTGTGCTGAACATTGGGTGTTATTGTTAACTATCTGGATCTTGTAGACCGTTTTTGCAGCCTTTGTTTTAAGATTTGCCAATGTGACTTGAGAATTCCCCATAGATGCTGTGCTCTCAAAACTATCAGGTTTTCTTGTGAGAACTGCCACTTTCTTCTTAGTGAGAAACTCATGGTAAATGATGGTGTCCTTCACCTGCCTCACTAGCCCCAGGTGTCAGGATGGATGGTACTAGAATACCAGGGAGGTTTGAGGATCTTGGAGTAATGTCTCCTCAGCCAGAGCCCAGCTGCTGCCCCCAGACTGTGAACAACTCAATATTTGTTGTGTTTCTGCCTTCTCATGTCAGTTGAAGAGGATGACATCAAGATGGAACATTCATCCCTTTTACCTCTCCAGATTCCATTTCTGCTCATGTCCTCCTTAGCCAGTTCTCTTGCTCACCGCCACTCTTCTGAATCTTTGCCTTTCACTTCCTATCATCTCATTGCATTCAGGAAAATCCCCTCTAAATGGTACTGTGTTTTCTTCCCTTTATAGCTAGCTTTTCTAAATGAGTAGTCTACACGTACTGTCTTTAACAGCATTCTGTTTCCTTTTTTAAGAAAACACACACTTAGTATGATATTCTCTAGCTCCATCCATTTATTGGTAAATACCATAATTTCATTCTTCTTTAAGGCTGAGTATAAGATAATTCCAAAAAACCAAAGGCCAAATGTTTTCTCTTATATGCAGATGCTAACTCACAAAAAGGGGAGGAGGAGGTAGTTAGGGAAGAATAGAGGTACTCTGAACCAGGCAGATGAGAGTGAAGGGAGGGGAGAAGTATGAGGATTGGAAGAATAAATAATAGAATGAATTAGATATCATTACCCTATGTGTGTATATGACTACATGACTGGTGTGATTTCACATCATGTACAATCAGAAAAATGAGAAATTATATTCCATTTATGTATAATGTGTCAAAATGCATTCTACTGTCATGTATAACTAATTAGAACAAATAAAAAAAGAAAATACATGGTATTAAAATATTAAAATATTTTTGTATTAAAAAACACATAACATAATTTGACTTCTATTGTCCCTCATGCAACTCAAATAGAAATTGATCATGTCAAAGTCCCTAATGACTCCCAGCTATGAATCTAATGTTAATTATTTTCTTTTTATTTTTAATTCAGCAGCTTTCTTCAGATGTAATTTATATATCACACATTTTACCACCTAAGTATACAATGGATTGGTGTGTACTATGTTCAGAGCACACAAACACCACCACAATCACCTTTAAAATATTCCCATCACTGAAAAGAAATTCCATATCTAGCATTAATCTCTCCTTGTTTCCTTCCTGCCCAACTCCCCAAAATGACTGATCTGTTTTCTCTCCAGATTTACTTATTCTGAACATGTTGTGTAAATAGAACCATACACTATTGCCTTTGTGAATGGCTTCTTTCATTTAGCATAATGTTTTCAATATTCATTCGTGTGGTAGCACATTATATCACTATTTCTTCTCTGTGTGTGACAAAATACTATTCCTTTATATAGGCATATGATGTTTTGTTTATTCATTGGTCAGTTGTTAAACATTTCAGTTTTTTCCACTTTTTTTCTATTTTGAAAAATATTCCTGTGAATGTTTTTAGACAGGTTTTTATGTGGCTATATATTGCTGGGCTTATTGTTTGGGGCACACTGTATCTTTATTTTCATTCATCACAAGAATTTCTAATTACATCTGTTTATAATTTTTGGACCCAATCATTATTAAGGCGCGTGTCCTGTAATCCCAGCTACTTGGGAGGCTAAGGAAAGAGAATCTCAAATTTGACACCAGCCATAGCAACTTAGACTCTGTCTCACAATAAAACACTAAAAAGGGCTAAGAATGTGGCTTAGTGTAGAGTGTCCCTGGGTTCAATCCCCAGCAACCCCCTCACCATTCAATGTCTAAACTTTGTATTATTGATTTCTAAGTTCATTGCATTCTTGTTGAAGAGCATACTTTCAATTATTCAATCATTCAAACTTATTGAGGCTTGTCTGTGGTCTAGGAGGTGGTTTATCTGTTGAGTTTCATGTACATGAGAAGAATGAGCATTCCATATTTTGTTGCTGGGTAGCATGTTCTATAGATAATGGTTAAATCTCAGCTGGGCATGGTGGTGCATGCTGTAATCCCAGGGATTGGGAGGCAGAGACAGGAGAATCGAGAGTTCAAAGCCAGCCTCAGCAATGGCGAGTTACTAAGCAACTCAGTGAGACTGTGTCTCTAAATAAAACACAAAATAGGGCTGGGGATGTGGCTCAGTGGTTGAGGACCCCTGAATTCAATCCTTGGTACTCCCTTCCCAAAAAATCTCATTGGCTTTTTGTGTTGTTCATGTTTTCTATTTTTTTTTTTTTTTGGTATATTTCCTGGGTTTTCTATCCATTATTGAAGCCAATATATTGAAGTCTGCAATTATATTGTTGAATCATCTTTTTCTTCCTTCAATTTGTCAGTTTTTGTTTCATTTATTTTAGTCACTGCTGTTAGTTTCATACATGTATAATTCTTAATAATTCTCAATGGATTAACATGTATGCCATTATAGGATATCTTTAATTAAATTTTTAAAAGTCTCTTTTGTCTGATATTCATCAACCACTCCAGTTTTCTCATGGTTTTTTTATGCACTAAAAATTCTTTTCCATTCTTTACATTTTACTTATTTGTATATTTGAATAAAAAGTATATCATCTACACTTTTGAATATAGTTGAATCTTGCATTTTTTATTCATTCTAAGAACATCCGCTTTTTTATTGTATCTACTGGCCATTTGTATATAATTTTTTGTTTAGTGTCTGTTTGATATTTTGTCTTTTTTCTAAAAAATAGACCATCTTATTATAGAATTGGAAATAAGTCCTTTGTTAGATACGTATGTTGGATATATTCTCTCTCAATTTTTTGCTAGCTTTAAAATTTTTAAAATATCTGTCCTTTGAAGGGCAGAAACTATGAATTTTGATGAGTTTCAACTTAATTATTTTTTTCTTAGATGGGTCAGCTTTTTGGTGTACTATGTATAAAATCTGTGCTATTTGGCATGGCTAGTAATTTTATTTGATGGTATACATTCTATAGATATTATGTTGATGGATGAATTATGTTGTTTTTCTTTAAAGAGTATTAAGATGTGTGTGTGTGTGTGTGTGTGTGTGTGTGTGAGAGAGAGAGAGAGAGAGAGAGAGAGAGAGAGAGAGAGAATGTCAGGAAGTTCTGTTACTTAAGAATCAATTTGATACTTTTGAGGCTTGTTCTTAAAGTTTGTAAGAGCAGGTCTAACGTAACCTTTATTCTAAGTCTAGGTCAGTCTTACTACTAAAGTACGACCCTACCTCTCTGGAGTCTATATTGCATACCTTAAGTACTTTAAAATGTGGTTGCTAGACTAGCAGCATCAAAATCACTTTCCTAGTAATGCAAAATTTTAGACCTACTCCAGACCTACTGAATTGGAAACTCTGGGCTTTGGGCTCAGCTATCTGTTTTTTAACAAGTTCTCCAGCTACTTCTGGTACATGCTAAAGTCTACATAAGTCTGTACCAGCCCTTAGCATGTACCAGGATCACTGTACTAGAACAATCTTTTGAAAATATTCATGTGAATATGAATTACCTAAGGATTCTGTTAAAATGTGTTTTCTGATTTGGTAGTCTGAATAACGCCTGAAGTTACGACATTTTGACAAGTTTGTAGATGTGGCTACTGCTGCTGATTCCTTGAACACATTTTGAATAACAAGGACCTGAAGGCCTTGGTTTCAGTCAAGTGGTCTAATTTCAATGGCATAAACATATTTTTATATGTTTAAAGTAGCATATAATAATGATAATCAGTCTAATTCTGGAATTTCTGCATTGAGGACCTTATACTGGATATATATTACTCACAAAAATATATATATTTTAGGAGGAAATAGTATAGGAATTTCTCTATATTTCTAAATCCAAGTTTTAAGAATGAGAAACTTTTATTTGGTAATAAAAATATAATTTCATTTGTTGAAAATTTTGATTATGTTCTGGGCACTCTGCTTTATCTCTTTCAATCTTTATAATATATCTAGGAGGCCAGTATCATTATTTTCCCTGTTTTATATTTCTTATTTCAATCTCTCCAACTGAAACTCAGATTAAATTAACCTGTCCAATGCTATCCAGCCAGTAACTGGCAAAGCCTTTACTAAAATCCAGGTCTATCACATTCAAACCCTCATGATCCAGTTTTTGTGCTTATTCTTCTGCTTTTGGTATTTTCAATTGAAAGCAACCATAAACACACACGTTCATTTTCTATGGATTGGGTTACCATGCTGACATAACAAATCTGTGTTAAGCATGAGTTACAAGTCAATGCCACCTGGCTTAATGTCTGTATTCTTTTGAATTCATCTCAATCCATTTTAAAAACAGCTTCTGTACCAGGGCTTCTATTATTTAAAATGTCATGTACTGGCATAGGCATTGTAGTATTTTCTTTTTATCAACTTAGCCAAACAATACCTTTATTTTACTTACAAGGAGGCAGTATATCTTGGCAAATAAAAGGAAGACTTTGAAGTGATCGGTAAATAATACAGCAGTTTTGCATACTGAGTCTGAAAAGACACCATCTCTGCTTCAAAATCTTAGCATCTTGACTGGGAAGTTGGAGTGGCTCAGTGAAGGCTCCAGGGAGGGAAGATGGGTACACAGTGTACAATGTGATCTCCCCCCACCCCGCCTTCCCCCTCCCCCACAGGCAAGGGAACTATTCATTGCAGTAATTACTTTGTAGCCTGAAGCATGAGATTTGATCATTCATATCTTATCTTGAATCAGGAAATAAATTATTATTAGTTAAAAAGTTATCCATATTAAAAATTAGCAAACCAACACTACAATCTGCAATTTGGACCATTACATGCTCAATTCTACAAACTGGTAATTGCCACTGGAAAGACTCCCTCCCTCTATAAAAATTATTCAAACTCTCTTTTCAATGAGGCTAAGACTCTTTCATTACTTAAATATGACAATCTCTAGTATGAATGGTCCTAGGTAAAGAGTAGCCTAAATAGCTTATTTTCTGAAGTTATAAACCTATGAGTTTTCTCTCTGTGTGTCTCTGTCTCTCTCTGTGAATAAACTTTAGCTATGTTCATGCCTGAAGGGAACAGGAAGCATAAAAGGCTTTTCAGAAATATCATAGCCTTGTGCTTTTCTGACCATATTCTTGGACCAAATTTACCAATAAGATGGACTGATTTTACTGTCTGCATTCAATTTGTAAGAAGTAACTGGGCTTAATTAGATCCCATGCCTTTAATAAAAACACAAAACATTAGTACATAATTATGAAGCTCTTAATGATTTAATTTGGAAATAAGCCAAATTTTACAAAATGCTCAGTGGTAGAGCTGAAGCAAATAGAGAACACTTTAAGATCTCTTTCACTCGTGACTGGCAGATCTTAGATGTGAGGGCACTAAAGATGCTTGGAAGCCAGAGTCTGGGTCTTATCTGTGCAATATTTGGCAGATAGAGGTTTTTGGGATAGAGTAGAACTAAGACATTGTAGCCAGGTGAGCAGTTCAGAGCTGGCCACAAACCAAAAAGGAAGTGTACGCAGGTGGACATTCAGGAATCAGGAGGCTACAGACATTCAAGGGCAAAGTCATGCAAGGGCTCCAAAGTCTGACTGGGCAGGATCCCATAAACTGAGAATGCCACAGGGAGGGAAAGGGAGGGACAGCCAGGGAACCAGAAACTCTGCAAGCTGCATAAGCACAAGGTCCAGTGACAAAAGACGCTGGATAACAGAGACCAAACCCTGTTTATGATGTAGCTGGAAAGGCATGAGCCAAAGAATCTGACCTCAGACTCCTCCCCAGGTTTCTATGGCTCAGCTTCTGCTGAGTGCCCCATTGCCTGGCACAGTGAAAGGAAAAATGGGCCACCATGGAGTTTAATGACTCACCTACAGAATAGGTATTTTACTGGCCTTATGTCATAAGGATCAAAATAAATGTAGTAAAGGTACAGGAAATACATAACATGCTTTATAAACGGATAAGGATAAAGTTTCCTTTTCTCATTTTCAACACCCGTCTTCCATAGTTACTTTTAGCTGGGGCAGGAGGCAGGGGATGATGAAAGCAGGTGAAAGGCTGTGCTTCTTGTAGCTTGGAAGTAAAGTGAGAAGCAGGAGAGATGGATGTGGACTAGCACAGGAACTGGGTATTGCCAGGAAGGCTGGGATGTTTAAAATTGTAGGCACTTTATGGAAGCAGCTGCCAACTGGAAATTCCAGTTGGGACCAGCATGGTGTCATATTTTCTATTTTGAACCAAAATAACTTACTGTTTTAAAAACTCCTTGCCAGTTTGTCTCTAAGATCCCATGACCTTATTTCATCGTAAAGGAGGTTTCTGCCAGGAGGAGATGCATCTGGTGGTAAGTGTGAGGACATAGCCAAC
This sequence comes from Xerus rutilus, assembly GCA_028644305.1. Taxonomy (NCBI): domain Eukaryota; kingdom Metazoa; phylum Chordata; class Mammalia; order Rodentia; family Sciuridae; genus Xerus; species Xerus rutilus. The sequence goes on along the minus strand of CM053400.1, from coordinate 163,642,480 downwards.
GGCAAGTGCCAGAGAGGAGAACCATCCTGCAGCTGTTTGCAGACAAGGCTACTCTACTGTTTTTACTTAGCTAATACATACTATTGAATGTGGGCCTTGATGAGGATAACTTTCCCCTACGAAAGTTGCCCTAAAGTTACTTTCTGACCATGCCCTTCCTTTAGTTATTACCTTTACTGATCCTGAACCCCTCTTCTCACACCAGTGCTCTAAGGATGAAATGCAAACCTCTTAATATGCCAGATAAATTTATGTGGCCTTACTAGTCACCTCTCCCCCTCTCATGCACTACCCCTGAGGCCAAACTCAACTATTTGAGGCTCCAGTAATGTCCCTTATTCTCTCTGGGTCTTTGTAAGTAGTACAAACTCAATCTGCAATGTTTTTGTCCTAATATTCCAATGACTTTCAAACTCCTACTGATACTTTACATCCGTGTTTGGTAATCACTTATTCACCAGGAAGTCTCCCTGAATCTCCTATGGCTGACCCAATCACCCTCCTTTCCCTGCTTCCATAGTACCCAGTGCTTATATCTAAATATCCGGGAAGGAAAACACTGTGAAAGTAATTGCCTATATATTAATCTTTATTTCCCACAAAACTGGATGTTTAAGAGACAAGAACTGCATAATCAACTCTGCATCCCAAAGACTTAATAAATACTAGCTATTTAATAATTATTCATTAAATAAGTAAAAGAGTAAACCAACCTTGAATGCAAGAAAAATTTCCCAACAACCACAAAAATAACCCAAAGCAATTTTGGTAACCATGAAACAAGAAATGCATACTGAAGCATCAGTAACCCCTGAACGAAAATAATCTAAAGCTTTGTAGAATGCCCAAGAAACTTTTATGAGGTAACGGTATATCATTAGAGAGTCTAACATCTATGTACGTGTACATAGTCATGTGAATGCTTCCATATAAACCTGTCAAAATTATGAAAACATTTTTGGAAGTTACTCAGAATAACAGACTTTCATGAAATGGAAATGAGATCTTGTAATGAAATAGCATGCTACTGGACATAATAAGCAGTCAATAAGTGGTAGCTAATCATTTTATGTTGTTATTTACACCTCTGAAATGCTTGGGTTCCTGTGTTCTGTACTGTCCATCCATTTCACCTTTTTTTTGGTGTTACATATGTAAAGTGCTAACATTGCCCAAGAAAAGGGTGGAGGTTTTCTGTCCAAGTTCATTTCCATTCATTCAACATTCTTTTTTAGGCTGGGATTGTGATATTCTGCTGAGTTACTGAGAATCTCTTTCCCATTGTTACTGGAAGAAGCTGCACTCCTGACACTGTGATTCTTTGAGGATGCAAGAGAACAGACCCTCCACACGGACCACACAGCACATTGCATTTCAAACCTCTCTGACTTCTTTGAAAGCCCTTCACCACGGCCTTCTCATTGTTTTAGTCTCTGCCTCTCTTCCAGGAACTGTCAGAGATGTTCCTGTTGCAGACCCTTTATTTCATGGAAGCCCTGCATCCTGCCCCAGCCCAACTCTTTAGACTCTAAGCTCAGAGGAAAATCTCTTCTTTGCATCCTGAATTTCACCCTCTCTCAGCTCTTTTCCCATTAGACTAGAAATTTGCTCATCTCTCTACCTTCAAAGGTGATTGGATCAGCCATAGGAGATTCAAAAACAAAAATAAAAACAGCAACAAACTCCCTTGCTATGATGTCCCTTCCCAGCTAATATGTTTTTCTCCTTTTCGTGGCTACAAATCTCTAGAAAGACAAGCTTGCGTTTCCTTCTGTGACTTCCTCTCTTCTGCCTTTCGTCCACGCTCTTGTACTCCACTGGTCTTCTTAAGGTCTGCAGTCACTAAATCCAACCATGTGATAGATTTTTGTTGTTGTTGTTTGCTTGTCCTGCTTTTGTTGCATTTAATTTATTTTCAGTAGCTATTTTCCCTTCTGCTATTTGATTTCTTTTCAATGCTCTTTGAAGTTTGGTTTTCCATGGTTTTGTTTGGGGGACTCAGCTTTGTTCAGTCTATACTCCGTAGAAGAGCTCATCCATTTGCACACATGAAGATTAATACCCCAATTTGTATTTCCAGCCAGGCCCATTTTCTGAACTCCCATATATCTATTGGCCTACTAGATATATTCATTCAGGTGCTCCATGGGCATCTCAAACTCAAAATGTCCATAACCAAATTCAGTTTTCTCCGTAATTGTACTCCTACTGAATTACAAAATTTGGTGGATGATCAAGTCAGAAGTCCTGTTCTTTTAAATGAGATATGTATCTATTAAAAACCTACAATATGCGGTGGTGGTAGAACCCAGATTAAAGAAATGGTTATTGCTCCTGAGAAGCTTGCCCTCCAGGAGGGAGATCTATTTATTGCTCATCTTATTTCTATTGGAATCTCGCTGGATTTGCCTCTTCACTATCTCTCAGTCTGTGACTTCCTTTCTAATCCCATTCACTGATTTGTTTTAGATAAAGTGTTTGCCGCTGCTGCCCTGTAGGAAAAAAAAACCCCAAAAAAGCATAATAATGAGGTTTCCAATCCTTTAAGATCTTTGTTTCCAATTTGGCATGTAAAGAAAAGCTTATTTCCTTCTCTTCCTGCTCTCGGTGAATTGTTTTCCTTAATACTTTTTACCCTTCCTTCATCCCCTTATTCTTCCTCAATCTTGATGATTTCGGAATGTCTTATGCAGGAACCTCACCCAATATTTCAGGATCCAATTTTTAGGGAAAAATAATCCTATGTGAGTTAAGTCTAGAAACATAGCATTATAAAATGATGGCGAAGTTTACATATCTTCAGAAACTAAGCTCCTGATTCCAGGGTGGATTCCTCATTGTCCCAGGTGCCTTTGGTACCCAAATATAGTGCTTCCTTTCACCTGAGTGCCAGCTCAGACTCCCTAATGCTTCCGGTATTCCCTTGACATTCTGTCCTGGGGCCTTCTCCTAATCCTTGGGAGGATGCTCAACCTACATAATTGGCTCCCAGATGTGAGAGAGTTAACCCCCATGGAGTCAACACGGAATGGTGATGATTCTCCAGCCTTCTGTATTGCAGGATTCTGAGGGGTCCTAGCAGATTCTAGTCTTGTCATCCATGGCAGTAATCTTGAAAGCACACTCATGCTGATTTTCTTTCTTCACTATTTTATTTTTCCCACTCCATCTTTTCTGCTTCCTAAACTTGCCACCAAAGAAACCACTGCTTCAAAGACCATTTCAGGCTCCAATTTAGTGGGAAAGTCAAGTGAAGAGACATACATTTGAAAACGCTATGGACTCACATGACTAGTGACTATATACTTAGCATTTTCTCCAGTGATCTCTTCTTGGATTGAAAAATCTCCTGACCTCCCCTACCCTTACTGCCTTGAGTTGGGCTCATGGGTAAATGCTATTTTCGGCCACAAAATCCTCCACTTCCTTTATCCTTGAGCACATTGTTGAATTGTCTGCCTTACCCCCTGGATCAGCAGCTTTGTGAGGACAGGGTTCAATTTTGTTTTATTCATTTCAATATCCTTAACCTTTTGCTGGGGCAAAACATTTCTTAAAATTAATCACATGAAACCATTGTTCATTTCATATGATTCAACCCAGTAGGTTCTCAATAAAAGTGTGCTGAATATACAAATCTAAGGAAAATAATATTTAAAATGTCAGGAATAGTTCCTGAGCTCTCGTCCCACCTCCTGTAGTTCCTTAATCAGGGAAACAGGGCAGATAAAATGTGCCAGGAGTCTCGCTGCAGGAAGCTTTTAACTTCTTGTCCTGTGAATGCAATAGCCACACCCATAATGTAAGCAAAGCCAGAGGTATTAAAAAAAAAAAAAAGGAACATGACTATAGATCTTATCCTATAAAGTACTTTGCTAGAATCAGCTCATTAATCCTGTCAGAAATCCCACAAGTAGATGCTGTTTTAATTCTCATTTTACAGAGGAGGAAATCAAGACAGAGGGTTCAAGTGGCTTGCCCGGACTCATGTTGCCTTCTGGTGGCAGTGCCCAGATTCAAGCTCTCACCCTTCACTGCCCTTGAGAAACAGCAGTCCTGGTAGAGGCTTTGGCAACACCAGGTAACTTAAAAGAAACGTTTGTGTGTCTGCCTTTCCTGGTTGGGAGGAAAGTCTTTGAGATGTGGCATGCTAGACAGTTACTATCTTGAAATCCATGAAAGGATTTTCTAGTGCAACAGAGCTCGCTGAGCTGCTCATTTTATGAAAAGGACATAGTTCTACTGATAATTATTTTTCCTGAAAAGAAACAAGTCATGTTTATTGCAAGTATAGAAGGTGAAACTTATTGTCAGAACACTGACATTTTACATCTGTAAGTTTAAACAGGTCTTGAAGATCATGGGAAACAAGAGGCAAAGAGAATGGGTGTGCTTGAAAATAAAATGATCATGTAAAAGCTTCTTTGGAATGCTAACATTCCAAAGCCTAACTAACACATTTAAACCATTATTGTGCCATTGTAAATACATTTTTAGATTTTTATATTGCAGACAACTTCCTGAACTCTATTATTTTTCACAGTTAAACATTTTTGTGAAAATATGATAGGTAGATTTTGAATAATAAAGTTGATAGCTGTATCACATTCTTTCTTGCAATTTGCAGTCATTGAGAGTCCAGGGTTTTTGTTACAATGAAGACTGTCAATCTAGTCTTTTGAGACAACCCGTATGATCCTGCCACATTTATGCTGTAAACACTTGAATACATAAATTTCTAAGATATCTATTCTGGTGTATTTAGCTGAATTTCTAAACATCAAGAGACCAAGTTTCCATGTAAATGAAAGATGTCAGTGGTATGGGAATCTGCCTTTTTGCACATCACTCAGCATGTTTTACCATAAAGTAATATCCTCTTTTATTATTGAGCAAGCCAATGATGTCCAAGCTTATCATAAAGCCCATTTGCAGTTGTCTTCCCTATCACTCCAGAAATGAGGCAAATGGGCAAGGTATTCAGGATCTACATTTCCTGAATGTGTAACATTGTATAAGCTAAATGGAACTTTTGATTCAATCTAGTGGCACGTGGTATTTGTTAAAAGCCAGCTCTTTACAAGACACGTCTATGGTTACTGCAAATAAATAAAGCTGCTGATTGATTACTAGTATTCAAAATGCTCTTTTAGACTGTATCAGATGTAGAAAGGCTTACCTGGAAGCATTATACCTGGAAGGTAGGATTGTACACAAAGCTTAGCTAGTGGAGACCATGCTCCTGGATTCACTCAAATGAGTGAATTTGGTAAATATTTATTATGCAGCTATTCTGTGCCTATGTCTAAATACAGGCTCCAAATAATTCATTGGTCATTCATTATGTAATTAAGGAGTTGCTGTCACATACCAGGCATTGTACTGAGTGCAGAAGATTCAATGTAGAGCAATACAAACTCTGTCTTTGCCTGAAAAGGTACATTTAGAGTGGAGACTACAAACAAATACAGCAGAGGCTCAGGCCAACTCTATCCAGGGTTGGATATCTCCTCTTCCAGACTCTTTCCTCTTTTCTTTATCCCACTGTGCACCCAGGAGGCTGGTCTGTAAGCACAACATAATGGGCTCCTTTTCCCTCTGGCTGTGTGTTGTGCTTATCCAGCAGCAACAGAAGACTGAAGGTAGGGAATATGGTGAGATCAGGTTCTTCCCTACAAGGTAGCTGCAGGCTGGCTGAGCCTGTCTTGAGAAAACTTTACAGCTTCTCAAGTAGCCCTTTCTGCACTGTTTCTAATTTTTAGTACATGCTTTCTCTTTTAGCCCCTTTAGATCTTCAGGTTGACCTACTATTATTAGCCTCAAAATAATTGCCATGTTCATGTGGTTTCCCTGACCCTGCCCATATACCTTAAAAATGGCACCTTTATTAATCCGTCTTTAAGTATCTCCATGCATGTGTAACATTTGTATCCTGCTGACACCCAGACTGTACAAGCCCTAAACTAGCCACTGAAGTGGAGCTTTCTGCTGACCTACAATAAATATTTGTAGTTGAGGTTAATTTACAGCACAGTTATGCTTACATAATATGGTTACTAATCCTGCTGAAGCACTGTGTGAATGTTTTAAATACCATTGAAATCTACATGATCAGAAGAGATCATTCCAAGTAGTATATATTTCTCTAAAGCAAAAGCAAAAGTTTTGAAAAAGAATGAAGTATGTAAGTAGGCTATATACTTCAATGATGCTCAGAATTAGGCAAACATGGCTGCTAAAAATGAGAATCTGCAATAAAGATGGTACTTGGCACTAGCTCATTAATGAATTAGGTAAGTTAGACCCTCTAGGGAACTTCTGTTACATATACAGAGGGCCCATGGCACTTTCTGTAGTATGCATAGATAAATATCCAGAAATCATTGTTTTCTTCCCTTTATATCGTTTTTCTTTAAGTAGAGAGTTGAATATTATTGAGATATAAAGCAGAGTCAAATGCAGATGCTAAATTCTTGCCAGAAATTTAGTTTAAGTTACTTAATTCAGATGACTATACAAATTCACCAATGATTAAAGTGAAAACATCAGATATTGGTTATCTTAAGACAATGGGTTATTAATAAATTGCTATTTTTTAAAATTTCTATTTATTTATTCTAATTAGGTATGTATGACAGCAAAATGCATTTTGATTCATTGCACACAAACAAAGCACAACTTTCATTTCTCTGGTTGTACGTGATATAGTCTCACCACACGTGCAGTCATATATGTACCTAAGGCAATAATGTCCATCTCATTTCATCATCTTTCCTGCCTCCATGCCCCTCCCCTCCCTTCCATCTCCTTTGCCCAAAGTTCCTACATTCTTCCCATGCACCACCCACTATGGATCAGCATCCACTTATCAGAGAGAACATTCAGCCTTTGGTTTTTTGGGATTGGCTTACTTTGCTTAGCATGATGTTCTACAACTCCATCCATTTACCTGCAAATGCCATAATTTTATTCTCTTTTATTGCTGAGTAATATTCCCTTGTGTATATATACCACAGTCGCTTTATCCATTCATCTATTGAAGGGCAATTAGGTTGGTACCACAGTTTAGCTACTGTGAATTAAGCTGCTATAAACATTGATGTGGCTGCATCACTATAGTATGCTGATTTTAAGTCCTTTGGTATAGACTGAGGAATGGGATAGCTGGGTCAAATGGTGGTTCCATTCCAAGTTTTTTCCTTTGCTGAGGAGAAGGTTTTTAGTTTGAATCCATTCCATTTATTAATTCTTGATTTTATTTCTTATGATTTAAGAGTCTGGTTAAGGAATTCAGGACCTAATTTGACATAATGAAGATTTGGGTCTACTTTTTCTTCTATTAGGCACAGAGTCTCTGGTCTAATTCCTAGGTCCTTGATTGACTTTGAGTTGAGTTTTGTGCATGGTGAGAGGTAGGGGTTTAGTTTCACTTTGCTGCATATGGATTTCTAGTTTTCCCAGCACCATTTGTTGAAGAGGCTATCTTTTACCAATGTATGTTTTCGGTGACTTTGTCTAGGAGATAACTGTATTGATGTGGGTTTGTCTCTGTGTCTTCTATTCTGTACCATTGGTCTATGGGTCTATGTGTCTGTTTTGGTGCCAATACCATGCTTGCTTTTTTTTTTACTATAGTTCTGTAGTACAGATTAAGACCTGGTATTGTGACGTCTCTTGTTTCACTCTTCTCACTAAGGATTACTTTGGCTATTCTGGGTCTCTTATTTTTCCAAATGAATTTCATGATTGCCTTTTCTATTTCCATGATGAATGTCATTGGGATTTTAATTGCATTAAATCTATATAATGCTTTTGGTAATATGGCCATTTTGACAATATTAATTCTGCCTATTCAAGAACATGGAGATCTTTCCATCTTCTAAGGTCTTCTTTAATTTCTTTCTTTAGTGTTCTGTAGAAGTTTAATTCTAGAAGTTTTCTAGTGGAGTTTTTTGGATCCTCTAAGTATAGAATCATGTCTTCGGCAAATAGTGATAGTTTGAGTCCTTTTCCTGTTTGTATCCCTCTAATTTCTTTTATCTAATTGCTTTGGCTAGAGTTTCAAGGACTATGTGAATAGGAGTGGTGAGAGAGGGCATCTTCGTCTTGTTCCAGTTCTTAGAGGGAATGCTTTAAATTTTTCTGTTTAGAATGATGTTGGCCTTGAGTTTAGCATGGATTGCTTTTACAATGTCTAGATGTGTTCCTGCTATCCCTAGTTTTCCTAGTGTTTTGAACATAAAAGGATATTATATTTATCAAATGCTTTTTCTGCATTTATTGAGATGATCATATGATTTTTATCTTTAAGTCTATTGATGAAATGGATTATATTTATTGATTTCTGTAATGCTGAACCAAACTTGCATCCCTAAGATGAACCCCAGGGATAAACTTGATCATGGTATACTATCTTTTTAATATGTTTTTGTACATGATTTGCTAGAATTTTATTGAGAATTTTTGCATCAATGTTCACCAGGTGTATTGCTCTGCAGTTTTCTTTCCTTGATGTATCTTTGTCTGGCTTAGGGTGATACTAGCCTCATAGAATGAGTTTGGAAGGGTTCCTTCCTTTTCTCATTCATGGAATAATTTGAGGAGTATTGGTATCAGTTCTTTTTTGTAGGTCTTGTAGAACTCAGCTGAGAATCTATCTGGTCCTGGACTTTTCTTGATTGGAGATTTTTGATGGTGTCTTCTATTTTATTGCTTAAAATCGGTCTGTTTAAATTGGTCTGTTAAAATTAAATTGTGTATGTCCTCCTGATTAAGTTTGGGAAGATCCTATGTCTCTAGAAATTTGTCTATGTCTTTGAGATTTTCTATTTTATAGGAGTATACATTTTTAAAATAGTTTCTAATTATCTTCTGTATTTCAGTAGTGTCTGTCATAATATTTCCTTTTTCATCAAAAATTTTAGTAATTTGAGTTTTGTCCCTTCTTTTCATTAGGGTGGCTAAGGGTTTATCATTTTTATTTATTTTTTCAAAGAACCAACTTTTTTGTCAATTTTTTGAATTATTATTATTATTTTTTGGTCCAATTTCATTGATTCCAGACCTGCTTTTAATTATTTCCTGTCTTCTACTTCTTTTGGTGTTGATTTGTTCTTTTCTTTCTAGGGCTTTGAGATGTAATGTCAATTTGTTTATTTGTTGACTTTTTATTCTTTTAATGAACGAGCTCAATGCAATGAACTTTCCTCTTAGCACTCCCTTCATAGTGTCCCAGAGATTTTGGTACATTGTATCAGAGTTCTCATTTACCTCTAAGAATTTTTTTTGTCTCCACCCTTATGTCTTCTGCTATCCATGCATCATTCAATAGTGTATTATTTCATCTCTAGGTGTTGGAGTAGCTTCTATATTTATATCATTGAATTATGTCATTCCATTGTGGTCTGATAGAAGGCAGGGTAGTATCTCTATTTTTGTTTGTATTTGGTACTGCTTTATTTTTGGCATAACATATGGTCTATTTTAGAGAAGGATCCATGTGTTACTGAGAAAAAAGTGTATTCACTCATTGATGGATGAAATATTCTATATGTCTGTTAAGTCTAAATTACTGATTGTTTTATTGAGTTCTGTACTTTTTTTGTTTAGTTTTTGTTTGGAAGATCTATCCAGTGGTGACAGAAGTGTGTTAAAGCCACCCAGTATTATTGTGCTGCAGTCTATTTGATTCTTGAAATATAGAAGGGTTTGTTTGATATATGTAGATGCTCCATTGTTTGGGGCATAAATATTTATGATTGTTATGTTTTTTTGATGTATGATTCCTTTAAGCAGTATGAAATGTCATTTATCCCTTCTGAATAACTTTGGTTTGATGTTCACTTTATCTGATATGAGGATGGAAACCTCTACTTGTTTATGCAGTCCATGTGAGTGGTATGTTTTTTCCCATCCTTTCACCTTCAGTCTGTGAATGTCTTTTTCAATAAAATGAGTCTCTTGAAGGCAGCACATTGTTGTGTCTTTTTTTTTTTAATCCAATCTATCATTCTATGTTTTTTAAGTGATGAGTTTAGGCAATTAACATTCAAGGTTATTATTGAAATATGGTTGTTTTCCTAGTCATTTTGGTTTGTTTTTGGTTTTGAACTTGACTTGGTTTCTCCTTTGATTGGTTTTTCATTTCGTGTAGTTCCTCCCTTTGCTGATTTTAATTGTTGTTTTTCATTTCTTCCTCTCAGAATATTTTGCTGAGAATGTTCTGTAGTGCAGGCTTTCTCATTGTAAATTCTTTTAACTTTTGTTTATTGTTGAATGTTTTTATTTTGTCATCAAATATGAAGATTAATTTTGCTGGATATAATATTCTTGGTTGGCACTCATTTTCTTTTAGAGCTTGGTATATGTTGTTCCAGGATCTCCTGGCTTTGAGGGTCTGGGTTGAGAAATCTGTTGACATCTGAATTGGTCTCCCCCTATATGTAATCTGATTCCTCTCTCTTGCAGCCTTTAAAATTCTATCATTATGCTGTATGCTAGGCATTTTCATTATAATGTGCCTGTAGAGCTGTTGTAATTTTGTACATTTGGTGTCTTGTATTTGATTTTCCTATTCATTCTTCATGTTTGGGAAATTTTCTGATACTGTGAGATTGTGCATTCCTTTGATGTATCTCTGTGCCTTCCTGTATCCCAATGAAACTTAGATTTGTTCTTTTGACATTATCCCATAATTCTTGTATGTTCTGTTCATGGTTTCTTACCATCTTCACTCTGTGGGCAACTTTATTTTCAAGATTATATATTTTGTTTTCATCGTCTGAATTTCTGTCTTCTAAGTAGTCTTGTCTATTGGTCATGCTTTCTATTGAATTTTTAATTTGGTTTATTGCTTCCTTCACTTCAAGTATTTCTGTTTGATTTTTTTTTTCAGAATTTCTATATCTTTCTTAAAATAATCTTTTGCTCTATGTATTTGCTCTCTTATCTCTTTGTTGGAGTGATCAATTGTTGCCTGTATTTGCTTTCTTATGTCATTGTTTGATTCGCAGACCATCTTAATTATGTACATTCTGAACTCCTCTGACATTTTATCTACTGTACTGTCTATGGATTCTATTATTGTATCATCTTGGTTTGTTTGGGCACTTTCTTCCCTTGTCTTTTCATGCTTTCTGAGTGTCTTCCCTTCTAGCAGTGAGGATCCGAGGTGTTACAATTTCTATTCTATAATCTTATAATGTTCCTGCAGGTTTCTGGTATCTTGCCTTTAAGTGGGAGATCAATATTAAGAGCACCCAATGCAAATGATATACAACTTTAAAGCAAATAGTTGCCATTTAGCCGATTCCAATTCTGTTGCAATAAACAGAAATGATATGGTCAATCAATATCTTCAATATAAACATTAGGTTTGCAACAGAGTCTACAGTTTCTACTAGTGGACAAAGAGAGAAATGGGGGGAGGTGTAGGGTGTGATGTTGATGAGGTAGGAGGTGAGAATATAGAGGTATTAGATCCTAGGAAGAGTGAAAGATGAATAAAAAGAAGTTGGTTGTTAACAGGAGAAAAGAGAGAAAGAGACAATACCATGCGAGGTTGTCTTCCATCTCTGCAACAAGATGGTGGCTAATAGCACACCTAACAGGGATACCTGTGGTGTAACCAAGCCTGCAGGGACCTTGGTGATGGTCTTCCAGGTCTTAGCTGTTGTGCCTAGATGGAAGTGGCCACATCCCTAGTTGGTGGCAATGGTCACATCAAACCTGTAAGTACCTTGGTGTTGGGCTTCAAGTCCTCAGCTGGTGTCCCAAAATGGGTGCTACTGCAACTAAAAATGGTGGTGGCACTAGCGGAGGTAACTCAATATGGCAGTAGGGGTATTCCAAGATGTATACAACCACTTTCAGAGATGGGGCTGAAAGGGTGGGCCTTACGATGGCTTTGGGCTTCATGTTTGGAGATGCAGTGCTACAGTGAGCAGCTGCCTCCAGGCCCTGTCTGTTATCCCAAGGTGGAAGCTACTACATGGGGAGGGCTATGGTGATGGCTGCAGTGTCCCTAGTGGAGGTGGGCTCAGGGAGCCACACATTGGTAAATGGGGACCCACAGTGTGGTCATCTGCTCTGGATGGGGGCAGTCCTTGGCCTGACCTGGGCCTGGGCTCCCACATGAATCCGTGGGGCTGGTCCTAGGCCTGGATTCCAGCGTGGACTGACGGGTTGGTGGAGGTGGCCTTGGTTATTGCTATTATTATTTTTCTTTGTCCTCAATTTATAGTTCAAACTCTCATGTAAACTAAAAGCACAACACACATTTATTGAATAAATGAGCAAAGTAGTGACTAAAGGGATATGAATGAAGACCAAAATAAATTCCAGTGGCTTTTCTTCAAATTACTAAATTGTAAATTTAATTTTTAGATAACCGTACCAGAATTTATCCAAGTAAATAATTATCACTCTTTGAAAGAATCACCTTGGGGTGGGGTGGGCAGTAAGCAAGACTTTTTAAATTGATGCTACTTTTATTCCAAGTATTTTCTATGTACCTTTTTCAGAGGCAGTCGTACATTCTCTTGAAAAGTTTTAAGTCTGAGACCTTTGGAAAATGATTCATTTTTTATTCCTGCTAAAGTTATGCAGTCAACTTTTGTACATAGAATGAGTGATCAAACTAGGTTATTTAAACAGGCATGATTATAAAGTAATGATAACTTTTAAAAATGATAAGACTCAAATATATGTGGAAGTATTTGAATTTCAGTATGTGGCAATTCGAGATATACTCTGTGCAGTATCACAAACTGTTGAAATATTGCACAAGAGTTGTCTCAGAGGATGAAGAAGAAGGAGACTCCAGAGCCTGACAGGTGGATTTAAATTATGTCTTGGCCAGTTATCTGCTGCATGGATCTTTGAGGCTCATGACTCTATCTACAACAGAGAGTGATGTTGGCTACCTTAGGAGTCTGCTATCAGAACTGGTCAGTGATCTGTGCTAGGTACTCACCATACTCAGTACTTTCACTATAGAATGATCTTGAAAATAATTTGAAGTTTTCAACTCAGGAATGTGCTGAAGTATATCCACTGTACTTAAGTTTGAAGGAAAGGACACAAGTTGTATAGCTGGAGCCAAGCACCAAGGCTACACAGAGTGGGTAAGTATTAAATTTGAGAAGGTAAAAATGTGTCAATTGTATCCTGTGGCTGCAGACAGCATCCTTTCATCATTCATGCTCTGTATGTAGCCATCTCCTGGAAGTTCTTATTTAGAATATGATGGCATTTGGCAAGGAGCTAAGACTTGGGGATCTTCCAATATCTGGCTAATACCTGCTTGGATTCAAGAAGGCATTATGCCAAAAGGAGATTCTTGGAAAAATCATTCTGTTTATTCCTAAAGGACTTTCCAGTAAATCTCAATATAATCTTCATGCCATATAATGCTGTGAGAAAGCCTTTAGTGTGGAGTATACTCAACACAGCTGGTGTCCTTGGCCCCATGTCTCTAGGTTTACACCCTAATCTCAGCTTTCCATTTTAACATTGTGATGGTGAGTAAAATAGGTCCCAAAGAAAAGAAAGGAGAGCATTTGTTTATTTGCACTTCTTATACCAATAATTCAGTAATCAGGCCTGAATTGTTCTTGGATGCCATCTCTGAAAAGTAATAAATCTCTTGTGGAGTAGAAGGGTAAAGATGAGCCCTGGATACCACACACAGTCGTCCCCATGAATTTTGTTTGTGCCAGCTCCAGTGCAAATCCCCCTTTCTGATGGGATATATTCAGATTTTCAGTTCCAACTCAGCCCTCATTAGCTTTATCATCTTGATGCCCCTTTTATTATATCTGAGTATTAATTCTTTTATGGAAATGGAGATCTCTCACTTGAGGGTTGTTTGGGGGGAGCAAATAAATAATTATAGAAGAAACTTATGAAAATTGGCTAGCTCTCATAAAGTGTTAATTCTCCCACAAAGCTTCTTTTAGTGTCGTTTGCTATCTCCTATTCATCTCTTTGATCTAAAAGATCTTAAGAAAATTTTGATATACACAACAGCAAGGGAACTAATGGGAGAAAAAAGAAAAGTCCAAAGACCAAAAGAGAATCAACCAAATAGATATATTCTCAGATAGAAGCAAGTGCCTTGTCTGTCCAGCCATTCCCATTTCCTTCTTCTAGTCACTGTTTCTGCCCCCTCAATATCTTTTGCATACTTATTGGTCTAAGGGTGAGCCAAGAAATTCAAAGTGGCATACTTTACTGTCTGACTTTAATTAATTGGTTTGGAAAGAGCTCTTCACTTCAATTGTCCAAATAAGAGATCTCGTTGATCATTTAATTTCGGAGAGAAAAAACAGCAGGGGTCAGTCATATTCTGGCTAGGACTCTGAATGATTGAAGATTCCACGCTTCCTGTTGATGGGAAAATATTTTCTAAGAAAATAAAGCAACATGTGAAGAGAAGACATGAAGCACATTCTGGAGACAATGCAATTTCTATTCCTAGTTTTGTCCTAGGTTATATCTGCTCTTTTTTTGGTTACAAATCATCCAATATATTTTTTTTTGGCTCAACTAGTTTCTTCTAAGAAGGAAATCATTTAAAAAAATAAAGACTCCATAAACCCTCACTTTAGTGCCAACAGAGGGTCCTAGAATTGCCCACACAGGAGATCCTGAAGTTGAACCTGATTCCAGAGTGGATATTGTCCTTGTTTAACCCTACTCAGAGCTAAATTAGAAAGGATTGAGGTCTGGAGCAAAGGAGAAATTGGAAAGGAAGAGGCCTTCCAAAAGAAGCTATTGACCCTTATGAGCCAGTCACAGAGTGAGCAACAAAAATAACAGACCAACTTGAAATACAGTCTTCAACTGCTCATAATCCAATAGAGCAAACAGGCCGGAAATGGTTGTAAGGACAGGATCTATCTGTCATTGTCCCAATGTAAGGGTAACAGTGACTCCACTAGGAGAGAGGAAGGGTGCAGTGAAAGGAGTGGTGTAGGAATGGATAGAATGTTTTGCCACTCAAGACAATGAGATGAATAAGAGCTTACTCAAATGACAGTGTCTTAATTCTTCATTTGTCTCATCTCTTGGTCCAACATAGATGCTTCTGGTTCATGGGTGGGGCTCCCACATTAACACAAAGCCCAGTGAATCTAAATCCCTATTTTTAGAACACAAAGCGTGAGAAAAACCAAATTTTATAAGACCATTATGTTTCGACACTGAAGGATTCTTCATTGTACAAAAGATGTACCACAGCATTTCTCTAATCTAAATAGTAACCTCTTTCCAATATAGCTAAGTACAGTCAATATGTGTGTAGACAGCCAGGAACTGTTACTTACATGAAGAAAGATAAATCAATAAGAACAAATAAATTGCCAAGGTGTTTAGCTTGCTGTACATAAGAGTTCAGAGGTTATACACAAGCTCACTTCTTTCCAGATGCATCCTATTTACTACTTTAATAGTTCTGAGATGTTCTCTGTTTATTTATTAATACTTATAGTTAAGATAGAAAGGTTGCAGGCTCTTTAGGTGGGTCTTTAGAACCTAACATCCCAAGTCAGGAGTTCACTAACCCAGTAGCAAGACTATTGTGTGGAAAAAAATAGCCACAGTCTCTTAGATGAGTGAGTCGAGTTCCTTTAGCACAGAAAATACTTTTTCACTAAGCATTTTACATGAGCCTTATTGCATTCCTTTGAAGCTGGTATTATTAGTTTTTTTTTTTCTTTTGTAAGGATGATGAAATGAGACAGGGACATTAAATGACTTGTCCAAGGTTGTCTATGGGAGTAGTGCATGGGGAGCCAGGATCCGTAACCTATTCTTGTGACTATTTTGCTTTCCAGAACAATACAGCTACTTCACACCAAAACACCTTATCTGTCCTTGATTGAGCTATCTGCAATAGCTTATAAATGACAGTAACAAATTCCTTTTTAAGGCAATTTCCTGTTTTCCAAGCATGATACTGCATAATTGGCCCAGGATTGAAAATTGTTCAGAAATCAAAGCCCAAAATGCATTTAGGCAGTTTCTGAATTGCTTGACACCAGACTTTCCTTGGATCTGATCCTGCTGTCAGATAACTGACAAACATGCTCCAATTCCTAGCTGGTAAATTAGCTACTGCTATTTGTCTGTGTTTAACTGATTTAGCAAAATATGTTTATTCTACAACTAGCTCAAATATATGCTAGAATAGAACTTTTGGGTTTTGCTTTGCAGGAGGAAGAGAAGAATTTCTAAAAATCAAGTTTGGGCTAGGGTTGTAGCTCAGTAGCAGAGTGCTTGCCTAGCACACGTGAGGCTCTGTGTTCAAGCCTCAGCATAAAGATTAATAAATAAAATAAAAGTATTGTATCTATCTACAGCTAATATATATATATATATTTAAAAAATCAAGTCTATATTTATAAACTTAGATATTTTATTACCTTTTTAGAGTTTTTCATCATGACTATATATTTTTTTTTTATGACTATATATTTTTGTGGGTCTTTAAAATATATAATCATTGTTTTTCTAATGGTAAGTTTGATTTATTGAGCAAATCTCAAAATTAACACAGTTTTTTTTTCCAAATTATCAAAAACTATTAGATAAAATTAGAATGTGTTTATAATTTCATGCAGGAAAAAATGGGAAGTAGAGGAATAGTTGATCAGCTTAATAAATAACTAGAAAAGAAAGAATTTTCTCTAGTCATCAGTTTCATCATATCACTGGTTTTCCCAACTGGGAAGCTTTAAATATATGTATGGACACAGTTTGTATGAAGGAACAAAAATTATTAGAGTTAACACTTTCTCTGAATAGTTTTATATACATATTTATCATCCCAGGATAATAATAAAAGGAGGCACTCAGTCATTTCACACTGGGAAATTTTGAGTGTTTGGAGCATCCAGCAGCCATTATGCATCTTTAAAATCTATGCTACCCCCAATCACAGTGATTTTGGTCATATCTGGAGAGTCCCTTAGTGGATATGTTTTATCACCAGCTTAACTTGAATCTGTGAAAAGATAAAGGCTTTCTGAATAATCTTGTGGCAATAGTTGTTTTCAACTTAAAATCATTATCTATACAGTTATTTGCTGAGGCCTTTTTCTTCAGTCAAAGCATATATGCACAAAACACATGACTCCTCACTTAATTTTAGATTTATTTACTGAGCCTATCTTACAGCAAGAATTTCATGCTTTGAAAATTCTCTTGAAATGATCTCTTGTTTTGTTTAATTTACAGTGTTGCAATATGCAGCTAGTTTTTCACATAAATGCCATGTTGCCATGATAATCCTTTACATCTTACTTCATCTTACAGTTGGAAAATCCAAGTCTTTCATTGTATCAGACATTGTCACTATGTTACATAATTAAGTCAATCAAATATACCCATGCATACTTAAAGCATAGGTTGTTACAAAAAAATTTTTCACAGACATATGGCCCATCTCATTGGCCTCAGGGAGGGTGTCTCTCAAGGGTAACCAACCGGTGTTGGCACTTTATCTTGTCTTGGAATGAGATTTGTGTGGGTTGGACTCCAAATGTTATTGAAGTTGCCTAGCTACCACATTTCAGGAGAGGAGAAACTGATAGTTTTGACAGCATTTAGCCATGTAGCAATTTACCAAGGCCCTCTCTTGACAGCTGGGTCCTAGGGAGTTTTCCATTTTCACCTAGCATGCCTTTAAGTAAGATTGGCTCTGCTGCAAATGCTAGGGTGGATAGTTCTCCTCCGTTACTCCTGATTCACCTCAGTGTTTAGTAGTTTTTAGGCTAACGCATAGATCAGAAGTAAATTTTAAAAGTATTTCTTGAAACATTTTTTTAAGCTTTTCTGCTGCTCTAAGATGCGATGGAGAAGAGGACGTGAAGGCTGCTCTGAGAGAATGGTGATGATGAGAGAAGCGTCCGGGAGGAGCAGATCATTAACACAGGACACAATGTGTTGGCACAGAAAAGATAAAATGCCTGGAAAGCAG
>CM053400.1:163554903-163624000 GCA_028644305.1 Xerus rutilus | reverse complement strand
AGAACTGTTAGTACAATGGTAGGAGGCTTGAAGGGGGGAAGGGAAGTGAGAAATGATAAATATAGATGACTGTGAAATTTGACAATAGAAAGTAAACGTTGCGGTAGAAGAGGAGTGACATTTGAAAGTGAACACACACACACACACACCCCTGTGCACATATAAAGAATAGATGCACACAGTTGGCTGATGATAGGAAGAAGAGATAATTAATATGCTGGGTTCCCAACGAGGTTTTCAAAATGAAGGAAAGAACAAAATATTGGAGTTGAGCATTTTTGTAGTTCTTAAGACAGAGTTGAGGCAAATTTCATTTGATGACTTCTGTTTTTCTGTGAATTCAGGGGATTGCTTGAGGTTGTCTGCTGATACAGAGCAAAAATTTTGTAAGCAAAATCTGTGATTTCTTACATGTATCTTCCTATGTTCCCATCAACCAAGAGAATCAATACTTCTCTTATATCCCCAGCTCTTCACAGCCAAATCTCAAGATTCTCCCTTGTAAGCAGACACCAACGCTAAGCTCTTGGGATGGTGGAAGCCATTATTATGTATTTCTCGCTAAAACTCGAGATGTTTTCCTGTCACCATTGTTGAAGTTCTCTACCTTGGGTGAGCTCTGCTTTGTCTGGCTCTTCCCAACTCGTGGTTTGAGGCTCATGCAGATCTGGGATGGTCCCATATCTGTGTTCATTGTTCTTGCCCAGTTGCTTTATCTGGTTGTGATCATGAGAATTAGGTAAGAAGGAACTCCTTTCCGTATTCATCTCTATATAATACTATCTCCGTTTTTTCCATTATCTAAAAAGTGTAGGGAGAAGAAAATGGAAACTTGTGTAGGTAGGCCAATGAGCAAGTAAATCATTTCTGATGTCTTAAAAATAAATATTTAGTGCATGGCGATTCTATCAACAAATGCTAAAATTGCCTTAAATCTATCACTTACATGATGAAGAAGAAAATGTATGATATTTCAATATCATATCCAAGTGGGGGCATTTGCCTGCCTTTCTAATAAGTATACTGTGTTCTAAGAGCAAGTGTATTATTTCTCATTACTGAGCCAATTAGAAAATAATTGCTGTATTGCCTGACTAGAGGAATAGTCCCGACCAATAGTGGCAGGGAGCAAAACCAGAAAACATCCACTCTTTTTTTCCTACTGTTTTTCTCAGAATATTATCTGTTGTTTATTCAAATTCTTGAGTTTTATAACCCATGTTATTTAGTAATTTCAATTACCTACAATAAGAAGCATACGGAACATGTAGCATAAAGATTCTTTGTAATAGAAGAATTTCAGCTAAGTAATGTTCACAGAATGGTATGTTAGAGAAATTAACAGTTTTATAATTCATAATCAGGCAGAACAGTGGTCTTTGAGAATCATGTTTGATTGGTCCCAATTCCCCAGAGCCTGTGGTTTCTGCAGAATCTCAGTGCCAGTAAGAACCTGCCTTTTGGAGTGGACCAAAGTGTTCAATTCTAGGTCATCACTTTCTAGCAATGTGACCACAGGCAAGTTACATAACTCTTTAAGTTTCAGTTTTATTCTGTTAAATGGTGACATTAATAGTGTCTGTTTCTAAGGACCAAATGATATGTGACATAAAGTGTTTAATTTTCATTAAAAATCATAAGTACCTACCCTGCAACAAATACTGATTTAACATTCATTTTGAGCCGGGTGCAGTGGCACACATCTGTAATGCCAGCACTTTGAGAGGCTGAGACAGGAGAATCACAAGTTCAAAGCCAGCCTAAGTAATGACAAGTTGCTAAGCAACTCAGTGAGACCCTGTCTCTAAATAAAACACAAAATAGGGCTGAGGATGTGGCTCAGTGGTCCAGCACCCCTGAGTTCAATCCCCAGTGCCAAAACAAAACAAACAAACAAACAAAAAATTCATTTTGGAATAGACATGGTTCTGGTGACTAGAAGCAGAAACATGTACAGGACTCCCAACTTCTGGCTTTGTGGAGTTTATGTTCCAATTGTGAAATAAAACAAAAACAGTATAGAGGCAAGTGATTACAAGTCCTAATAAATGCCTAGGGATAGTAACTATCTATTAGAGTAGAGTAATCATGGAAGGCATCTCTGAGAAGAAGACATTCAAACAACGAAAAAAGAAGAAGAGACTTGGGTGGGAGAGGGAGCATTTGTATGAAGATCTGGGAAGAGCTTTGTCTTACTTGCGAAATCCATGGGAATAACGCCAGCAGTGTGTCACCAGAGAGGCAGGAAATGAGCTCAAATGACAGGAAAAGTCAGATCGTAATGTTACAGGCCAGGGTTTAGAAATGTGGATTTTGTTCCAAGTACAGTAGGAAATCATGACAGGGCTTTGACATAGACAAGTGCACTCAATGTGGGTTTTAAGTATGCTTTGAATGCTGCATGGACTCAAGGCAGGAGTAGAGGGTATATGGTTGGCAGGCTGTTGTTCCAGGAAAAGCAAGAGTTTAAGGTTTAGTTTGTTTAAGGTTGTGTAAATGAAGACAGAGAGAACACAGTCTCCAGATGCGGTTCTGACAATATAAAGAGGGCTTGAAGGTAATTAGTGCAACAAAAAGAGTGGGAGAAGTGGAATCATGGCTGCACTCCAGGCTTCTGGCTAGTTAGTGAGGTGGGATGATCCTGCCATATCCAGAGATGCAGAGAGTACAGGAAGGAAGCAGGGCAGGATTTAGAAAAAATAAAATTTAATTAGCAGTTCTTTTGGGGGCTTGCTGAATTGAGATGCTCATGAGTGAGAATAAATCAATGTTGTTTATTATTTATAATAATATTGATAATATTAGTATATGGGATTCTTTTTCTTGGAGTATTTTATTTTAGAAATTCTTCCTTGAAAACCTAAGATAATTATCAGTTACTCTTCAAAGATTTGGAATTCTACTTTTGTTAAAAGTTTTATTGCAAGTTCAATGTA
Source organism: Xerus rutilus (assembly GCA_028644305.1). Classification (NCBI taxonomy): domain Eukaryota; kingdom Metazoa; phylum Chordata; class Mammalia; order Rodentia; family Sciuridae; genus Xerus; species Xerus rutilus. The sequence continues at coordinate 163,621,064 of CM053400.1, read as the reverse complement.
TTAAACAGTTTCAGAATATGTCAACTTTCAAAAATCATGGCTTCAGAAAACATAAAAATGGAAAAATATGAATGTGAAACTGAGTGGTCCAATTGAAATGAAGAGCTCACTTGCAGTTAATAAAATAGTGCAATTTTGAAAGCCAACAGTAGCTCATCAGTTTTTATCTTAATTACATAAAAGGATAATATACCACATTAAAATTGGGTTAACGTATTTGTGTTAGTTTCCAAATTCTTTTAATAGCAGCATTTCAGAAGAACCGAATGGTATAATACTTTTCTCTCAGGCCCTGAAACATTTGCTCTAAATCAGTATAAAAATGGGTATTAATTCACATTGTGGCTTTAAAATATAGATATAAAACTCAAAGTTAAATGATGCAAAATTATTGTTCCCTCAGCAATTGAGCTGACATTTCTGGTGTGATTAGGCTGGAATACAATATCACAAGACTGAAGTGACTGCTGGAGAGATTTTTCCTGAGAACTGGATGTTTTGAAGGTTTGAATTTTCTTTTTTTTTTAAGTTCTACAAGGCATTGGATTTTCTTGTCACTTTTTCCAATAAAGACATAAGTAAAAATAAAATATACTATTTAACTATGTGGATTACCTATATGTGCTATCAAGTAACTTACAACCCTGTGTACTGTAGAAAGATGAAACTTTTCACACACAATGACCTATTGTTTCTAGCAGAGTGTGAGGCATATATAAGAAACTCATTAAGTACTTTTAAAATTAAACTTACCTGAAACTGGTTGTGTGTAAGTAGGGTGACCATTTATTACAGTTTGTGTGGGATTGAGGGAGATTTGGGGATTTCAGCTTTACAATTGGCACATTCTTGGGCAAAATGGGATTTTTTTATCTTCTCTAAAATGAGTCTGCTTTAATTATGATTCTTGTTGGCAAAGTGCTGTCTTGACATAGTTGTAGTTTTAAAATTTGTAAGTCTGCCTAGAAATCATTTAAAAAGTGAATATATTGATTTGGGGACTTTAAAGAATAAATATTTCAAAAGTCTATTTTTTGATGTTGTTGTTCTTTTTACAGTATGTGTCAAGCCAGGCTGAGTCTTATACTTTTTACATGATTGGTTTCTCAGAAAGATGCCCACAGTAGACACTTTACACGTTGATTTAACAGAATGGTTATTTGTCAAGAAAATAAAAAAAGACAGCAATAATCAGAGTATAAGGGTTGCTTTTCTTTTCTTACAGACTCGATTTGCAAGTTTACATGAAAATAGAAAATTACTATAATATATGCTTTGTAAAATATACTTGGGGAGAAAAATGTGTGAACAATGTTTAGTTCCAAGACTAAATTGAGACAGAAATTTATATGAGCCAAATGCAATAACTTGGTAATAAAAGTATTAATCAGAGTAGAGTTTGTGTTGCTGTAATAAAGCCTTATTTTAAGTCTGTAATTTCCCTTTTTTCTCCTAAACAACAATTCTTTACTGTATTCTTCAATGTTTAACTGAAGTATCAGCTATGTAGTTTTTAATGAAACCCAAATTTAAGAAAACATTTGCCTTCTGTTCCTTTTTATTAAAATTTTTAAAAATACATAAAACTAATCCAACCAGTTAGTCTACATTCTTGGTAAAACATTACCTGTCTCTTGACACAAGGAAGTAAAAACACAAAATATATATAAAGAAGTGTTGGATTAATGCCATGTATTTTACTGTTGATGCTGTCATTTGAGACCAAAGATCAGAAAATGCCCTCTTTGATCCCACAAATTCTTTTTTAGTCATGTAATTGATTCAGTGAAGGAGAGGTTAATAACATCTGTGAATACAGGTAGGGTTTTAGTGTGAACTAGGAAAAGAAGCAATGCAGAAATATTAGGGGGTTGCTCTTCACATCATTTAAGAGTGGGAGTAGATTCAAACTGGTGCACAGGAGAACTGAATATGCAGTTCTGAGGGAACAATTTTCTTGCCAGTGGAAAGGGAGGTTCTGGCATTGCTTGGACTTGTCTAAAGAGCAGTTAGAATAACAAGACAGACTCTTGCTGTGTCAACTATATCCTGAGTTTAAAAAATTGAACAAGTGTATAATGGCAGATATCCTCTGATTATTGGAAATATTTGTATCAATTATAGTTATTTATTTCAAAGCAAAAATATACTTGTGAGTAGTTGTTCATGCCAACCCCCAACATGCATGCATGCATACACATGCATACACACAGATTTTGGTTTCTCTATTTTAAGAAGTTTTCATTTAAAAGAGATTTCTGCCTTGTTATCTTGTAATTAGGAATTATAATTAAATCAATAAAAATTTTCTGTGGCAATTTGGACTGAGTTAAGAGTGGTTTCAGTGTTTCATGTCTGCTGACATACTATTAGAATGAGCCAATGCTGAAAATGACAAAAAAAAAAAGTATTACTATCCTATCGATGCTGCAGCACATTATAACAAATTCAGGGACCTAAATTTATTATCTTGCAGTGCTAAAGTTCAGAAGTGTGAAATGGGTTTCTCTAGACTAAAATCCAGGTTGTGGCTACATTTTTGAAGGCTAGCTTTGCCCCTCCCAATCTCTAGGGCTTGTGCCTTTTTTTTGGCTATGGCTACTTCTCCATCTTTAAAGCCAGTGTAGAGTATCTCCACTCTGACTCTGACTACCCTGTGCTCCTCTTATAAGGGTACTCGAGTCCACCAAGATAATCTATCTCAAAATCCTTAACAGAGTCACATCTGAAAGTCCTTTTTTTGCCATAAGATAACATATTCACAGATTCTGGGGATTAAGGCCTAGATATCATTGGAGGTCTATCACTTTGCCTATCCTGTTGTTAAAATTAGTATAACAAATACCAAAACTTGGCAAAAGTAAGATTAAAAAAAGAAAACAGTGGATCAATTCTACTTCTTAAAACAGATGCAAAAATCCTAAATAACACAACTAATTAAATACAGGTATATTCAACAAAATAATTTCAGCAAGTTCAATAATTTACTATTAGGAAGATTACTGAAATAATTATTCTTAAGAGAAAAAAATATATCTATGGTCATTTCATAGATCCATGAAAAGCATTTAATGTATTTATAAATCAGTTCTTATTTGAAAATTAGTAAAATGAAAGTATAAAATTGGTCCATGGCTATGATAAAAATGTATATATCACACCTATTGCCACAATTCTAATGTTGAACCTCTAAAGGCAGTCCCATTGACAATAATAATAAAGAATATCAGTTTTCCTTGCTCTTACTTGATATTTTGGTAGACATAGTAATGCATGCTGCGGGCCCCTTTGGGTAATAAAGAACTCCCTATCCCTACTGCTGGAAGACCCAGCAGCTTAGAGCCCTTAGCGGTCATTTACTTTAGGGATCCCCTGAGTTGAAAAGATTTGCTTTGCCCCAAATGACAATCATCTTCCAAGATGATGGCCTATATCCAATGACTTTGAATAAATTTAAAAAACATACTTTTTTCTTATTAATTCTTTAAAAACACAATTGTTTAAAGTAATAATAGCAATAGATTATGGGGTTTGTGGCATACGTAGGTATAAAACTCACAACACAAAGCTCAGGAGGAGGGTAAATGTTATCATACTGCATATGATTCTTACATTAGATGAGAAGGGCAAAATATTAATTAAAAGGGAAACTGTTAAAGAAGGATATTGTGTTGCTTTCAGCAACTGTTGAAAAACAGCACAAAAAGGTAAAAGTGCAAATGCCGAGAGAAGAAACAGAATGGGATACTAAAAACCACTGAGATAGCAAAAGAAGCCAGGTAATAGAGGAGAAAAAATAAGGTTAGTTAGTTGGCAGACTTACGTCCAATCTTAACAATAACACATTTTAGCAAAAAGGCATGAATTATCAGAGTAGATATAAAGAGAAAGACTATCTTAAGTATAAAATCAGACAGGCTGAAGGTAAAATGTTGGAAACAGGTACATCATGTAAACATTAGGATAAAACAGCTAATAAATCTGTAATAATACAAGACAAACTAGATGTTAAGACAAGGAGGTTACCAGTTTATCATAAAGGAGAAAGTGAAAATTCATGAAGAAGACAAAACTGTTTTAGATGTGCATATATTTAGTAACAGAGCTCCAAATCACACAATGCATAAATTGACAGATATTTTGTAGAAAGAGATATATCCAAATTCACTGGCAGAGATTTTTAACACTCCTTTCCCATAATTTATATAACAAGTAGACAGTGTCAGTAAAGATATGAGAGTTTTGAAAAGCACCCTCAAACGCCCTGATTTGTTTGACATGTGGGCATGTCACAATCAACACACATGGGGAACTTACCAAGACAGATCATGTGCAGGGCTGTGCAATGAGTCTCATTAGATTCAAAGAGTTGGAATATCACAGAGTATGTTCTACAAACACAAGAAAATGGGCTTTATAAACTCAACAGAATTAAATTAGAAAGTTGTTAAAAATGAAATATTTTAAAATGGGCAAAGGAACTGAACAGATATTTTACAGAAGAAATATGAATGGCCAACAAATATGTGAAAAAATGTTCAACATCTCTAGCAATTAGAGAAATGCAAATTAAAACTACGCTGAGATTTTGTCTCACTCCAGTCAGAATGGAAATTATCAAGAATACAAGTAAGAAACTAGGTGCGGTGGCGCACGCCTGTAATCCCAGTGGCTCGGGAGGCTGAAGCAGGAGGATTGTGAGTTCAAAGCTAGCTTCAGCAACTTAGCGAGGCACTTAGCAACTCAGCAAGACCCTGTCTCTAAATAAAATATTAAAAAGGGTTAGGGATGTGGCTCAGTGGTTGAGAACCCCTGGGTTCAATCCTTAGTACCCGCTCCCCCCAAAAAATACAAGTAACAATAAATATTGGTGAGGATGTGGGGAACAAGGTGCACTCATTCATTGCTAGTGGGACTGCATATTAGTGCCATCTCTCTGGAAGGCAGTATGGAGATTCCTCAGAAAACTTGAAATGGAACCACCATTTGACCCAGCTATCCCATTCCTCGGTGTCCACCCAAAGGACTTAAAATCAGCATACTACAGTGATGCAGCCACATCATTTTTTATAGCAACACAATTCACAATAGCCAAGCTAAGAAACCAACCTAGGTGCCCTTCAACAGATGAATGGATAAAGAAAATGTGGTATATATACACAATGGAATATTAGTCAGTCATAAAGAAGAATGAAATTACGGTATTTGCTGGTAAATGGATGGAACAGGAGACAATCATGCTAAGTGAAATAAGCCAGTCCCAAAAAATCAAAGGTCAAATGTTCTCTCTGAATGCAGAGGCTGACACACAATATGGTGAGGGAGAGTACAGAAGTTCATCGGATTAGACACAAGAGAATGAAGCGGGGTGGATGGGAAAAGAAAAGACAATAAAATGAATTGGACATAACTTTCCTATATTCATAGATGAACACACCACCAGTGAAATGCCACATGTTGTACAACCGCAAGAATGGGATTCTAGTTAGAATAAATTATACTCCTTGTATGTATAATATGTCAAAATACACTCTGTCTCAGCAATGGCGAGGCGCTAAGCGAGCAACTCAGTGAGACCCTGTCTCTACATAAAACACAAAATAGGGCTGGGGATGTGGCTCAGTGGTCGAGTGCCCCTGAGTTCAATCCCCAGTACCACAAAAAAAAAAAAAAATACACTCTGTCATGTATATCTAAACAGAACAAATAAAAAATTAAAAAAAGAAACTTCAAAAAAATAAGATAAAATTTATATGCTGTATTTTTCTTTGTAAAATGCAGCCTTAGACTGATGGACATCTGTCAGTAGATGAAAAAACCAAAATGACATTGGCTTTTCAATTATGTTCTTCATAATTTCTCTTTCAAAATTACAAAACAAAGAGAACTACTTTTAAAAGTTCCACGTATTTGGAAACTGAGGAAGAAATTTTGAATAAAATATGGATCATGGAAAAACAAACTAAAGTAAAACAGAAGATATGCTAAATGATAATAAAAAGACATGAAATTTTGGAGCTCTGGCTAAAATAGTGCTTATAGTGAAATTTATAACTCTAAATGCTTAATATAAAAAAAGACTAAATGACTTAAGCTTAAACCTCAAAATACTAGAAAAAAAGATCCAATTAAACCAATGTAAGAAGAAATAAAATAATATATATAAAAGAGGAAAATGAATGAAAGTAGATGAATGGGAATAAATGACAAAGTTGAAAGTTGGGTTTTTCAGAAAGAACTGATAAATCATAAGTAAGACTAATCAAGAAAACCAAGAAGGAGAGAAAACCTTGACCTTAATATTCAGAAAAAAAATAAGGAACTATTACTGAAAACCTTCCAGATGGAAAAATGATAAGGAAGTATGTTGCAAAGATTTTACCAATAAATTTGAAAATATAATTAACATAGAAAATTTCTTAAAATCACACTTAAAATTAACACAAGAATAAATAGGTAATCTATGCTTGAGTACCTCATGTATAGTAAATATATTAAACATGTAAGAAAATACTTTTGTACAAAGCATGTCCAGGCCCATTTGATGGGAGAATTTGTGAATTTTATTAAACATTTATAGAAGAAGTAGCATGAATATTACAAAAATCCTTTCAGAAAATAAAGGAAGGGTCATTTCTTGCTGTTTTATGAGGCCAAAGTAACCTTGGCATCAAAATATTTAATGCATAAACTTAACATTCACCTTGAAGGAATGGAGTGTCCTTAATCTGATGATAGCTAAGATGATACTCCATCATGAAGTCTAAGTCCTGTTTTCCTAAAATGAAGAATAAGGAATGGATGTCTGTTCTCACCATTACTATCCAACATTGTTTCAGAAGCCCCACCAGAGCACTAAGGGAAGAAATAGTAGTAAAAAGAGTACATGGAAGAAAAGGAGTGAAACTTTCTATTCACACATGACATTTGAAATTGAAAATACAAATAAATATATATTCTCTATATATATAGAATTTATTTGTATTTATAAATACAAGTAAATTTATATTCTATATATAGAATATAAAAGGGCTATTTATCCCTAATAGCTCTGACAAATAACTTTAGCAAAGATAAAGAAAATAAAGTCAATAAAATTACTTTATTAGCAATGAAAACTCATAAAATGTTATTTAGAAAACACTATGATTTACAATAGAATTTTTAAGAAAACCAAAACATTTAGAGATAAATATAACAAACATATGTGAGACTTCTATACTATAAACTATGAAATAGTGCCCAAACTTAAAAATCTAAATAAATATTAAGATGTCAGTTCTTTCCAAATTGACCAATACATAGACTCAACACAATCACAGTCAAAACCCCAGAAATATTTTCTTTTCTTTTTGTGTAAAAGAAAAAATCTAAATGCTTATGGAAGTTTGAATTAACTTAAAACTGTTGAAACACACTTCTATATTTAAAGTTGGAAGACATGCACTAACTGATTGTGATACTTAGCTATATACCTACAGCAATAGTGCAGGATTGCCATAGGAATAAACAAAGAGATAATGGACCAGAATTGAAAATCTGGAAATAGACGCACACATACTTTTTATTTTCAAAAAATTAACTAAGGGAATAAGCAAAGAGATAATGGACCAGAATTGAAAATCTGGAAATAGACTCACACATACTTTTTATTTTCCAAAAATTAACTAAGGTAAATACAAAGGAGAAGATTTTAAAAAATAAGTAGTGCTAGAAAATCTGGCTATGCACATACAGTAAAATGAATCTTCTACCTTTTACATCATCATTTTGAGATGGATCATAATTTTAAGTGTAAAATTAAAACTAAAAAGCTTTAAGAAGAAAACAGAATATCTTTGCCATTTAGAATATTTTTGATAGGTAAAGATTCATTATGCCACTTGAAACACCAACCATTAAAAATGATAAATCAATTTCATCAAATTATAAATTTCTACCCTTCAAAATAAAAATTTAAGGAAGCTAGGTACTGGGACAAAATATTGGTATAAATTATATCTGACAAAGAACTTGTATCCAAAATATATAAAGGACTCCTGCAAATCAATAATGAAGTCAATTCAATTTTAAAATGTGGCAAGAGTTTTAGACAGACATTTCATAAAATATACACAAATATCCAATAAACACATGAAGAAATGTTAACATTATAAGCCACCAAAGAAATGCAAATAAAACCAAAAAGAGGTAGCATTCACATTATGTCAGAATGACTAAATGAAAATCATTGATAATGTCAAGCACCAGCAGGATAAGCAGATAACTGAAGCTCACATACATCGCTGGTGGGAATCCAAAAAAGAATGAACTACATTGGAAAATGTTGGCCTGTGCTTATGAAGTTAAACATACACTTACTCAAGAGTAAGAAATTTTGTATATACATATTTTCCCAAGAAAAATCAAAACATTTGCCCATGAAACTTGTAAAAATGATCAGAAAAAGTTTTAACGTAAGAGTCCAAAACTGAACACAATGTAAATATCAGCAGCCCAGTGCATAAACACACTGGGATACAACTTAGCAATGTAAACTGAATGCATGAAAATCTCCAAAACACCATGTTGTTCAAGAGTAAGGACAACAGAGTGAATTCAGTGTGTTTTCATCTATATAAAGATCTAGAAAAGGCAGGCTGGGGTTGTGGCTCAGTGGTAGAGCGCTTGCCTAGCATGTGTGAGACTCTGGGTTCAATTCTCAGTACTGCATTTAAATAAATGAATAATATAAAGGTCCATCAACGTCTAAAAAAACCCACAAAGATCTGGAAAAGGCTAAGCTAATACATGGTTATAGAAATCAAAACAGAATTTCCCATAGGTTGAACATATAGATTGAAAGAGAATATGAGGAAGCTTTTTGAGTTAATGAAACTATTTTTTCTATATTTTGAGAAGGGTGGTAGGCACATGGATATGCACATTTGCCAAATATCATGGAACTGCATTCCCAAAATGTGCATATTGGAGTGAATATTAATTTTACCTCAATAAGCAAATAAAAATTACAACACAAACTAAACACACTATAGCTTTATTTTAATAAGGTCACTTAATAAATTAGTACAATAACAAATCGTAGATCTATGATTAGAATAGCTCTATTTTTTGAGATTTTATTTGTAAACATTATTTATATTTTATTAAATTAATTATATATTATTGTATTTATATTTTATACTGTTTTATCTGTTATATTATATAATGTTTTATATTATAGGTATACTTTATATATAATAAAATATTGTATTCACTTTATATTCATATATTATTTTATTTACTTATATTTGTGAAAATTATATTTTATTGATAGAAATATAATGTATTAGCATAAAAACTGTTTAATAATCAAAATCAAATAGTAAAGAATGTCAGGGCACAGTGCACACACTTGTAATCCCAGCTATTAGAGAGGCTGAGACAGGAGGACTAAGTTCCAGGCCAGCCTCAACAATTTAGGAAGACCATGTCCCAAAATAAAAATAAAAAGGGTTGGGGATGTAGCTCAGTGGTAGAGTGCCTCTGGGTTCAATCTCCAATCCCCAGTCTTGTTTTTTTTTTTTTTTTTGGTACCGGGGATTGAACTCAGGAGTACTTGACCACTGAGCCACATCTCTAGCCCTATTTTGTATTTTTTATGTAGAGACAGGGTCTTACTGAGTTGCTCAGCGCCTCGCCATCCATGAGGCTGACTTTGAACTTGCCATCCTCCTGTCTCAGCCTCCCAATGTGTTGGGATCACAGGCATGCGCCACCATGCCTGGCTCAATCCCCAGTCTTAAAAACAAAAAAAGAAAGAAAGAAAAAGAAAAGAGATCAACAGTGAATTTGGAGAAGCCTGGCAAAGCCCTTTAAGTGTGGAGCATGCCTGGGGTTCCTCTCTTGGTTCTCTAGATTTTCCCACTCACATTGGACAAACACCTCTGCTGCCCTAAGCTAACAATGCTCAGCAACTTTTTCTGTGGGGCCAATCATTGTGCTTCGTCCTGCGTAGTCTCTCTTCTGGGTATCTCCAACTGAATGGCAAGTACCTCAAATTCAACATTTTCTTACTAGAAATAATTAAGAAGCTACCTTCCTAAATCTTTCTGCATTTTAAAGACACACACTTGTTTTTCACATAAAATGACCCTGTCCCCCGCCCCCTTACCAGTACTATACATCTAATGGATACTGAGTTCTGACAGTTCCCCTCCCACAGGGTTGTTAGGCACAGCAGGATCAGGTTGCACCTCTTGTTAGTTCAAGCCCCACCTGAGGCGAGTGAGCTGCCCTATTTCTCTGCTTCCATCTTGACCTTTATGGTATTTGCATTTAGGCCAGCTGCCAACGGGGCCCTTATCAAAGGCAAGTTGGCTGCTGCAGAGGGTAAAGAGCAGTGAGAAAGCGTGGGTGCTGGAGCCAGGGCACCCAGGTCTGATGACTCTCTCTCCTCCGCATGTGTAATAGCCGGCCAGTTACCAACATCCGTTTCTTCATCTTCACAGTGAGAAAATGATAGCACTTATCATCAAAGTGCTGTTAAAGAGCCTTAAATGACGTGGTCAGTGAATAGCACCTCATGGGGTATCTGATATTTGAGATCAATAAATAATGTTTATTTAATTCAAATAAATATATTTCATATTTTATAAACATATATACCTGTATATTAAGTTATATGGAACACCTAAATATTGACTCTGTCCTCAAGATGATATATACAGCTGTTGCTGACAGCTCTTCCCATTAACTAAACTTATTTGGCTTATATCTTAGTTACCTTTAGGACTTGGTTGTCATTTCATAGCAAGAGAAAATTGGAGTTTTTATTTCATGAAAGGCAATGCTTTGCTTTTCTCTGTGCAAGGATCTTTTATTTTCTACCTGGTATTTCTAAAATTAGCTTGATTTTGTGGAATTCTTCAGCCTATCTAAAATCTCGGAATGATTTAGGGCAATTTGTTATTTTCTGTTTACTAAGTCATTTCTTTCCACTCTGTCTAGTACAAAAAGCAAGCCTGAATCTCAAAACCAATGGGAAATGCTGCATTGTATGTACTGTGGAGCCACACCTGATATAATTACCTTTTCTTCCTGTACCAGGTGGTATAACCTAATTTCTAACTGAGTGATCTGTACTGATGTGTATTTAACAAGTTCTGAAAAGGAATTGTTCCTTTTCCTTTTTGCTTGTTTATTTATTTATTCACTTGCTTACTTACATACTTATTTACAATGCTGAAGACCAAACCTAGGGCCTCATGTGTTCATGCATTCTGAACAAGCACTCTGCCACTGAGTTATATCCCGGTCCTTTTTCTTCACTACCCTCCATCCCCTCCTCTCTTCACCTCTCTTCTCCTTCTCTTGTCAGTCTTCTTTCCAGTAGTCACATGAGAAGCGGATCAAAATTCAAGAGTGACATAGCTTTCCATTTATTTTGAACCATCCGTAGAATGTAAAATGGTGATGAAATTGTGCTTACCTAGTTGGGCATTTGTGAGAATTAAATTAACTAATACATGCAAATCACAGCTCCTGGCTGTGGTAGTTTGGGTCTTAATTGTCCATCAAAGGCCCTTGTGCTAAAATCTTAGTTCCCAGCCATGACGCGATGGGGATGTGGTAAACCTTTAAGAGGTCAGGCCTAATGAGAGGGAATTGGGGGCATGCCCTGGGATACTGGGACCCCAATCTCTACTCTTCCTCTCTTAACTTCTCAATCACCACAAGGTGAGCAAATTGCTCTATGGTGTGCTCCCTGCTATGATGCCCTGCCTCACCACAGACCCAAGTAACTGCGGACTGTAGTCTCCAAAACTGAGCCAAAATAAATCTTTTCTCTCATTGCATGGATTTATCTCAGGTATTTGGTTACAGTAATAGAAAAGCTGACTAGCAAACTTGTATATACTAAGGACTCCTTAAAAGTAAAAATTTAGTATTTCTTGCCTAAATTTTTTAAAAATTTTGTAGCACTGGAGAATTAACCCAGAGATGCTCTACCACTGAACTATACCTCCAGAGATTTTTTTTTGAGGCTGGGGTCTCACTAAGTTGCTGAGATTGGCTTCAAACTTGTGATCCTCCTGCCTCAGCCTCCTAATCACTGGGATTAAAAGTTCATGCCACCTTGCTTGGCTTACCTAAATTGTTAAAAAAAAACCTTTTGAGAATTGAACTTACTTTGATAATCAGACATTTAATAACTTAGAATTAAAGAACAAATATCCTGAACCAAGTTATTCACAAATTTCAAATGCAAAAAGTTAATGAAAGAAAGGCACAAATCCATCATCATTAAATAATACTCTGGAATTATCAGTGCATGTGATGGATAAATAAGTTTCACAAGCAAAATAAAGGTTTAATTCTGCATGTAAACTGCTGAAATATATCTTTTAATTTTAGATTCGCCATAGTAACCTTTGGCAAGTCATTTTTTTTCTTTTTAACTAAGATTTTGCTCTTTTAAAATAAAATAATTAAGAGTAACGAAACTGAGTATCAGTCTTCTGAATTTACAATGGAGTTACATCCTGATAAACCCAATAGAAGCTGAAAATATCTTAAGCTGAACTACATTTAGTGCACCTCGGCTACTGAACATCAGAGCTGAGAGACGCAGCGCACTACACAGTCTTGGTGGCTACTCTTGTGATTGTGTGGCTGACTGTGAGCTGCAGTTTGCTGTCTCTGCCTGGCATTGCCTTGCACCTTGCTGTCCTGGGAAAAGATGGAAATTTAGAATTTGAAGTATGGTTACTACTGAATGCATATCACTTTTACACTACTGTAAAGACAAAAAGTCATAAATCAAATCATAGAGAGTTGAGGACTGTACTTCAGAATTTACAAACTGCATCAACTATTAGGAATGAAAGTAAGTAATAAGTTAAGGAATAATGTTATAAAACTTTCAGAATTTCAGTTTTATTTGACATTTTAAATAGATGTGCTGCCAAATATTGCAGAAATAAAATACACCTTAGGCATCCTGATGCACGCTGCATTCTTCAAAGGAACTATAGTTCTCTTCAGGGCAGAAATTCTCTTACTGATGCATTGAAAGTTCAATAAATATCTTTGGAAGTAATTAAGTCAATCAATTGTAATTGATTGACTAACTCATGAATGATTTTCCTCCAAGATATCTACACATCCAAATACATATTTATCTATTTACCTAGGCAGTCAACAATGTGTTTAGTTTTTGCAAAGTTGACAGTAATTTGACAAGCTTTTTGAGGGTGCCTGCTATGTGTGGTCCTGGACCAAGTATGGCAAGAGAGGTGACGATGAGCAAGATTGGTCCTGGCTTCAGCGAGTTGAAATCAGTATCTAAAGGTAATTCTTTAAATATCATAAACTGTGTTAGTCATTTGATTGCTCAAAATCTCTCAGCTTTAGTAGTTGAAGCCTCTGGGTTCACATAATTGGAAATAATGTAGTATATAGTATGAGACAGATGTTTCTTCAAACAATTTTAAACTCTTTCCATAGAAATTCTCTTTTATGGTTGAAATTTCAGAATTTGAATTTTAGCAGTATCATTTAATACTCCCATCTAAAATGTCTGTATTGAAGTCTTGGTTTCTTTCTCATTCTGTTTTTGATACATCTTAAAGTATAGAAGTAAAGTTATAATTTTCTATTATTAAATTGTAAACTAAGAGCTTTTTTTCTTTATACCACATTATATATATATACTTCATATCTTCTAGGCTTTCTCTATCAGGGTACAGTGAAATGCACAAAAATGAATAAGAGCTAGAGAGAGGAAGAGAGGATATTAGGTTTTCTGGGTTCTAGAATAGTTGGCAGCTTGGCAAACCCTTGAACTTTATCATGGAGTGGCCTGAAGCTTTTATTCACTGACTATAGCTTGCACATAACTATTCTTCCTTAGTGAATAAGGTTACCTAAATGTAATAATAAGCCATTGAGATCTGAAAAACACTTAGGCAACAATAAGAATAGATAAATTGTAACTCAACAGAAGGAAAGAAAGCAAAATAAATAAGTAAAATGAAAATTCAAATATTAAAATTCTGAAAGCACAGACATCTGGGATCAATGATAAGAGCCTCCTGACTTTCTTATTTTATGATACTCATATTCATAACAACCACTTCAACTATCAAAAATGTCTTTCTAATTCACATGTTCTTTTGAAGGAGTGAGTGCAACTATAATTAAGTTCATAAAAATTTCCTCCAAAATAGCCAACATTAAGAACTTGATCAATAAGGAAAGTTCCATCACTCTAGACAAATTTCTTTGAAATACATTATTCCCTAATAACTTTGGGCAAGTAAGGCCATCCCTCAATTTGGCTGGGTCTAATTTTATGTGCTTGTTTCTTTCTGGATCTTCCTTTTTATTTGCCTCCTCTTGGTAATGATATTTCCTTAAACGGATGCAATATTTTAAATATCAACAAACAGATTTGTCTACATTAGGTAGTAGGCATATCACTTTAAGTTTGTCATACTTTGTTATTTATAGTGACAAAGTCCTCAGAAACTTTTGCCATAAACATTGTATTTTCTAAGTTACTTCACAATTAAGAATATGAGTGCATCCTGATTGTCCTCTTACAGTGTGCCATTTCATTTACTCATTTGACACTTCTTTGTTAATGCATTCAAGTTCCCTGAAAGGCCGTCTCTAACATTTCTTGGCTGCTGATATCTTCAGTTCTTCTGGAATCCTGAAACTTAAAAGCATAAGGCTTTATAAGTCTTTGAAAAATTCTACCATCTGTCTTTCATCTATTTTAATTCTCTAAGCAAATACAAAGTTTGATTACAATTTGGTTTTTAATATAGATTTGGTGGCTTATTGCTTGTGGCTTTAATTTTCTTTTCTTGCTTTCTATTTATTGTTTCTTTTCTTCTCTGTTATTCACATGCATTTCTCCATCTTCTGTTAATCCCAATTTTCTTCCTACACGAAATGTAATCTTGAGATGTCCATCGTCCTAATCTTTCAGCTTTTTTGAACTAAGAGATGTCTAAACCCCCAAAGGTTGAAGTCAGATTAGCATAAGTGAGTCATACAGGAATACAATGAGATTCTAGGTTTTATAATATCCAGCAAAGATAGGATCGATAATAAAGTTTTTTCCTACATGTGTTGTTAGGTTATTGCCCTTATTAGTTACTCACATTCTCCCACTTCAGATTGCTTCTACCTTGTAAGAAGAAGGATATCTGTGGCAGCAGCATCACCTTAATTGCTTGCAATCCCAGAGGAAGAAAGATAGTCTTTCCCATCATCTGTATATTAAACCCTGAGGAAAAAGTGATGGCCCGAATCACCTGTGCTCGAGTCACATGCCTATTCATGACCTGATCACAGTGGTTAGAGAAAGGAGTTTATCTGGTTGGTGAGCTTGGAATATGTCCTTCCCCATGGAGGATGAGGCAGAGCAATTTGTTTGCAAGCATCCTTACAAACACGTGAAAGAAGAAAAAAGCCAGAGTTTCTTAAAAAACCAAGTTTTTAAAAAACGTTAAAAAAAAGCCAGGGTTCATTATGAGGACTACTCCAGGGCACGACTTTAATGTAGACCTACCTTCATTTGTAATATTAAAAACATAAATTTTACTTTAAAAAAGTGTCAAAAGCCCATTGAGCAGACATGCAACTTAGTGTTAAATATTGTTCTTTTCTAAGTAGAATATGATAAACTGTCACCCTGGATATGGATTGGCTTTTTAAAAAATGTAAGTCTATTGATAGTGCCTAACAATGACAAGTAATAACACATCAACAAGCAACCTGAACATCAAAATTGCATAAGAGCAGAATCATGTTAACAGTAGCGGAATCTATTTTAAATCCATTAGAAAAGCTTCAGTAGGTACCAGTAATGAGTTTTAAAGTACCCAGGTCAGAAACGCCAAACAAGCTGCTAGTTCACCACATGGGATCCATTAATCATTTATGTTGCCTGCAAAACTGGTCTGTTAAAATGGACCAAGCCTATAGTGGAGGTGATGCTGACCCATGAAATTTTCAGACACGAGGACCACCCAGATGTTAACGATCAGTAACAACTTCGATAAGAAACTGAGGGATGTTGATACTGTAAGAAAGAACAGATTAGAAAAAATGACTTAGAATATCCTAGCCAAACAAATGTTTCTCCATTTGTAGTACCAAGTGAATACGGCCACATGCTCAGCATCAAACTTCACCAAGGAGCTCTCTTCTCTACCCTTTAAATCTGATCTGGTTTCACTGATTCTGGTTCACTGATGTACTTCACCACTTGAAAAATCACAGTGACCCTTTTCAGGGGCCACTTAAGCTAGCACAGGATAAGCCTCTGGGTGGCACCTGCACGCTTCAGCTATCATCTGTCGCTGTGTGTGCTGAGTCAAACATGTTTGCTCCCAAGCCTACATTTGCTGGTTCACTTATTACTGTGATAAAATAATTAAATATTAATAAACTAAGGTAATATTTATCATAAAAAAGAGCTGTTTCTGTGAAAACTATGTTGGGTACATGGTAAAATCTTGACAAATATGATTTTAAAAAATGCTACATCGTTGGGTGAGTGCACAGCTTATTTAACACAGTTGTGCTGGCTGTCCTCTTTACTGCTCAGTATCATTCTGCTGTTTTCTTCTTGGATATCTTCTCCCTCTTCCTCCTAATTCACTCTTCTTTCTCCTGTCCTCATCCCCTTTGGCTGTTTAGGAGGTGGAAATAGGAAAACTTATTCATCAACAGGATCCCTTGCTCCCTGACTTCCACTTATTTGGGTCAGTGAGGAACATTAGGAGGAGATCAATTATAGCTTTTTGTTGAGAATTTATTACCTTAGCTCCTTTCCTGTGGGGTCATATTAGGCTGGTCACATCCCGGATCAAAGTTCACGCCTTCTGATGAGCAGACTTCTCTCTCTGGTTTCTGGGGACCGCTCCCTCTTTTCCTCTCAGGATGTGGGTAGTAATGGTGTTCAATGGTGCTCAGTGTTTACCAGCCCTGGTGTACTATAGTATCTCTATGTTTCTCTATCCTTTGCCCACATTTTGTTAGTCTGTCTCTTTTTTTTAAATTTTTTTTTTAGTTATAGATGGACACATTTTTATTTTATTTGTTTTTATGTGGTGCTGAGAATTGAACCCAATGCCTCACATGTGCGAGGCAAGCGCTCTGCCGCTGAGCCCCAGCCTCAGCCCCAGCCCCAGTCTGTCTCTTTGAAACTTACTTTGACTCACCCATTTTCAGTGTACTGGCTGTTTCTTCCCAGCACACAGACTGACCCGGTGGAGGAGTCAAGAATGTGAGTGTTGCCAGGACATAGTCCTGGAGGCAAATTTTGATCCGATGCTAAGTGGAGAAAGCAGGGTATTCAGGGTACCTGTTCAAATTCCAATTACTTATTCATAACAATAAATAATAATAAATTCTCCTTCACACACACATAATCTGCTCCTACTGCCAGAGGGAGAATCAATTATAGCTCATTGTTGTTATTGTTGTTTAGTTCTATTTCTGGCACATACTAAGTGATTATTCAATTTTGGTAAATTAACAAATTAACGTATAAGTAAAAGACAACATTTTCTCACACAGATAGAGTTCCTGATACATTTTTTCAGTCATTAGTAAGATAATTCCTCTCTGACATTTAGGAAAACTATTCCACAGGTGAGAATCAGATTAGGCTCACATGAAGACATAAGAAGTTTTTAAAGTGTCTTTTTCCATTGACTCATCACACAAGATAAAAAATCATGAAAAACTTAAATGAGCTAAAATAAAATGGCAAAATTTGAAAATAGTCATTATTTTGGCTTTTGAACCATGTGAGCTAGGATTTAAAGTGTATGTGTGTAAAACTTCCTAGTCAAATAGCTTTAATAGAAAATGACATACTTGCAGCCGGACGTGGTGACGCAAGCCTGAAATCCCAGTACTTAGGGAGGCTGAGACAGAAGAATTATGAGTTCAAAGCCAGCCTCAGCAACAGCAAGGCGCTAAGCAACTCAGTGAGACCCTGTCTCACTGAGAACATAAAACACAAAATAGGGCTGGGGATGTGGCTCAGTGGGTCGAGTGCCCCTGAGTTCAATCTCCAGTGCCAAAAAAAAAAAAAAAAAAAGAAAATGACATACTTGCAAATTATCTGGTGTACTCTGTACTGACCTTTCAACGTTTTTCTCTATCACACTTATACAATCTTATATAGCACTTATTATGTGCCAGCCTTTTGCTAATTAATCTCTACATATGACCTATGGCCCTCTGATACAGCAACTCTTTCATATAATTCCATTTTATAGGGAAGGAAACTGAAGCACAGAAATTAAGTGATGTGCTTATAGTTCCACAGCTGAAAGACCATGAAACCAGAATCTGTACTCTTCACTGAGAGCTTGCCATTGCCTGGAGCAGAATCACTGTCATGTGCTCATGAAATTTCTTCTTTCAGAGACCACAGAAAGGCTGCACTTCCTATATTCTCATGCAACTTGCTGTGTGCCATTTTATTTTGGCTCCTTTTTGCAGGGTTTATTTTAGGTTGTGTGCTTCGTCCACTGAAAGATAAACTAGTCAAATTCTTCATATGAGTCTAAACGGCTTCTTGCCCAAGGAATATTCTTCCATTGGGCCTGATGATAGAATCCTAGCCAGAGGAACACAGGAAGTAGAAAAGCAATCCCCCTTCTAGGCCTGGCCTTCAAACTCATCCTGTACAGCCCTCCAGCTTGATCTTCTTTTTCTATGACAACCTATGAAACTGAAGGTTATAAGTGAAATCCCTAAGAGATGGAAAAAGGCTGTTCAATTTGTTTTCAACTGTGAAGTGAATGAGAAATAACTTTTATTGGGTCAAACCACTATGATTTGAGGGTGCATTTATTTAGACATGGTATGCTATATCTTGACTAAGGAAAAAAATGTTTTTGAATCAAGCTGTTTTAAAGCAAAACTATAATATGGCATAGCCTTCATTGCTAGGCAACAAGAAGGTCAACACCAGAGGCTAGGATGTATGAGAAGCTAGCTGCCCCTTTTGTGCTGTGAAGAGCAGCTAAAAAATCTGTTGCCATTAGTAACTTGGGAGGCAGAAAGGATGCCTCCAACTTGTATTTTGTGAGGAAATGGCTTAATAGGACAAGAACATGACTGTGTATTGGTTATTATTGGCTGCCTTTGGCAAGATTATTGAAAGTATATATCTCAGAAAAGAACTGTCAGTAGACAGGCAGAAATAAAAGGGAGTAGAGAGTATAGAAGTTGGAGTCTTACTGTGTAGAAGATGCCAAATAGTTAAAGGTGAGATGCTACAAAACATTCAAGAAAAGGTCTAAATAAAACTTCTCAGTTGAATAAAGTGATCTGGAGCACAACTCAGATACAGAATGTGAACTTCTCACTTATATCTCCAGAGATTCTCAAAGAAATAGCCACTGGCTTGAAATAAAGGAGACCCGGATGGATGGTGGTGGTGGGACCAGAGAGATATGCAGGGTTTGAGAATTCTTCCCATCAAAGAACATGGTGGGTGGTGCTGGCACATGGAAGTAAAGCAAGGAGATCAAAGCCCTGCTAATTTTTGAAGGGATCTCATTGCTAAGGAAGCCATAACTCTGGTCTAAAAAAAACTTTGAATTTATTCAGCGACCTAAAACAACCCTTAGGTCTCAAACCTTGGAAGAAAAAGAGCAAGGCTTCAAAGACTATTGCAGCTCCAGAAGAAGGGATGGTTTCCAATACCCACATCATGTGGCTAAGGAGAGTAATGGACTTGGAGGGGGATCCCTGCCACAGATCCAGGGGTGGCAGAGAAGAATGGTCAAAGGCATCCTCCCAAGGAGCAGAATGATGGTGGTGAGTCAGCAGAATAAAGAGCATGCTTCTTCTGGCACCCTTAAACATAAATGGACAATAAGATCACCATGAACATTATAACAATTTGAAATACCCCAAGGCTGTTGCTTCTTGGAAAACTATAATTACTAGTCCTCCATTTGGGAAACTTCCAGTAATTGTCAAAACACTCAGGGAAACTGAAATTTCAGTGAATGTGAAAATGATCATGGCACAATAAGATTGATTTCTAGCCAGCAGTTATATCCTTATAGTCTTACCCTTGTTTGGTTTCTGTGTGAGACAGTAAGCGCAGCCGTGCTGGTTGGATTGGAGTTCAGATCGGTGTGCCAAGGAGGGGCAGGGCAAAGGATAATGTCGTCTGTCTTTCTCTACTATCATTTTACTCAAAGGCTGAGTGCACACATTATTTTATCTGAAAATAAACATGCTGTATTGTGGAATAGATTGCCACATTTAGGAGAATTTTTGAGGTAAGCTGTAGAACTGAAAATAAATTTCGTTTTGCAGCATTGACATACGTCAGCATCCTGGGCTGAATCACTTGGCAGGAACAAGTTGGCATGCCTAAGTTAACTGAGAAATTGGGAGGTGAGAGGGAACAGAAGGAAAGAAGGGGCGTAGGAGGCATCTTATAATTTAACACGATGGGCATTAATTCTGAGTGATTATATATAAAATCCCACTAATCCTTGGATACTGAGTAGAGAAGCAAGATTGTGGGTGAGAACTACTAAGGTAGAATGCTCCAAGTAGTTGTGATGGTGGAGTAATGCCATAGCTATGCCCTTTATCCTTTTTTATTTCTTTTCCTTTTCTCCTATTCAAGACTTCAGTTCAATACAAATTATAATAATTCAGAACACTGGTGCTTCATACAAAGACTTCTCTCTAGACAGATACAAATGGATAGATGGATGTATAGATGGTTAGATGAAGAGACACTGAGAAAGACAGCATTTCCATGAACTAATGAAATACATACTCACTCCCCCCACACACAGAATCTTATCCCTACTCCTACCACGATGATGAGCACAAGATCAAGGCTGGGGACGATCACAGAACATTGCATCATAGCCTAGCCTGCAGGGGATGCTATATTTTCCCTGGAACTGATAAAATGGATGAGGGTCTTCTCTTGCAAATGACCATCTTTCTCATTATCGTATGTGAATCTGCAGAAGAAGCCAATGACTAAGACAGCCCAGAGAAAGCAGAACCCTTTTGGATCCTAGATCCAGAAGTACTACAATCCAGTGGCAGCCCAATGTTTCCCAGGATCCATCTCTCCTTCACTTAGGGTGAGTTGAGTTTCTGTTTCTTGGGTTGAAGGAGCAGTATAGGAGAAGCAGCACTATATAGTGGTGTAGAGGAATGGGAAGCCTCTTTTCAGAGCAACCATTACTTGTGGAAATGACCTTTTTCCTGAATGAGCTGAGAATGATTGGAAATAAAATGTTGGGTCATACCCTATGTGTGAATATTTGATTAAGACTCAAATAAACTCACACTAACCAACTTACTGGTATTTTAAGAACACATAATTTCATGTATATACATACATTGTGTGTGTGTGTGTGTGTGTGTATAGTGTCAAGGAATTTCAGGGTCTTATGTCTGGAATGTTTCAAAAACAGTTTGCAGAGATAAAGGCTGGGGATCACAGAAGTTCTCAGAGACCTAAGATGCTAGGATGTGCTCTTGAATTACATCTGACTCTTTTTCTTGAGCAACTTAAAAAGTTCCTCAAGGTAGAAATCATATCTTAGTTTTTCTGTATCTGCCAAAACCAGCTCTGCAGACTTAGTAGTTCTTTGCCTATGAATAAATCTGCAGGTATTTTGTGAGAAGTACCTACAACCAACCCTATTGTCTTAGCAAATTCTTTTTTGCCCCACCTAGTTTTCACTGAAACTCTCCTGTTCAGTCTGAATTCTTGTATTGCCTCACATCTGGTTATTTTTAGCACTTTGCCCAGTTCTGAACTCTGAAGCATTATAGGACTGTCTGTATTAATCCTGGTTGTCCACTCTTTATTCCTTTCTAATTTGGAAGATTTTCTGATTTCCTCATCTTACCCTGGTTTCCAGAATCTCTATGGATTCTGGTGGCTGAAGAAGCAAGTTTAGACTTAAATATTGTCTGTGATGTACTCTTTTCTTTTCTTGTCTTTTCTTTTTGGTCCCTTCAATCCCACCTCTGTCTGGCTCCACCACATTCAGAGACTTAAGAGTCTGAATTTCGAGATGGTAACACATGGATGTTTTATTCTCTGGCTTCTCGCTGGAGTTGGCCAAGGTGAAGCACTTGTAGGAGAACAGAATAGTAGGAGATACAAGTCAGCAGATGACCTCTAAGCTTCCATCCCTGACTGGCTGCATGTTATTTTCCTAGCTCCCTGACAGTTCTTATAAGATAGCTCTTGCATGCATGAAGATCTCCCCAGGTCTGGCAAACTGTCTCCCACATTGGTATCTTAGCTGTAGCTATCCTACATGTTCAGGATTCCTTGATGGTTTTCTTTAATCCCACCTCTACCTTTGTGAACAATTCACCTTTTCTACCCCTCTCAATTTCCTCAGTTACTTGTACCTTCTTCATGTCAAGACAATGACTAAAGTATCCCTAGAATCATGTCCTGCACATAGTAGGACCAAGGGGCACCAGGACACCTTGAATCATACTCCTGGATTCATCATTTATGTGGTAGTTATTAAGCAAACAGATACTGATTATTAACTATATCCTGGACAGTTTGCTTTGGCCTTTGGACTACAAAGTGAATGTGGTCTAATTCCCATTCTCAATAAAAATAGCCTGGCAAGAATGTGTAGAGATGCACTGACAGAGTGAGCTGTGGAAGAAAACCCTGAGGGCCTCTGGGAAGCTGGGACATGTGAGCTGTGTGACATGGATGAGTGAAGGTGGCTAAGCAGATGGGATGTTCTAAGTGTCGGTATCCTCTCCAAATCCCTATGTTGAAATCCTAACCCCTACTATAAAGACATTAGGAGGCGGGAACATTGTGATGAGGTTACTAGGGCAGAGCTCTCATAAATGAGATTGGCGTTCTAGAAGAGACTCCAAAGATTCCCTCTCTCTTGTCTCTTATACTTAGTGAAAATGAGAAGTTGACAGTCTAAAAACCAAGAAGCTAGCCCTAGCCAAACACCGAATCTGCAGCCACCTTCATCTTGGACCTCTCGGACAGCAGAACTGAGAGAAATAAATTTCTTCTGTTTATAAGCCATCTGGTTTATGGTTTGTTATAGAAACCTAAACCAAGTAAGATAGCAGACAATGGGGAACAATACACAAAGTCAATATATACAAATCAGAGAGATGAATCTATCATGAAAACTGCTGGTATATACATACGTAGATTGGGAAATGTGTACTTAGAAAGGCATTGACAAATAACAGGCTGGAAAGGTGGCAGGGGCCATATTACAAACAGTGCATGTTCATTTATCAAATATCTAGTTGGTTATGAATTTGTCGCTTTATTCTATACGACTATCGAGCTAAGAGAAAGAATTGGAGGCAACACAGCTGTGGCTATACAACTATAAAAGTGAGAAAATGATTGCTGTCATGGATGGATTGAATACTATTTCATTCTCAAAATTAAATAAAAGCAGCACATCCTGTTATATACATCACAATAATAAGAGAGAAAGAGAAGAGTCACTTTAAACTGATGAGAATAGTTTTCTTAGTCTAGGATAATATTTCTACAGCAGAGGACCTGGATGCTTTTAGAATCCCAAACAAAGGACCTGAGTCCTCATCACCATGTACCCAAAGGCCAGGCTTCCCTCCAGCAGCGTTCACATTGCCCTTTAAGAAGACCCTGTGTTCTCCATCTTTCTGTCACACTCTGCTCAAGATCACATTTCTCTAGCCCAGGGGACCCCAGTCTATCTTTTTTCTCTCTCTCTGTCAGAGCAGTCGCCTCTCAAGGTTCTTTTCAGGAACTTAATCATATCTGACTTTAAGTGTTTTCAACCAGATCCCCCTGGAACACTCTATCTCTATTAGAATCATTTTCTTTATGTGAAGCTATATTTTTTCTTGCCTTCTGAGGGACAGAAATAAAAGAATAGTCTTCAGAATTCTTGAAATATCTATTTGTTCCTTTTGAGGAATAGATGAAATGTTCCAAAATTTCAAGCCTATTCATGAGTGATGGAGATGTCATGAAATAGCAATGTTTTTGTACATTTTTCTTCTTTATGAATAGATGTGTTATATACACAGATAACAAGCTTAGGAAAATTGAATTGTGAGAAGTCACACAGAGCATGAGTGGCAAAACTGAAGCAGAGACTCTAAACCTTCCATATATGCCATTATGGTGAGACAAAATAGTGCAGTGGCTAACAATGCAAGCATTGGATTGGACAGCCTTATTGAAATCTTAGCAAAGTGACTAGGGTGATAGTGTGTGTGACTTAATTTCCTTACAGGTAAATTGGAAATCATAATAGTATATGCTGCCTAGTACTCATTTGAGGATCACACTAAAACCATGTGTAAAATGCTTAGTGTAATGCTCAAGTTATGGCAGTTATGACAGTAGTCCCTTCTGACCTGCAGGTGTGCTTTCTGTCATTTCAGTTACCTGGGTCAACTTTGGTTCAAAAACTTTAAGTGGAAAATTCCAGAAATAAATGATTCCTAAGTCTTCGATTGCATGCTCTTTTGAGTAATGTGATGAAATCTTGTGCTGTCCCACTCTATCCCACCCAGGACATGAATCATTCCTTTGTCTATCATGTCCATGCTACGTACACTACCTACCTACTTAGCAGCCCCTCGGTCCTCAGATCCACCATTGTGGTATTGTTTGTGTTCCAGTCACCCTTATATTACTTAATTGGCTCCAAAGCACAAGAATATAATGCTGGCAATCCAGATATGAAAGAGAAGCCATAAGGTGCTTCCTGTAAGTACAATGGTGGAAGTTCTCCCCTTAATAAGAAAAGAAAAAAAAGCATGGTGATATTGTTAAGATCTGTGTTAAGAATCAAGCTTCTCTCTCTCTGAAAACTATGAAGAAGGAAACAGAAATTTGTGCTAGTTTTGCTGTTGCACTTCAAAATGCAAAAGTTACGGCCACCATGTGTGGTGAGTGGTTTAAAAAGGCATTAAATTTGTGAATGCATAAGTGGAGAAAATGTCATATATATAGGATTTGATACTATCTTTGAATTCAGGCATCCACTGGAGGTCTTAGAATGTAACCTTCTCAGATAAGGCAGGACTATGGCACTGTTTCCTGACTAGACATGTCCAACTACCATTCTTGATTATCTTGTTTTAATTCTTCTTTACAGGCAAACTCCCTCTCCCTCTCCCTCCTCCTCCTTCCCCTCCCCCTCCTCATCTTCGTCCTCCTCCTCCTCTCCCTCCCCCTCCTTTTCTTTTCCTTCTTCTTCTTTTGGTACAGGAAATTGAACCCAGAGTATTTTAACAACTGAGCCACATTCCCAGCCCTTTTTTAAAGGTTTGGACATAGGGTCTCACTAAGTCCTTAGGGCCTCGCTAAGTTGTTGATATTGGTCTCAAACTTGAAATCCTCCTGCCTCAGCCTCTCTAGTTGCTGGGATTACAGATTGTGCCACCATGCCCAGCTATAGGCAAACTTCTTGAAAGTATTTCCATGTATGTTTACTCAAATCCTTTGCAGTGAACTAGTATGACCTAACTCTACTTTGACTTCTGCTTCCATCATGTTATTGATAAATCCCAGAGATACTTTTCAATCATTATTTTTAATTAAATTTCCAGAGACATTCAACTGAGTTGAATGATTCCTCCTTCAAACATTTTAGAAATCTATTACTACTTTTCTGACTACTCCTCATAAGTCTTTCTGAAGAAACCATCCATTTACCTTCCCCTCAACATTTACATTTTAGAATAACAGACCTCAGCATTCGGAATTTATACTTTGCTCATTTGATGTCCTTACTCTAAGCCACCTCATCCATTTTACACTGTCAAATCCCATTTCTGTGTCCATAAATCCATGCTACTCTACGACCAGGACTGCCCATAGAAAGAACCTAAAATATTATAAATAGGAAATGTGTAGGTTTTAAGACACAGGCTCAGACAATACAGGATTGCAAAGTTGCTGGCACAGAAGAATTTCAAGTCCTGAAAATTGCTCTTTAGGAGTATATGATATGGTTGCCGAAGTGCAGAATCATCGTCTTATGTAGTTGCATAAGTTCTTTCTGACCGGGCTTTTGGAAGAAGAGGAAAATAGCATGTTTCTCACATCATGTGTGCGTGCTGAGTATCACTGCCTTGAGTGATTTCTACTGGGTAATAGAAGGGAAACTTGCTCTGATGTATAATTTCGTAGATATTCTTGATTAATTAATTAAACATTTATGATTTTTATCTTTTCAGTACTTGAGTTCATCTCTGATTTCTTTGATCTAGATCTAAGACATTTTTAGCATATGGGCTAGATGGTCAAAATAATCTGATACTTATGTGAGAGGAGAGGAAACCAAGATAAAAAGGTACTGCCCTCGTGTCAGAGTGAACTAGTACTGAGCTTGGTCCATGGTGGTAAAGGGCCCAGAGACTTTGTGGTAATGTTCTATTAATGAGGAAAAAGGAGGAATTTATCTTGATGTGCATGAAAGGTGGTAGATAAGAAACTAACTCCTCTTGGCCACATAGAATAGTTGGAGAGGATAAGTTTAGTGAAGAGGCAGGACACTGATAAAGTGAAAGCAGAAGCCCATATCTTTCTGGAGAACATCAATAAATCAAGGAGAAGTTCAAGGAATTGTTGATCAGCCAGACAATGAGGTCCTGGGCCCACAGTGCAGTGCCCACCATCCATCTTTAAGGAGGATCTAGTAAGCTAAACATGAAATTTCTGGGGAAATCCCTAGGAGGGCAGGGGTACAGAAAATGATCAAATATGACAATATCTAAAGTTTAATTCCCTGACACTTCTAACATCCAGCGGATGCTTGGGTTCTTGTGCTGTCTGGCACTTAATAGAGTATGCTCTGTGCTATTCCTCTCCACACCCAGCGGTGTTAGCCCAGTTCTTCCAGCGGGAGTTTGACAAGAGGCATCTGAGAAGAAGCTAGAAAGACTTGCTGTCTTCTAGTACAAATGTCTCCAGAAACAGGTACATTATTAAGCTATGAGTCTCTCCAGTTTTTTCAAATTGAGATGGGATTTATTGAGTTTCATGGGAAGAAGATTAGTTCAAGGGTTAATCAAAGATCTCTTATAATAAGGAGCCATTGAACACATAGACCTAAGTGAGGAGGGTTAACTTCCAATGATCATGGCAAATGCCCTTTATTGATCTTTAGGTATCAGAGGGAGTCATGTCAAGAATAAGGGTTGGGTCTACAGTACCAATAGTACGTGCTAAATGCACTTCTGCAAAGGACTGCAATATGGATGATAACATCCAGGAATTAATGGGCCAGGAATATCTTGTTAAATGCAAAGTTGTTTCAGAATCCAAAACTTGGAAATTATTTAGGAGTGTAAACAGTTTGAAAAC
The DNA here is from genome assembly GCA_028644305.1 of Xerus rutilus. NCBI lineage: Eukaryota > Metazoa > Chordata > Mammalia > Rodentia > Sciuridae > Xerus > Xerus rutilus. The sequence continues at coordinate 163,593,667 of CM053400.1, read as the reverse complement.
TTGCAAGAGTCTCAGAGGTTTTTCATACCAGGGCCCAGATTCCAAGAAACTTGTCTATTTGGATATAAGGGCTTGTTTGTGGTGATCAAAGGGACACATTCTTTGTTTCATGTGTAATTTCACCTTGAAAATATTATCTTGATAATCAATGGGAGCATACATGGGTGAAACCAGAACATTAGTGTGTGTTGAGCTATTGAATTTCCTAGCATGCAATAATGAGGGAAACTTATAACAAAAATAATTTTTAAAGAGAAACAGTCATGTAATATCCCCGATGAGATACATCATTTGAGGAAATTACCACTCAGCTATTTTCTCTTTTGTGCTCTCATGGTAGAGACATAAACATGGATATTTATTCCTTGCCTTACGCCTTTTATAAAAATCTCACTACACACAGGTTATCAGGTTATCACAGGTTATCAAACTCAGAAAAATATTTTCAAGCTCATTTGGAAACTGTCCTTTTTTGATTCTTCACTGTAGGGTCTCTAAGTGTTTTTGGCTATTTCAACATATTTCCTGTTCTCAAATGTAGAGACCAAAATTGGACATAGCTTTCTGTGTTTAACTCTGTTCTTTAAGTCTCATGGTCCTTGAGGGCAAGAACAATGGTACTGTTACAGAAGGAGAAGAAGGCTATGGTGCATGTAAATGCCAGTAGAATCAATCCTAGAATTTGAGTCTCTGAAAAGTACCAAGGTCAAATCAATCAAAGATGTGATCACAAAACAGGGGATCTGGGGAAAAGATTTTTAAACATAAACATTTTCAGGGCTGGGATTGTAGCTCAGCGGTAGAGCGCTTGCCTCGCATGCGTGAGGCTCTGGGTTCGATCCTCAGCACCACATATAAAGCAATAAAATAAAGACATTATGTTCATCAACAACTAAAAAAAAAAAAATTAAAAAAAAATTTTCAGAAAGTTCTTACTTCAAAAACACATCTCTTCCAATAAACTATCTCTAGAATCACCTTCTCTGAGTTGATTCAGGAAACAACTGCGTGAATCTACTATGTGATCATAAGGAAAGAGTTTCCTGTAGTTTATAGTGCACAGATGACACTGCTTGTGAAATATTCACCTTGAACTTATTGGATTGAAATTGAATGTGTCTTTCAATTTTATCTCCCCTTTACTTCATTTAAGACTTAGAAAATACTTTTGTGCCTTCCTGGTCTTTTTGCATCACAACATGGGTTACATGTGCCCTTCCCCAAAATTAACGTTCTATCAATATATTTAGGGGTTATCTGGAGTCAATCCCTACCTCCAACCCCTACCTCTCTCAGGTCTGTCAACTAGGTTTACACAAAGAGCAATGTTTATTGTTAAATTAATCTGCTTAAGGTTTCTAAAGTTGTATGTGTGTGTGTGTGTGTGTGTGTGTGAGACAGAGAGAGAGAGCATTATATATCTTTGAAATTGTACAGACACACACAAATCTGCATTTATCTCCCGATTTCAGTTGCTAATGTGATGAAGAATTTAGGTTTGCTGTTGGACAGGTCAGTGAATTTTAGGTGGCTGATTCACTTCTCCTCCCTCCCTCCCTCTCCCCTCATTTCACCATGAAAGTGACAATCTATGGCAAATCTGAGTTTCCTGAATGCCAGGTGCAGGTCAACAGAAGAAACTAAGACAGAGAAGCATTGGTCACTTGTCAATGCTCATTCATGTGCAGCCACAGGATATATTCTGTCTTGTGAGGAAATAGTGTGGGCAAACATGCACACTCACATGGGAACTTAGCCTTCATATCAAAACTAGTAAGCCAAAGTAGCAGTGCTAATGCATTTGAACGAATGTGTCAATGTTCCTGTTTAAGAAAGGGTGACGCAAATACTCCCACAAGAAATTCTTTTGCCCAATTTATTTTAGTATATTGTTGAAGAGTTGTTATGTTGTAACACAACAGAGGTGTCAAAATAGAGTACATTTATATAATCCTGAAAATGTATTGAATCGGGAGGCTCCATGTCACAGGCTTGAGACACAGAATGAGGCTGACATAGAATGAGCCTATGAGACTAGAAATCTGATCTGTCTTCTCCATTGTGTCTCCAGTCCTTATCATGGTGCCACACATAACATATTAGGTAGTCCATAGCAACTTTTGATGAATGAATGAGTTCACAAGTTCTACTATGCACCTAAGCCACAGTCTTCCTAATTGTTCCCCATGTAGGCTTCATGCATCTGGGCTCTGATTTTGGCTTTGTTTCCCCACTGGCACTGGATATCTGCCCTACACAATGTGCCTTACCCACCATCTACCTCCTTCCCAGGTGGTTGAGCCATGTCCACCATGTACTGCTTCCTATTCTACAGATTACTTATGATTGAGATTCTCCAGTTGACTTTGAATACTATTCATAGCCTGCATCAGTGTCTCTTGTGTCTCATCAGCAAAAGTTGAATTCAGTAGATGTGTAACATGCTATGTAAGTTTGCAGGAACATGTTGTACTAGAGATTCACCTTATTGGCCAGAGACATAGTGGGAGCAATTCTGACTTCTATCCATCCTTTCCATAAGAGCCTGCTATTGATGCCTCAGCTTATCTCCGTGCCAGGTCTCTCAGATAGAAATAATAAAAGGTTAAAGCAAGGACAATGGGGGAAAGCAGAAAGAAATGTAGTTTAGGTTTATATAAGGAAGTTTCTAATAAGCTTATCTAAATTATCAAAAATTTTCAAATATAGAATGCATGACTGTTGGGAAACAGTAAAACTAAGTCTTTTATTCATAAAAAGATTCATATACTCTATGGAAAAGGGCAACTTTCCTTCAATCCCCATTTGAAAGGACATAATAGGTTTTCCCCTCAAATTTTAAAAGATTTAGTTATATTATGAAGGTCTGACAACCTCAAGGCAATACAAGTTAATGATTTCACTTTGAACTTTAAAAAGTTAATTTATGTGATAGACATAGGTTCAAATGAGCTGCATCCTAGATAAAGTATAGATGGTTTTAAGATCAATCATATCCAGTTATGAACCTCAGATCTAAGTCTAACAAGCATAGTTACATCTGGTAAATTTATGCACCAGAATAAATTCATCTATAAATAAGTATATGTACACATATGCTGCATGTGTAGTTTATATAATTTATTTATAGCATATATGTGAAACATACACACTTAGGTAATTTTTTATATATTGTAAGATGTAGTTCGTTTCTTTTGAAAAATCTTGTAGCACATGCAGCTTGTCTGAGTTTTACTGCACACATATAACATGTTTAGCTGGTTCTCTGTTGAATACTTTGTTTCATTACCTCCTAAATTGTCACAGTACTTCCTGGGGAGGAACAATGTAGATTAGGAAAACAAGTTTTAGGACACTTAACAATAGTCCTTAATTTGGTTACTAAGTGCACAGTCAGCATTGGTATTCAGATAGTCAGGATACCAGATCTAGCTTTTGAATTTCTAAATGATGCTTTCAGACTCTTGTTCCTGTCATGGAATCACACCATCATTTTCTTATCAGGAACAACACCTGCAAAAATTCAATTTCAATCTGTTGATGATGCTGTGAATGATTCTGTTTAGTTTATCCTTTCTAGCCCACAAATATCTTGTTGTTTCAAAATATGCAATCCAGAGAGGTGAAATTTAGTTGGTTAACAACAATTGGAGCTACTTATATTTGGATAATACAGATTTTAGCAGAATTAAACACATTTTTTAATGCCAGAAGTTTTTATGGGTGAGTTGCACAAAGTGAAATCAATGTTCATTATATCTCTTTCCACCTGGGGTATTCACCTTTCCACTGTGTTTGAACAATGACTGGATATAGGCTATTTCTTCCAGCCTGGTTAAAGAATGTGTTGCTTTGAAAAGGCAAGATTGTGAATTTGTGCACAATTTTAAAAAAATTCTCTCCTTGAAACTTTATGTAATCCTTGGAAGATACCCAGATGTAACCTTGAAAAGTCTAATATAAATTCATTTGTTAAGAACAACATTGATTTTAAATATTGATTATTTATAGGACTTCTCTAGTGAATTGTTGCATGGAGAAATAATTATCCAATCAATTTTATTTTAGAAAAATCTTGATTTTTTTTCACATATCTGATATAATTTCCTTCTATCTGTAGATATCTGCAAAATTGTACTGAGCCCATATTAAGTCACCTTCACAACACTACTGTCATATATTGGCAATCACGAATTTATAAAGAAACCCGTGAACACGGAGTCTTTAAGGCAAATTTCTGAATCCCCTGCATCTCTGTTAATTAACCTGTGTCTTTCACTTGGAAAAATAATAGAGATGGATTAGGTGAGCCCCTGCTATCCCAGGGCACTGTGGATGAACCTCCCATTCAACATTAAACCAACAGACATAGGCTGGATAAGAAAAACTCTGGATTGGCAATTTTTAAAAAATTTATTTATTTTTGTTTGTTCTAATCAGTTATATGTACATGACAACAGAATGCTCATTGATGCATTGTACACAAATGGGGCACAGGTTTGCACATGCCTGGTTGTACACAAAGCAGGGTCACGCCATTTTTGCAATCATGCATGTACCTAGGGTAGTGATGCCCATCTCATTCCATCATCTTTCTTCTCCCCATACTCCCTCTTCTCCGTCCCCATTGGCTAATCCAAAGTTCCTCTACTCTTGCACCCCACTTTATGGATTAGCACCCACATATCAGAGAAAACATCGGCTTTTGTTTTTTTGGGATTGGCTTACTTCGCTTAGCATGATATTCTCCAACTCCATCCATTTACCTGCAAATGCCATAATTTTATTCTCTTTTATTGCTGAGTAATATTCCATTGTGTATATATACCACAGTTTCATCTATCATCTATCAAAGGACATCTGGATTGATTCCACAGTTTGGCTATTGTGAATTGTCTACAATAAACAGTGATGTGGTTGCGTCACTGTCGTTAGCCATTTTGAAGTTCTTTGGGTATAGACCGAGGAGTGGGATAGCTGGGTCAAATGGTGGTTCCATTCCAGGTTTTCTAAGGAGTCTCCATACTGCTTTCCAGATTGGTTGCACCAATTTGCAGTCCCACCAGCAATGTATGAGTTTGCCTTTCCCCCCACATCCTCGCCAACACTTATTGTTGTTTGTGTTCTTGGTAACTGTGGATTGGCAGTTTCAATCAGCAGACTGGAGGCCTGCGTTTTTTCCTCCAGCAAGTCTATTTTGTTAAATTTCTTTGCTTCTTTGGGCCTCAGTATTCTCATCGGGAAGATGCAGAAAAATGCCTATGCTTTGTAGTTCACAGACTATCAGGATCAAATGAGCAATGCCATGCAAAGTCATTTTATAATGCAAAAGTTCTTCGCAAATGTAGGTTTTCATAGTAATTCCAATTAAATGTGTGGTGCCTTCTAAATTTCTTCCAGGCAAGGATTCAGGATTAATCTTACTCTTTGAGGGTCTGTCATCTCTTGGAAACATCCTTAGCAAAGATGAGTCATCGAGAGAACTTCTGTTGGTATTATAATATTCATAACAGAAATGATAGCATTTGCAGTATGCATAATAAACATCCATACTTTGGGGGACTTAGAACAAATCAGAATATGGATCCCAACGGGAGCTGTTCCTAGGCTAGGTCTGCAGTCTGTTCCTCCCTCTTCTCTTAACCCTTTCTTTACTTCCATGTATTTTTGGGTGTTCCTGTTCCTAATAATCTTGGCTAGCATTCTACCCAAGGATATTGGCATTGGGCATGTTGTCCTGCTTTACAATTTTTATTAAGCCGCCTAGCCTTCAAAATAGCCTATGTCACATTCTCAAAAGAGACTAGGTAATGAATTCCATAACCTGACCAATTTCTGTTATTAAAGAGAATTGAATAAGACATTGATGGGAGACCTTGACTTCCACATCATCATATCCTAATGACATTTATATGATTAGAACTTTCAGAACTTTGCCTCAGAAGTGAAAAATGGAAAGATCACAATTTTGGCTAGTAGACTTTTTTGTATGACTTAAAAATCTAGGTTAAAAATTGATTAGTTGTCAACATTTAAAAATATGAAGATATAAAGTTACAGCTTTCTGACTTCTTTTCAAATGCCAGGTCTTGTAGCAATACAGGTTGCTCCATGGCAACATTAGCAGTGGCTGAGGAGCAGGGGGCTCCTTCAGAAGAGCAATTGTGTTCATGTATCAAGGTACCCTCTCCTGTTCCACCTTGTTCATGTATGTCATCAGTCTAGGATCCCCTCTAGGATCTGAGTTTGTGGTCCTTGCTGACCCCACAGAGTTAACCTCATTAAATTCTAACTTATACTCAGTCATGGGAAAAATCATGGACAGATGGTTTAAGGAGAACATATGTTGTTGATCTGTTTTTCTTATTTCATTAACCCTTTTGCCAGCATTATAAACAGTCTAATCATATGTCACCAACCATAACTGGAACATCAGTTTATAAGAGGATAATCTAGAGTTTCGTTGAACTGTTTATTTTTAAATGCCAAGTGAAATCTGCTTTGAGATTTAGTCTGCAGTTCAAGGCAGAATTTTACCAGCGCAATAAATGTGAATTCTACACATGTTCCAAATTCCGTGCCAGACACAGACCTGTGATATCCAAGCAGTAGGAAGGGGACATCTGGTATGGATTTTTTCACAACATAAGTATATAGAGAGTGAAAGGTTTCCCATGAAATATTACATGTTATGGATTAGAGTGATGTTAGAGGCAAGGGGGAGGATACATGGAGACTCAATGATGGTAGCAAGTTGTAACCTCTAGAATTTTCTGAGGACTTCACCACCCTTCCCTCATTTTCCATACTTAAGGGGAGGAAAGTCTATATGAATAACTTGTAATGAAGAAAAATGAAGCTGTGTTAAATGGAAGGCAGCAATTTATCAGGAAGACTATAGAATACGTTGTTTGAAAACACATCTTCTCTCTTTTTTTTTCTTTTTCTTTTCAATTTGCAGAGTTCCCCTTTACTTAAATCAAAAGGTTACTATCTAGGGGCCTGAGATGAAAGTGTAGGTCTATAAAACAGGTCCAAGGCTCCAGTCTAGTATTCTTCAGTGAAGTAAGGTTACAGATCAGAAGCACAAAAGGAGTCTCTATGATCTCATGTGATCTGGAACAGGTCACTAAGCTAGAAGTTCCTCATAGAGAAGTTTGAGGTTAAGCATTTCTATGCCTGGGTAAACAAGGGGAACTTTCAGGTTTGACCAGGGCCACAGTGGGTGACTGGTCAAATATTTGGATTCAAAGACAGGTAATACCTTGGCGTTACTCACAGAAGGCCTTCCTGTGTGCCTGGCTTTGAGCAAGGGCAGCTTAACTTATTCAGTACCAACCAACCTAATCATCTCCAACCAATTGGTCAATTACCCACAGTAGATGGGGCTCTAAGGGGAGGTGTCAGAGCAAATTCCAAGTGAACACTTCATGTGAGCATAGACAAACACCTCCTGCTCAACTAGTGATTCAAACTCTCTCTCAAGACCCATGTCATCTGGGGAGCTATTGGGTCAATGATACATTACATACAAACATGTCCAGTATATCATAGAGGAGCATAGTGAGAAATTCCAAGCCCCGGTTCAGGCCAGTTTCCTATTGGTCTTGAGTCAGAGTGAATTTAGTGGAATTAGGAAGACAAGGATGGATAAAACCAACTGCAGTGGCAACCACAGGGGAATTACAAATGTGTAGGTGAGGGAAGTTACTTTTTCTTCTTGACAAATTCGCAGACAAAGTACATGGTGAGATGGCAGTCCGTGTCATTCCATCTGCCGGAACTCAGCATTTCCACACAGTCCTCATGACTGTAGGGGTCGCTGGGCTCCCCCTCCTTCCAGTTGCTGTAGTTCTGTAGTGGGGTGTTGTCCGTGAACACGTATTGCCCCTCTTTCTCAAGGTCATTCACCCCAATGAACACCCGGAAGAAGCCACTCTTGGCAACATAGTCAGCAATAAGGGTGTTGATGGCTTCATCTTTGGGCATGGCTAGCATGCCACCCCGGATCCTGCAGTGGGTAAGGGATTCTCTGTAGTTCTTCTCCTCCTGCACGATATAGTAGAATTTCTCTTCAGTTTCCCTGATCCCTGCAATGACTAGGCAGGGAGGAAAAAGAGAGTATCATTATGCATTTCCAAAAGACAAGAGGCAAGTTTGACTGACATACAGACAGATTTAATTCATTTGTTCAGCATTCAAGAATTATTTTGCAAGGTCCTGTCATGAAAGCATCACTGGTTTTTCTCTAATCATTAAAGAATCATTAAAGTGGAGAATGAAAATCTATTATTTGTCCTTCCTTCTCTGCCTCCTCAACTTCCCATAGAGCTGTCCAGCAGCGAGTTCTGTTGACAAGGACTTGCTACGTGAACTTCCACTCAGATCATTCCACACTGTTTTCCCAACCCCACTTATGTTTTAGCCATACTTGGCCCATGATTATGTCCCCCTCTGTCCTCTACTTCCATGCCTTCCATGCCTGGAAATTCTTCCTACTGCTTTTCTGCCTGATAAACTCCTATTCATCATTTAGATTTCAAGAAACACGATTTCTTTTATAAGCAATCTTTCCAATGCCCTGCAGAGACATGGGATTCTTGTGTTCTTCCCTCTGTTTCCATTGCTCTCCCACTCCTTCTTTACAGGTCTCAGCACATTCTGCTTTAATTGTTTGCCCAAGCATCACTTATACTCAAAGGTGAATGTCTTAAGAATAAAGCCCATGTCTTTGACACTGTTAAACCTCATTACATGGACCATTCCAGGAGGTGATAAATGCTTAATGAACTGCTAGAGGAATAACACAGAATCTTATCAACTTTGGGCAAAATTCTGAGGCTATGAACTTGTACACTGATAGAGACTATCCATATGATTGAGTGTCCGATAGAATGAGGGACTCAGAATCATCCTGAGCTCATATAATGGAATGCATACTTTGGGCTTCAGGGGCATCTACATATACATTTGGGGTCCATAACTTCAATTTAAAAAGAAGACTGTGACCCTAAATTATTAGAAACTATTGCTCTGTATTGTACCTTTGAGGTCTGGTTTATCCATGACAGTCTAAGTCATATGAGACACAAAATCTTCAAAAGAGAGTTACAACTAGAGCTATAATTAAGGTGGTTATTTAATGTCAAGTATTTCCTATGCCTCTAGTATTATCAGATAACTATGAACACAAGATGGCAGCTGTGTGCTTCCTATAATATACAACATATATATGTAAATTGCAATAAATGAAAGTACAAAAATAAACCAATTGTAATAGTAACTACTATAGTTCACTCAACAACACTTTCTTGGAAGAGAATACATGAATACTTTAAGGAGCTTACTGCTCACTGTTGTGGGGAAATAGACAAAGGATAACAAAAATGACCAATATGGGAAGTTATAAAACTTAAACATAAGATTTGTACTGAGTTTTACTATGGGGTAAAAGGAGTCAGGATAACCTGTATTTAAATCCTGTTCATCAGGTCTGTATCTGTGGGTGAGACACTTTCTCTGAGTTTTACTTTAATCATGGTACCTACACATAACAATAATTATAAACATTTGATGACATAATGCTAACATGTATGCATTATCTCAACTGCTTAAGGAAACGGCTCTTGTTATCATCTATTTTCCTGAGATTCTTGTTGTCCCTTTTTATCCCCAAGGCACAGGTTACCAAGCTCTACTCTTTTCTCCACTGCCCTCTTAGGAAAGTTTTTTTTATTTATTTATTTTTTATTTTTTTTTTATCAAGAGGCAACACACATAAGCATGAATCTATGTAGTGGTCTTGAAATGTTCCAGAGTCTCAGTGGATATTTAGCATTTCAATAGGCCTGTGGACTGGTGACACTATCCCAGTAGGTCTTTGCCTAACCTAAGGTATTTCCTGCTGCGAAATGTAGTGTTTAAAGAGACTAAATCGAGAGAAATATAGTCCAAAGCAAGAGAGAACTTGTTCACCATTCTTGACGAACTTCATAGATGTCTTAAGCCGGGCAACACTAATATCAAGCTGTCCAACAACTTTCCGGTATCTTCCACAATCACAGACAGTACCTTAAACGACAAAAACTGTGAATTCATGTGGAAGTAAATGCAGACCAATTAGAAAGGGCATTTGTTCCCTTACTAATATTTACTCTCTTTTTCTAGTTTCATAATAGTTCTCTGTGAAGGCTATACATTTAACTTTATATTTAAAACAGGGTTTCCAATTTATATCATTTTTAGAAATCCAGAAAATATCTTTTAAAATGTTGGAAATGATTTTAAAAATTCTGAACTAAATTTTTGAAAAGAAGAATAAATCTGACAAGCCACTGAACGTGTGTGATGAACCATTTGGTATTTTTTTTTTTGAACACAGAACTTGTCTGCTCAATCTCAGAATTCAATTTTTATAGCTTCCTTAAAACATATTTGCAGCTAGGATCTCTTGTTGCTGCATTATTCACCAGCTCACCCAGTTCTCCAAAGAGCGGAGAAATTTTTATGATTTGATCAGATGTAAATTCTGATTATTCATTTAAAGTATAGCTTGCATGTTTCAATGTCTAAGTTTAACTCTTAGAAAAAGTTCCAATTCATAAGTTTGAAACCAGCTGTCCAGTCTGTTGGTGAACTATGACTTTGATTTGCCACTCATTCTCCTTTTCTCACCTATCTTTTCAGTTACCTGCTGAAATTGTGAAAGAGAAGCAATTATATGGAAAATAATGTGAAACTCAAATGATTCTTTTCTTTTATTTAATGTCTGTCTGTTTTATGTAAATATTTGTTTTCTTTTCTCCTTGGTCATATAAAAAGTAAAAACAATTTTATTAGCCAACGGAACAACAACAAAAATATCTGTGGCTTAATTCTCTGTTAAACATAAGGAATGAAAACAGTTCTTTGAATTAGTCTTCACCACACCCCTATAAATAGAAGCCACTGAAATTCCCCAGAACAGTCTACCTTCTTTTTCTGGAAATGAAATTGAGTACTAAGGGAACTCCCTGGCCATGGAGGGTATTCTGGAACCATGGGGCCTTTCTGGATCCCGCCAGCATTTGGTTGAGATGTTGGTGGAATGTGAGGCATGCATGCTGATGTAGGTTCTGCTGATTCTCCCCTGGGTCCCAGAGATTGAGGGCTGCTTCCTGACTTGCTGGGTTTGCTTTTCACAATAAGCATGACAGGCATGGAATGTGCCCTCATCTTCCCTGGGGATCAGAAAGTCACCAGTGGATAGAGAGGAAAGTTCTCTTCTCCTTTTTCCTTTAGCCTGAGACAAGTAGGTTAAACATGCTGAAAATAATTTTGTTTTTCTTTAAAAATGTATTCATCTTTGAGATGAACATATTAGGAATGATGCTAGAAATCAAGGAGGACAAACAAGTATACCATACCTGCCTTGCCTTTCTCTCCAGGTGTCCCAAGCAAACCCTTTTCCCCTTTGTCACCTGTATAAAACAGCAGCAGCAACAGAAAAGTACAATGAAATAAAAAGGTAAATTATTTATTTATTTTGGACTGTGGATTGAACCCAGGGATGCTTAACCACTGAACTACATCCTTAACCCTTTTTATTTTTTATTTTGAGACAGGGCCTCATTACATTGCTGAGGACCTTGCTAAGTTGCTAAGGCTGGCTTTGAACTCACCATCGTCTTGTCTCAGCCTCCGCAGTCCTTGGGCTTATAGGCATGTGTCATTATTTCAAGCAGAAAATATCCACACATTTAAAATCGGAAGAAATAGTTTTTCAAATTGCATTGACAATATCTCCAATGAATACCCCTTGGTTTTAGATAATTTGCTTCTGAGTTGGCTGTATAGGCATAGATAATCAAATGAGTCATAAATTCTTTAGATGAAATATAGAATCCTGGCGGGATGTATAAGAAACATTTGAGTTTGTGGTGTCTATGCTACTAGCATGTTTTTTATAGTGTGGCCTTCTGAACAAGGCTAATAGAATTCTCAGTGTGTTTTTAATTTTAAAAATACCATTGTTTTGCAAATCTGGATCACTTGGTTACCACATTGCAGTGTCAGTGTATTTATTAAGCTCCAAGTTATTCTGTGGCTTTGCCCTTGGATTTTCAAAAACATGTGTTGTGCTTTTTCAATTTAATTCAACAAGTATTTTTTATTTACTCTATGCAAGACAAAGGCTAGGAGAGTATATACAGGGAGGCAAGATTAAACCTTTGACTCAAAGGTTTTACAGTTTTCAGGAGAGATGTCATAGATGCAGATATTTATACAATAAAGTCATATGAAATATACTGATAATTTTCCTCTATACTCCCCTTTGTATGTGACCATATTCTTATCTAATCAGAGACATCCAAAATGTAATTCATAAGGAATTAAGAATTTTAAAACAAAGAGAAAAAATGTTGAATTTTTTAAACTTCAAAATTAGCTCTAGAAACCTGCATCAGACACAATAGTTGAAATGAAAGCTTTTGATTTACAAGAGAATGTTTGGTGGAGGTTCTTGAGGATCAAAAAGAGAAGACTCTGAGAGAAGTACAATAAATTTTAATATTTCAATGGTGATCTGGGAGAAGAATAAAACAAAAGCAGATGAAGGATAAATACAGGCTAAAGATCATGCAGGCTAGGAGAAATATGGGGCTCAACACCACTGGAGTCTGGTGCAGCCAGGAATTGGGTATATGACCCAAGAGAACAAAGCGAAGGAAGGAAGGGTCAGCAAGGATGTTCTAACTTCATCTTTCACCAGCTACAGGGAAAAACTGAAGCCACTCTAAAGCCTGTAGAGTGTCCTTTATCACGGGCATTGAGGGTGCCCGTTAGCTCTTCTCCACATCACTGTCTGATGAGTGCTTTTCCAGAATGCAGCTTAAATGTGGAACGGGAAGTCTCAGAAGTAGAAATTGAGACAGTGGTAAAGTCAATAACACTAGAAGGTGAAAATGCAGTGAGAGAGACATTGGACAAAGATAACATCCCCGGAGAGGGAGCCAGAAGAGAGTGCTTCAACTGAAAGCATGGAGGAGTGTTTAGCCTTTGAACTTGGCTTTGAAAAGTTTCTGCACCAGAGCATAGAAGTGAGGGCTTGGACAGCATATAGCAGGGGGCACAGCTGGGTAAAGAACATGGGAATATGTGGTGCACTTTACTGAGGGAGATGGGTCTACTCACAGCTTGATTGTTTCCCATGAATTCCTTATTTCCTTATGTGCAAATTGGAAAAGAACAGATTTTCCAGAATATATTGAAGGAGGAAAGGGAATATGTATTTACTAAAGGCCAATCAGTTGCCAAGAACTATTCTGTATACTTTACACATAGTATCATATTAAATCCTGTGAATGAGGTACTATGATTACATGTATTCAACTGAAGCAATTGAGGGACAGAAAGCAAATAACTTGCTCAAGGACATCCAGCAATTAAATAGAAGTGCTGGTATTCAAACCCAACTGTTTCTGACTCTGCAGTTCAGGGTGTTTCCCAAATGATTTGACCAATGCCTTAATGAGGGAAAGTGGAGTGTTTGAAAAATATTATCAAAGCAAAATAAACCAGATATAGAAAGACAAATACTGCATGATTTCACTCACATGTAGAAATTAAAACATTTAGCTTCATAGAAGTAGGAAATAGAGTAATTGTTACTATAGTGTAGTGGGGAGAAGTTTAGAGAGGTTGGTCAATGGGTACAAAGTCACAGCTAGAAAGGAGGAATAAATTTTGGGGTTCTATTGCACAGTACTGTAACTATAGTCAATAGTGATGTATTGTCTACTTCAAAATAGCTAGATGATTTTGAATGTTTCATTATATAGAAACAATACATGTTTAAGATAATGGGTATAATTAAACTCATTTGATCATTACACAACGTATAAATGTATACAAATATTGCATTTTATCCCGTAAATTTGTTTAAAAATAAAATAAAACAGAAAAGAATGGAAAGTAATAGCAGTCCTTATCATTACCAATAACTATATGAACTTAAAACATCATCAATGAGTTTAATATTTTTATTATTTAAAAAATTATATTTTATTTGCACATGAATCCCTTTTAATTCAACATGTATTGAAGACTGTTTCCAGTTCTGTTATGATTCTAGTTTGGGTAAGTCCCACAACAGGCATATAAGAAATACAAATAAAGAACATTAGTTCCCTTTTTTCTGCAGTTTTGCTTTACATGGTTTCAGTTATCTGTGATCAGCTGCAGTCCAAAAATATTAAATGGAAAATTCCAGAAATAAACAATTTTTAACTTTCAAATTGCATGCCATTATGAAGAACGTGATGAAATCCCAAACCATCCTGCTTCATCCTCTCTGGAATGTGAATAATTCTTTTGTCCATTGTATCCATATTTTATATGTTACCTACCAATATATTAGCCACTTAGTAGCCATCTCAGTTTTCAGATGAACTGTCATGTAGTGCTGGTTTTCAAGTGACACTCATATAGTAGCCTAATGCTATGTCACAATGCCAGTGTCTTTCACATCACTTGATTTCATTAGGTAGGCATATCATCTCACATCATTGCAAGAAGGATGAATACCATTCAAGAAGATATTTTGAGAGAGTGAGAGGGGGCAAACAAGACCACATTTGCATAACTTCTACAGAATCTTGGTATTTTAAGTTATTGTGGTTAATTGCTTATTTTGCCTAATTTAGAAATTAAACTTCATGACAGGTATGTATTTATAAGAGAAAGCATAGTATATATAGGGTTTGGTACTGTTCACAGTTTCAGGCTTCCACCAGAGGTCTTGGAACATTTCCTCTAGGGATAAGGGAGGAATACTGTATTTGCTTTGGAAAAATGATGAGATTTAAGCATATAAATTCTTTTGAATAAGGAGAAAAGAGACAATATCATGTATGAACAGTGATATAATTGACAATCCTGGTAGAATCTCATCAGAAGAGAAAAAGATGCCTGCCTGTGGCTCACAGTAGAGAATGCTACATTGCAGCCATCACATTTAGCTGAATCTTAAAAATGCATGAAGCAGCTTTTTAAATTGGCATGTGGCTTTTCTTCTGAGAAGATGTCACCACTCTGACTGCTTTCTAGTCTTTTGATATTAGTTCTTTCCCTCCCATGACAAATGGGAACACCATACCCATGTGGTGAAGTGAGACTATGAAGCCCCACAATTCAGGGTTTAAATCCTGGTTCTGTTGTTTAATAGCTAAATGTGGGCAGGTTACTTAATTTCTTCAAGTCTCTATTTCTTTATTTTTTTTAAAGTGGAAATGAAAGTATCTAAAATGATAAGATCATCAGGAGAATAAATTAGGTAATGCTCCCTCATAACAGGATGAACACTGGTCTGACTCAGAGATGGTCAACTGATGTTAGCTTCTGCCCTATACCTGAGTTATGGTAGAGGAATGCAGGACATGATCTTAGCTGGTGCACAGAGCATATGGGATTAGTGCATATGTTTCTCCGAAATTCCAAAACTCATTATTGTTTAAGGTCATTAATAAAACTTATTTTGACCCATGAGTGGGAACATGTCTGTAATAACTTTCTTGAAGTTTGAAGACTTAGAGATCACATTCAGACAAACAAAATACCATAATGCTTTCAGTGTAAAAGAATTATTGACCTCAAGTAAAAACATTTATTTTGCTATGAGATTGAATTTACCTATACTAAATCATTCTTATTTGTTATTTCTAAAATGAGATATTGACATACAGAAAGCCACCTTACTCATGCAAGTGACAACATTAAGGTCAGCCTAAAATGTTAAGATTAATGCAAGTCAGTGAAAAACTTAGAAGGGCCGTCGTCAAAATGAGGGTGATAAATACCAAAGCAGAGATTAAACATGAAATTAATCCAGGCGGCCCAGAACACTGCATCTCCATTTTTTTTTTTTTAATTTCTAGGGCATGCTCGTAAATTTTGATGATAAGGAAATCTTAGTAGCCAATAGTGTAAATTGAGGTTTAGGGAAAATAGCATTTATAGGAATAAGGAGTAGAATAGAAAAACACATTGTGGGAAATAATGAGTTTTATTGTTCTTTTTAAAAATTCTTAATGCATCAAAAATTTGGAAACTTTCTGCTATATAACAGGTATTAGGATAAAAGTAGAATCCCTAAGTAGAGCCTATATTTATTTAGGCAAACTGACCCAGTGAATCTGTCATTCATGTCTTACCCCCAGAGGATCAAGGGGAAACACAGGAGCTAACAGTCATGGTGACGAGGACAGTGACAGAAGTGTGTATAGTGCTTCATACCTGGGACTCCAAAAAGCAGGCCTGGGGGAATAGGTGTAGTTACCCCTATCATTTCCAGACTCTTGCTAGCTCAACGATGCTGGGAGGTCATCCACATTGAGCTTTCCTAATCAGGTGGAGACTCTTTGCCCTTTCTTGTCTCTATTGTCTACCACTTTCCCCAAGTCTCTTGGTTTTGTTCTCGGAGAGGATTAAAACTTGACCCAAGATCATTAACTCCAGCTCTGCTTGTTAGAGACTGTGTAAACTTGACACAGCCACATCTTGGGAAGTGCAGTGTCTAAGAATGACTCAAGGAAGCCCTTCATTTCTGGGCTTGTTCCTGTCATTGCCTTGTCCTGCACCTCTGCTGTCTCCAGGGCAGTTCTCAGAGTCTTCAGATGGATCTTAACCTCCTCTATCATGGCTAACTTCCACAAGTCTTGAAGTCCAATATATCCTTCTGGCTACACCCTCTTTGGTGTGGATATGCTAATTCTAGATGACGCATGCATGCACCAGCTAAGAACATGTCCTGCATTCTTCTACCAGAAACACTTTATCCACTGATTCCCTTCTGCTCCAGATTGTGGCTCCTAAAGTCCTATTCAATTTGATAACCTTCTCATGCCTCCAAATATGTATGTGATTTCTTTTTGTGACTCAGCTAATCACACCTGAAAGAACAACCTAATGCAGGCCCATCCCTCTTGGCCTATAGAAGAAGTCTGAATTTTGTTTTCATTATTATCAAGCTTTTTCTCCACTTTTTCAACTTATTATTGACATATATAGAGTAAGAATATTGTACAAATTGAACATATCTTCTTGCAAAGTCTTTTTCATTGATATGAAAGCTTTGGATTTAGACAAATTTTTCAGACTTGCTCTTGCCCTATATTTTTCAAACATTATTTATTTTCCACACACTACACATTTCTTGTGCTGGATTCTTCAGGACATATGGAGATGATGATCTGACCTGTGGCCCAGTGCTTTTGCACCATAACTTTGAATAGACCTGCACAGTAAGTGGTAGTGCTATACTTGGAGGTTATTCCTACATTGGACTGCTAGCAATAACTTGATTGTACATGGAAGTAACTTCAGACTATGTAAATATATCTCATTAAGTTCAAACTTAATGTTTTACCCCCTCAAGCTCCTCTTAGCTAATGCCCTAAATACTTGTATCCACTTTCGGCCACCTGAAACTGGATGGTAAAGGGAAGTTGGAGGAGGGAAGAGCACTGTTCCACCACACTTTCTTGATGGGTAACATCACTTCCAGAACATAGATATCCGTTCTTGGAGGTGAAAAATTATACTTGTTAAAATAAATAAAGCATAAATATATGTAACGTGCATAAATGAATATACAGTCCACAAATGGTATTAAATTTTCACTGCAAGAGGCAATTAGAAAAAAATACATTGTAAAAGCCTTGTTGGAGGAGAAGTTATTTAAGAAATGCAGAGAAGGATTGTTTAAAGCAGTTGAGGTAAAATGCCTGACTTTCTAAATTTCACCAAGACTTATGGTCATATGAACCATGCAAATGTTAAGGGGTCTTGGGAATCATGCAAATGAGGGGCTCTGAAGACAAAGCTTCATTAGCCACAAACAGTCTGTAGCAGGACCTGTGAACCCTGAGGAGGGTGTTTAGCTCTTTTCCACCTACAAGAATTTTAACCAGAGGTGAATGTGCAGTACAAACCACTGGATCAAAAATTATCATAGAAATTTCTTTTCCGTGCACTGCCCTCCAACCGTGCCTTCAAATGTGACCTGGGGAAATTCCTCAAAGGAATTAGTTAGAAAAGAGTGGGCAGAGAAGTACCAAGTGAGTTTCAGAATGAAAGGGAGGGGCCATGGCCTCAGCTCAGACTCACAACTATCACCCTGTCTACAAGAACACACTGCAGGTCACGGAAGGGCACTTGTTAAATTATGCAGGTGCTCAAGCATTTATGAAAAGACCAAGGGACATTAAGGTGGCAGAAATGGTAATTCCCATGCCGCTGAGAATCCCTAATCTGTGTCTTTGTACAAGTGTTTCTTGCATCTTTCTCAAATGCCTTCTCCCATTCCCTCAAGACCTAGGTCACTTCCTCCTCATGACAATCTTGCCTTACTCTCCCATATGGCCCCTGTAGTAACCATGACATTCAGTATTATAACTTTCCTTGAGAAATTTCTATCTTCTTGAATAGTATCTGAGTTCTTTGCTATATAATTTTGACTTTCATTTAGCTTTGTATCCACAAACCAAGTGGAACAATGCCTGTAGGTTTGAATTACTGAATACCAGAAGCAATTAGAAACTGTTACTATTGTGGAGTTTAGGGAGGAGAGGATAGGGAAGAATTGCTTAGAAAATAAAGAGTTGCTTAGAAAATAAATAATATTGAAATAGTGACTATGTTCAAGATCAGAACATGTCTGAAATCAAATGGAAACACACACATATACCTCAAGTTCTTATCCTGGTAATAGATCACAGGTATAGAATAATTAGTTACTTCATTCAAATCAGGACAAAAATTTATATTCTTCTCTGCCGATTTATGTTTTATGAGTAATCATGGTATCATTTTAATTGCATCAAGGACTAGTAGCCAATGAGTGGATCTGAAGGAGTTTGATTTAGTGTCTACTAGAACTTTAGGCTTGACTCTGTCCCTGAAATCTTGTTTAATTTTGCTCAAGGACTTTCTTTGAGCTGTGAGATATATTGCTTGTGTAAGAGCCAAGTTAGGAAGACAGAATTTATCTTTTGAAAGAGAGAAAGGGATCATTTTCATCATACAAGATCTTAAAAATATATTAAGGATATATTCAATTTATGCTAAGTTGACACTGTGGAAAGTAAAATGCAGCTTACCCTTCTTGCCAATGGGCCCAGACTTGCCAATATTGCCTTGGGCTCCTATATCACCCAGTTCTCCTTTAATTCCTGAAAAACAAGGAATGCCATTTTTACTACCATAAAGTTTTATCTTCCTTTTAAGGATGTGGCTAATGTGATATTTGTCAAAAAGAAATAACAAAAAGTATATTCTTCTGCTTGTGATATCTGATTTATATCCTGTACTATATTATCTATTTTAATAGTTATACTTTATATATAGGTTATTATGACAATCCTGGACATGATGGTGTTAAAATGACCAGAGCAGAGGATGTTTAATTTTAATGTTAGATAAGGGCTCAGTTGAAGGATTCTTGTCCTCCTTTCTGGACTTGTTCCTCTACATACATTTTGGCTTTACTTTGGGGTTCTATTTCTTCTCTCTCTTTTTAAAAATTTTTTATGCCTTTATTTTATGTGCTTATATTTATGTGGTGCTGAGGATTGAACCCAGTGCCTCATGCAGGCGAGGCAAGCACTCTAGCACTGAGCTACAGCCCCAGCCCCTATTTCCTCTCTCTTTTGAAACAAGATTTGCCCATCTTAGCAACTTTAAAACAAGGGAAGAAGGTGAAGTCATAAAATCTGGTAATCAAAGAGACATTGGAGATTGTCTTGCTAAGTTTTTATTCTAAATGTATGGTCAGGGATCACAGAGTTCTTCTAAAACATTATTTATTTTGTTTTTTTTTAATACAATAATATAAAAATATTTCCAAATAATAAAGCTTTATTTTGTAAAATAATTTTTCAATTGACATACATATTTCTAGCATACGATGGGTGTTTCTCAAAATAAGGCCTCAAGAATATGTGTATTCTTTCTTCCCTTTCAGTTGCTCAAAATTTTCAAATGAGGGCAACTATCTTGTAGCAGTTGGCAGGGATTAATTCAAAAGTTCAGATGCTTCACAATCTAGAGGCTGTGTTTTAAGGAGGCTTACTCTGGACTTTTTAAGGGGAAACATTCCCTTATAGCTTTGTGTTATTCTCATCTCCTTTGTTCCTGCTCCTCTTTTACCCCTCGATTTGCCCATTGTATTATTCATTTTTATAAGGACAGAGAACTTAAAGAAAATAGAGACCTTGGGGAAAGGTGAATGTATCCATGGATCAGGCAGCTTTTTCTGTTTTTTTTTTTTTTTTGTATCTTCCTCCTGAAGCTCTAGGACAGCTGCAAGAAATCACTTAGTCTCAGTTTCTGAAGGGAGATACAGCCGTGCACACAGCTGGGCTGCTTAAACTCTTCTTTTCTTGCATATTCTCAGAGAGAGCTACTCCCTTGGGGCTCCCAGAGTGTCCACTCTGGCAGCTCTAAGGATGCAGCTGCAGAAATATGTCCACATCTTGTTGACAGGCAGGCTCATAGGAGCCCTTGGATGGTAAGTTAATTCACATCAGACATACATTCCATGTGTCATGGGGGCAGAGAGGATAATGAAACTGCTAATTTCCAGAACGAAGGCCAGGGCCAGGGCCAGGAGAGAGAAACACAAGCACTTTCATATTGTATGTACTATCAATTCCCTGTGGGTTTACGTACCTTTTGGTCCCCTGCGCCCCACTTTGCCATCCTTTCCCTCTTCTCCTGGATCTCCTTTTTCACCATCGTCTCCTTTAAAAACAGAAAACTAGAAAAAATGAAGCAGCTCAAATAGAAACCAAAGTGCATTCTTCCCAGGGGAGGGTGAGCACCGTTAGACCCCACCCTGCAGTACAGAGCTTGCCTTGCACTTCAGATGTGATGCCATATTGAACCCAGGTAGGTTGGAATCCCAGGTCAAAAGAAGAAACTTCCAGTATATCTTCTCTTTTATTTTTCTCTGCATCCCACTTTATGTTTAAAGAACTCCCAAATTATAAGCATGGACCAGGAAGCTAAGAACAGTAGATGTGGAATGCGGAACAGCTTCAAAATGGTCCCATGTGAGCAGCAGATGTCTGAGTCATACGTGAGTGTGGCTCCAACACCCTGATCCACCAGGAAGGGCTGAGTGAGTGGTTTCATGGAAGGTGCCCTGGACTAGGAATCAGGAGTCCCAGATTTTAACATCATGTTACTTATTTGCTAATGGTGTGATAGTCAATTTTTTCACTGCTGCAACCAAAAGACCTGATGGCCAACTCCATTCTTCAGGACCTGAGGTGAGGCTGAACATCATGGCAGAAGTGTGTGTGACAGAGAAGAGCAACTGGGAACATGCATCAGGAAGCAGAAAGAGAGCTCTCCTCGCCACCACAAAATATAAACCCCAAAGGCAGGCCGTAGTGACCCACCGCCTCCAGCTTCAACCTATCTGCTTTCAGTTACCACCCAGTTAATCCCATTAGGAAATTAATTCACCGGTTAGGTTAAGGCTCTTATAAAGCAATCATTTCACCTCTAAACCTTCTTGCTTTGTCTCATACATGAGTTCTTGGGGGACACCACATATCTCAATCATAACAAATGGGTTGAGCAAATCTTTGATAAGTCTTACTGATTTTGGAGTAAGACTGCTCTGGCCTTGAATCTCAGCTCCCCCACTCACACTATCTAGAGGAATTTGAACACATGTTCTTCAAGTCCACTTTCCTCCTCTGAAAACGGAATTAATAACATCTACTATAGTGGGCTTTTTTTTTTTTCCATACTGAGGATTGAACTCAGGGGCACTTGACCACTGAGCCACATCCCCAGCCCTAGTTTGTGTTTTATGTAGAGACAGGGTTTCACTGAGTTGCTTAGCACCTCGCTGTTGCTGAGGCTGGCTTTGAACTTGCAATTCTCCTGTCTCAGCCTCCCAAAGTGCTGGGATTACAGGTATGCACCACTGTGCCCAGCTTATAGTGGGCTTTTAAGAAGTTCAAGTAAAATAAAATACATAGGAGACCTGGGACACAATCAGCGCTTAGTAACTATGGCCATTGCTCTTCCTTCCTTTGTTGCTGAAGTTTCCTCTTCCTTGGTGTGGGCATAGTATCCGCCCTTTCTGCCTTGCCTAGTTGTTTTAAGATCAATAAGGCAAGTGGGTGATTATTGCTTCAAAAATAAAGAGCAACACACACTGTGCTAACACTAGACACCTACATTATCACCACAGTAATCTCAGGATATGAAGGTCTCTGTCCACCAGAAGAAGGATGGAAAAACAAAAGTTCTAATGGTATAAATGAAATTCCTGGAGTTGGGAAGCTTGCAGGAAAGTTGAGATGTTCATTGATTTATCCAGGGGGAAAAAAAGTGATTCTCCTTTTTTTTTTTTTTTTTTTTCCTAAGAGGAGAATAGGGAGGGAGGGCAGGAGGAAGAATGCTGGGGACTGATACTGGCCAAATTATATTGTTATATTGTGTGCATATATGAACATGTAGCAATAAGTCCTATCATTCTGTATAACTATAATTCACCAATAAAACATGGAGAAAGAGAAAAAAATTCAATAAAATTATGAGAGATGTATGAGTGAGCTGGATTTCTAGGTTGTGAGATTAGTCAAGCTTTAGGGTATTTCCCAAGGGGATCTATAAATTTCAGGGGAGAGGAAAAGTTGCATAGATGATTTGTGTGGTTAGACCAGAGGGATACAGTTTGGATCATGCGGCGTTTTTCTAGCTAAAGTTAACAGTGAATGTCTATTGAGCAATTTTAACATGTGCTAAGTGCTGAGCTAAGGATTGACATGGAATCATCATAGCAATTCTAGAAGGTAGAAACTACTATTGCTGCATTTTATAAACAGAAAAAAATGAGACTCTGTGGGTGATGATGTGTGCTTATTGTCACAGAGCTAGGTAGTGGTTGACGGAGAACCATACACTCTTCTGTTCTCCAGATCCCTATCTCTGTGTGGTATTCCTTTTAGCCTGGGCTTCTGTGACTCTTAGCAGTTGGTGAATTTTAGAGAAGTTGGCACTTTATTGAATTTTAGAGAATTTGGCACTTTGTTGAATTTTTCAAGGAGAAAAATCTGAGATTCAGAAAAGAAATGACAGTTTGTTTTCTTTTAAACAAGAAAGATAATGGGAAAAATGAAAGAAAAAACCCTAACTCACTATCTCAGTGACTTAAATCACAGAAAATGTATCCTCGTGGTGGGTTAGTATTGTTTGAAGTCGTGCCTTGTGGGTCTCCTCGACGCATTGGAGTCCTGAGAGAGAAAAAGAGGTCTTCCGGGAGGACGAAGTGGGGTCTCACAGGACAAGGCTTTGGGGTCCCCAGAGACGAAAAGGGGTCTTCAGGGAAGACGAAATGTGGTCTCACCGGACGAGGTTAGGGGTGACGGTCCACGGAGTAACTCCACCCAGACTCTGGGGGTAGGTAAGACTGCTCTGCCAGAGCGAGATGCAGAACCCATTTAATCCAGGAAGTACAGAGGCTTATATAGGGTCCTCAGACCAATCATGGCCCGGAGGTTACAGCTAATGAGGCTCAGGCAGAGTGCAGTTTATCAGCATAGAATGGGAAAAGAGGGAAGGGAGGGCTTGAAGGTATGGGGAGTGCTCCTACAGGTTAGTATAATTGAGAACTGGCTTTGCCACTCACTAGCTGAGGGATCTTGGGGAGTTCTTCAGTTTTTCCAGGTCTTGTTTTGCTCATTTGTACAATGACAGAAACTTTTTCCAAAGCAATTTTTCTTTTCTCTTTTTTAAAGGAAGTGTCAAATTAAAAAGGTATTAGACTGTAGGAAGACCTCTCTGTCACTCCATAGAAATTTAAAGCTAAATTATTCAATTATTCCTCTAATAGCCTTTGTTTAAAATGTTACTTTACACTCAATGTGTCAGTTCATGTCTGTCCATCCCTTACATCCTTCTGTGACCTTTTGAATGGCTGAGATCATAAGTGATTTATTCTAGCACACCCAGATTTTAGCACAATGCCTGATTCTGGTTCTTAATACCTGTAGAGTTTTATGTACTTTGTGGGAACCATAAAATATT
Source organism: Xerus rutilus (assembly GCA_028644305.1). Taxonomy (NCBI): domain Eukaryota; kingdom Metazoa; phylum Chordata; class Mammalia; order Rodentia; family Sciuridae; genus Xerus; species Xerus rutilus. The sequence continues at coordinate 163,569,583 of CM053400.1, read as the reverse complement.
TTACAAATGTAATATAGAGTTATTGAGTACTATGTGTCAAGAGTGTTCTTGGTTCTTGACGTGCATTCCGTCATTTGATTTCTGCAATCTTTGAGATGGATATTATTTTAAGCTTCATTTTACAGTTGAGGAAATGGGGGAAAGGGGAGGTGATGTCACTTATATACGGTCATACAGCTTAAAAATCATAAAGTCATGATTCAAACCAGACTAATGTCATCAAAGCCCATTCTCAGAACAAGCTGTATGATTTGGAGCAAATTCCAATCTTACAATTTCTGGTTCTTATATTGTTCTTCTGTACAATGAGACTAAGGAGGTATGTCCTGTTGACCAGAGGTTGAAGTGTAAAGTCACATGGATGTGAATATTAGCGTTATTATCACTTCTACTCCTACTCCTCCCTCCTGTGAGTTTTCCCATTCATTTCCAAGCAAGTGTCTAACAGGAGATAGCCCTGGTGAGTGACAGTCATCTGCTGCTCCCTGGTGGCTCTCTCTGGGAGGGTGAAAATCACATTGCTGTTTTTGTGACCTATGTGACTGCATCCAGCCTGGTGGTGAGCAGGAGGCTGGCAGAGATGAAGTAAACAACTTGTGTCCTTGCCTTCAGCTTGGGCCCCGGTTCATTTGATCTTTGGGACTTGCTTTAATGAGAACAGAAGGGAGACATAAAAGCAAGCTTTGGGAAGGACCCCTACTTGGATCACAGTTGTCCACTTTTATCCTTCTGGCAATATTTTACTGGATTAGTAGTTCTATTTAAACTTCATTTAAAAATAGCCACTTACATTAGAAAATTAGATGAAAAGCTATAAACCAAAATAAATGAACTTCAGTTTTGTAAAAATGATTTGTTTGGACCCCTCTAGGCCATTAGCTTATTATGATAATCTCTTCAGCAGAATTCCAGCAGAGAACACAGTTGCCCACATTTTCTTAGGTACTATTTTTTCTTTCTTCCTCTCTCTCTCTCTTTCTCTCCCTCAATCTTTTCAAGTTGAATTCTACTTTGAAATCAAACAGCTGAACCTATGTTGGTACCCTGTACTCAAAGGAAGGGATTATTAAAAAATTAGGGCATTCATTTTGGAAATGCTAAAGAAAATTCAAAGGAAGCTATGCCTTTCTCACTGCCAAAACCATTTTAGAGATGGACAAAGTTGTTAGCAATCTTTCTCCTGATTAGCATTAGAATGAAGTAGGATAATTACCATGGTGTTCTTTATTAATGAGGCAAATAATCCTGCCTAAAATATGTCCTTTCACCCTTACATACATCTTCTTTTCACAGGTGCCAATTGTATCCTCATGTTTGAAAATTTCAACAATCACACTGATTATCCCTCAGACCTCTGGTATACACCAGATACACTAATAGGGTCATATAATGGACCAGCACTTTTCCTTCTTCAATCACTTGGCTGCACTGCTTGGGCCTCCCTGGGACTTGGTATTGCTTGCCTTCTCCCCATTCACCCAGTTTATCATACCCGAGGGTACCTTCACTTACCCCTGACCTGTCTTGAGCTATTTCAACCCAGTCACTTCCACACAACTCGCCCCAAGGCAAAGGGACCACACCATTGTTAAGACTCTGGAGCAAGTCATTTCCGTTTTCTGAGTCTCAGTTTCCTCTTTCATAAAATGGAGAAAATCATTCCTACCTTGTAGGATTGTTGTGAATTGAAGGAGACAATGAATGAAAAGTGCTTACACAGCTCATTGGGTAGACCCTTCTACTTTTCGTTAATAATGGAAGAAGTATAAAGTGATTGGTCCTTTGTATTCACTACCTCAATCCCTATTGTATAGTCATTACTAATGGTTTTTATTTGCCCATATTTTATTTATTTTTATTCTTTACTATTGTGTTTATCAGCATATTTTTTTTTCCATTGTGACCAAAATGCCTGACCAGAACAACTTAGAGGAGGAACAATTTATTCTGGATTCATAGTTTCAGAGGTTTCAGTCCATAATCAGCCCGCTGCATTGCAGAATCATAATGGAGGAAGGGTGTGGCGGAGGAAAGCTACACAGTTCCCAGCAGTTAGGAAGCAGAGTGAAAGAGGGATAGGAGGGGCCAGAGACAGATGCACTGCCCAAGGCCACATCTCCAGGGATTTATCTCCTCCAGCTACACCCCACCTGCCAAGCATTTTTACCACCTCTCAGTAAATTCAAATAATTAATCCATTAAGTGGATTAATCCATGGATAATGTTAGAGCCCTCACCATTCTGTCTTCTCACCTCTGAGCATGGCTGCATTGCCTTACACATGAGTTCAGGAGGGGGGAACATTCCAAATTGAAATCATAACAACTATGAAAACTTTCACAAATTCAAAGATGAAATAACATATACAACCATCACTGAGTTTAGCAATCATTGTAATTGCTTCATCCTTCCTGCTGAGTTTTTAAAAAGTCAATGACATACATGACATATCACCCTTAATACTTTTAGCAAGTGTCCCTAGATGATGGGAACAGTCTCCTACATAAACCTTTCACCAATATATAAATCTTTCTTTTTCTTTTCTTTTTTTTTTGGTACTGGGGATGGAACTCAGGGACCCTCAACCACTGAGCCACTTCCCCAGCCCTATTTTGTATTTTATTTAGAGACAGGGTCTCACTGAGTTGCTTAGTGCCTGGGCATTGCTGAGGCTGGCTTTGAACTCGTGATCCATTCTCCTATATCAGCCTTCTGAGCTTTTGGGATTACGGGCATGCGCCACTGTGCCCAGCTTAGATCTTGCTTTCTAATGGGCTATAAGTTTTTGCTAAAATCACCTTCATAGAATTCTATAATCTTGTTTATTTTGAGCCCATACTACTATGATATATTTAATCTAGTAGAAAAAGGAGAAATGAGCTCTTAGAAAGAGATGTCGAAATTCACAGACTAAGCCTAAGTTCTTTGAAAATAAATCATGACAAATCATTTTATTTGCTCTTATAGAAGAACTAACTAATAGATCAAGAAACTACCTTGAACAAGTATTTGGAAAAAGACAAATTCCCATTGGTCAATCACAGAGGTGGTCTCTGGGAAGGTGGGGTGATCTATATGACGCCCATGGGCTGTAAGCTTATCTATACTTAGTGCAAGTCCTCACTATATTGATTACCTGCTGCTGTAGTCAGGCTGTTCAATGTGTCCCCACAGCCCACATCTTAAAGACTCGGTCACCAGGATGTTTCTTGCTGAAGAACAATAAATATTATGCTTCTCAGGAATGAAGAAAGAAATATTTACTTGGCAGTGGGGCATGGGTCCTCCAGGAGATATTTCTGAGGTTTTCCTCTAACATTATGTCACACAGTTATGATGAATGTGCATGAAATAAGATCATTCTTGTAGAACAATGAACACATTCCCTAATACATTTAAAGTGTTGCAAAAATATTGTTCATTCTGGTCCTACAGTAGGAATATAGTTACAAAAGAACCAACAGCATCTTAGTTTATAGGAAAGTGTGTCTTTAAGTAGAAAAGATATCCTAGGGAGCATCTTATAAGAAACATAGCGAATCTTTACAGAGATTTAATTTGCCAAAGGTCTTAACTTTCAGGACCCATGTGTCTATTCAAATTCCCTTTGGAAGCTTGGTGCAATAGATTAAACAGAAATTTATACAAACATCTTTATATAAGTATATATGCATTCATGTATATATGTATATATATACACATACATGTATACATATACAATATCATATATATACATATTATACAGCTACAAATATACAGAATAAGTATATATTAGTTAGTTTTTCCAGAGAACAAATGGAATTATTTATGGAATTATTTTTGTAATGATTTATTGTCAAAAACTTAGGCTTACTCCTGTGAATTTCTGCATTTCTTTCCAAGAATTTGTTTCTGTCTGTGTGTGTGTATACACATGCACACATAGTTATATGTATACATATGTATACACACATATATGTATACCTGCATGAATATATAAATTTTAGTTAGACACACATACATAGATGTATATGTATGTGTGCATTTTATATATATACATACATACAATATATATGTATGTGTATAGACTTAGGCCCAAATTCTGAATTTGTCATATAATAGCTCTTTAATTGTATACTAAATAATTTATACTTATACTTCAATAAATAATTGAGTTTAATAAATAATTGAATTTTAATCATTTTAATGAGTAACTTATTTAATAAATTATTTAAACTTAAATTAAATCTTATATTAAATAATTAAATTCCCTGCTTTAGTTTCCTATCCTGGAAAATGGGGATAATGACCTTTTCTCACAGAGTTACTTGAAGATTAAATGAGATTATGGAGGTAAAATTCCCAAAAAAGCCCTTTGCATGGGGTGTGCCCCACTACTCATAGATACTGTGTGTATAGTGAGTATTCTTCTTATCTACCCTCTGGCATTCTGGTAACAGCTCCACAATTTTATGTAGGAAATCAACACTCACTCCTCAGACCATATGGTTTGGGCTTTACTCATGGTGATTTGCTCAGCAAATTGACATGTGACCCCATTAGAACCTATTAAGTCTCAATTTGAGGATTTCATTTAGAACTTAAAAAAGAAAAGAAAAACTTGATCTGTCTACGGGGATCACAGAGATGATAGACTATCATTAAGGATCTGAATCTATCTTGACACCATGAAGACAAAATCTGCTTTACAAAATACTCATTATAGAAGAAATTAGAACCAGATGAGTAGACTGAGTGCAGAATATATTGCCCAAGCATCTGCATCTAATGCATCTTGAATCCCTTTCAGTACTGGGTCTCTAAACTGCACTTGTCACCTGTTCGTTTGTTCGGTAAACCAGGGTAGGTTAGGTTTGTGATGGATTCTTGTGTTTGCAAACACAAGCTTCCTTACTAATACAAGCACTAGACAATGACTAGGAGAAGGACGTCCCTTCCCAGGGGAGGTAAAAAACTCAGGAAAAGATGGGTATGAAAGAGTCACTGTTACGGGCACACAAAGGAGGGAATGCCTAACTCTACCCGCCCACATCCCACACTCTCCCCCTACTTTTTTTTTTTCGTTTTTGGTCAGGATTATGTAAATGGAATCTCTCAGACTAGGCTCACCAGAATAAATTTATAGCTCAAGGTATGTGCAAAGAAAATAAGCAATCATATAAACTTGTAGGTTGATGATGAAATGTACTCATGTGGACATTTGAAAACTCATGTGGATTTTTCTTTTCTTTTCTTTTTTCCTTTTTTGGCCGCAAGGATTGAACTCAGGGGCACTCGACCACTGAGCCACATCCCCAGCTCTATTTTGTGTTTTATCTAGAGACAGGGTCTTACCTCGCCATTGCTGAGGCTGGCTTTGAACTCATGATTCTTTTGTCTCAGCTTCCCAAAGTGCTGGAATTACAGGCATGTGACACCAGGCTCAGTTGATTTTTATTTTCTGTTGATCTCCATGTACCTTACAGGTATGAGTCATGAGTCAACTCCTCTATCTAGTCTTCTAGGTACAGATGTTCCTGCTTCCACCTCCCTCTTCACCAGTCAGAACTGATCTCACTCCCTGAAGGGCACCCTTCTTGCTCTTCACAGCTCCAGACACATGGTGTCCTGGAGGGTAAGACAGGTCTGGGGTGACACATTGCTTTCTTTGCATCCCTAACTGTTGGCACAGTCTGGGATGCAGTAGGTGCTTTCTCAATAAGTGTTCTCAATATAAAAGGAATAGCGTCTCCAAAGACAAGATGGATAAATGTAAACTTAATGACAAAACAGTCAAATGAATTTATAATTTATTGAAACATCATTCTCAATGACTGATGAATGAACTGACTTCAGTCTGCTGGGGGGTCTGTGGTGATGGTCCATAATCTAGCAAAGCAGCCCAGATGAATACACAAACCACTGCTTCTACTATTTCCATTGCTGCCCTTCACCTCATATTTGTGCTTTCTCTTCTAATTTATCTTCATCTCTCAATTAGTTCTGAATTTCCCAAGCTCAATAATCAACTCAGCTTTGATCGTTCCCCCTTCCTCAAGTCCATCTCGATTCCCAATTTTTTTCATGTCCGTTCTTTCTTTTTCCTCTCATTCTCACTAGGATGACTTTGTCTCTGCCTGTCCTTGTGTCCTGATCCTTGTCCCTGTAGGTGATTCTTAAATGGTCTCCAGGATGTTTCATTCATTGACATATCTGAATATTTTCTGTTCAATAAATAGTGTTGCAATACTGGTTTCCTTGGATCTGGACTTCACTTTTCCAAACCATCTTGCAAATTCATCTTCATAAAAATCAGGTTTTAATCATGCTATTGTGCCATTCAAAATGTTTCAACAGTACTTCTGTGTTCATAGGCACAATCCAAACTAATTAGTCTAATATGCAGAATGTCATAGTTTGGCATTGAGGGAAACTCCTCAGGTTATTTTCTGGCATTGACCTGCATAACCTTCTCTTTCTGTCCAACCTGTCTGTTCATCGTTCATCAAAATATCCTTCAGGTCCTGTGCCCACAGAGTGGGACATGCTCTTTCTTTCTACTTGAAATTTATCCACTTAGAGAAGAACCCAAAAGTTGTAAATGACAGATATATGTGACCGTATGAGCTATTTAAAATTTTCATATGGTAAAAGACATCACATAAATATACTAAGTTTATTATCAAATAAATGATAGAAAAGAAAAAAAGTTGAACACTAAGACATTAAAATGAATAATAGTCTCAATATACAAAGAATGTTTGCAAATTGCTTTGCAAAACGACAATAAATAAATTAAAAAGATGAGCCAAATATTTAAACAATAAATAAGAGATGAAAAGTATTCAGACTCTTTATTAGTTATACATATATATTAATACAGATGTAAATATCTGTATCATATTTCACTAATGATATCCAAAGTTACTATAGATAGAGAGTTGAATGTTCTCATTCATTGCTCATGACAGTTTAAATTGCTACACGTATGAAAAATAATCTGTCAATAATGATTAAAATAAAAAACACATATATCCTAATTTACATTAGGGGACTTATTTTACAGGAATAACAGTAACAATAAACATATATACAATAGTGTTTATAGTAGCAGAAACTGAACCCATAAAAAATCTAAAATTTATCATTATGAAATTGATTAAAAATATAATGATTTATATTACATTCATATGATTAAATTTGTATTTAAAATATGACACAATCTTTGGTTATAGCAAAAGTAATGAATTAGAGAAGGTTTTCTAGATATGGAGTGAGCTCCACATTATGTTTCACATAGAATGTCTTTTGGTGAGTAATATGTCTAGTCTGATACCATTTAGAATAAGGAAAAATAAATATATAGAATAGTATTAATACCAAGATACTAATGATGGTTACATGGTAGAAGTGGGTCCAGAAATGAAAAGGTGGCCATGAAGAAAGACCAATAGCTTTTTTTTGCATGTCTCTATTTTGTACATCTTTATGCATGTTACATGTTACCATTAGCATGGAATACTCTTGCAATTTTAAATTACATCATAAATAATGTAAAGATAGCTATGGCTCTTCTCTCCCTTTATAAATTTTACCCATGAGTCCTATCTTAAGTTAATTTCTAATTTCTATGAATTTATTGATAGAATTATTTCCTTGGTAATTCACCATCTGGTTCCTTGTTACTACTTTATAATTGCTGCCTTGGAGTATTATTTAAATAATGCATTCTTATTTAACTGTTCATATTAATGTCAACTTACTTAATTAGAATATGAGTTTTTTGTGATAATAGAGGAATGCTTTGCTTAAGAGTGTTGTTCAAAGCTTCACAATTTACTCACTCGTTCACCCATTGAACAAATATTGATTGTGTATCTACTAGCTCTCAAGCTCTATATTGGGTCTGAAGGATTTCAGCACCATCTTGGACACAATATTACTTATGCCTAACAGTTTTGTGGGGAAGGAGGAATCAAAGAAGGTCTTTGAAATGAGTAAGTTGCTAATGGGGAATTGCAGTGTGTTTGTTGGTTTCAAACAAAGGGAGACTCAGGAATCAGGAGAGTTGGCTTTTACTCATCTATGCTTCTCTCCCCTACAGTGATAGCCTCTTAATCCTCACCCATATTTTCTACATTCTTAAATGTAAAATAAGAAAGGATATAGGAGAATCATCTGTGATGTGAAGCATCTGGGGAAGTTCAGTTCCTGTTAAGAAAGACTTATAAGCTAGGCGTGGTGGCAAACGACTGTAATTCCAGCACTTTGGGAAGCTGAGACAGGAGAATCCCGAGTTCAAAGCCAGCCTTAGTAACAGTGAGGGGCTAAGCAACTCAGCGAGACCCTGTCTCTACATAAAACCTAAAATAGGGCTGGAGATGTGGCTCAGTGGTCGAGTGCTCCTGAGTTCAATCCCCAGTCCCAAAAGAAAGAAAGAAAGAAAGAAAGAAAGAAAGAAAGAAAGAAAGAAAGAAAGAAAGAAAGAAAGAAAGAAAGAAAGAAAGAAAGAGCGAAAGAAAGAAAGAAAGAAAAAGAAAGAAAGAAAGAAAAAGAAAGAAGGAAAGAAAGAAAGAAAGAAAGAAAGACTTGTAAGCAAAGGCCGAGATCCGTTGACAGCAGTAAATGCTGGACATGTTGCTTTTCACATATTCATCTCAAAATTAAAATGTCAGAGAATCATGAAGAGAGCACAGCACAAAACGTCATTCAAATGATACCCACATGGTATTTCCTCCTCTGATCATAGAGAGACAAGAAACCTTTCCTACACAGGTTACTCAAATTTTGAGCTTATTTTAATTTGAAAAACAAATGAACATCATCTTAAGCACACTCCAACTAGCAAAGTGGGTCACATCGCTTGCACTGTATACTCTGTAGGAACTTCCTGGCAGCATGTTTGCTCTGTGAATAAGGTCATACACCGGGGTTGCTCCACAATCATTGGTGGACTGTTCTGTCTTGCTCCTCAGTGATAATCATGGCACTAGGGTGACAGTGGTAAATAGTCCCAGAGGTCTTCCTTGTCGTATGTCAAAATCTCCTAGTTTTCATGGGGACCGTCCTTGTCTTTGGAGCATATTACCTGCTTACCCTACGGGCTGCCTATTCTATCTCTCAACTTCCCATTAGACATATGGGCCTCCTCTCTTTGGTTGTCTTGTCATTTGGTCACCCAGCATGTGTTCTGATGAGAGAGAGGTGACTTTGTTGCAACTCTTGGCTCTGAACAGCAAAATCATTTTTCTAGACACTGGTTCATCTCAGGCCAGACTGAACAACACTGTGGAAAATAATATTGACTATACCCAATAGTATAGTGTCTTACACATACACTGGCTCATAGCAGCAACAAAATGACCCTCAGAATCTAGAAGTTCTTGAATACAGGGAACAATAAGAGCCACCTTCTTAAAGATTTTGGTCTCTTTATTATATTTAACCTACTTTATTAAGATATGGCTGGTTTCCTGAGACAAGATTATCTTGTTTAACAGAGCTCAGCTCCATCATCAGCCAAGTGGACTAGTTTCCTGCCTGCATGGTTAGGGAGGTGGAGTGGACACAAGATTTCTCTTCAGAATCCTCTCTCATAGCTATGCAGTCAAATCACATCTTAGAAAAGCAGGCTTTAGCTTCTTTCTCTTCAATAGAGGAAGCAACCCCTACCTAAGTCAGGAGAGCTGAGACAAAATAATAAAACCTTTGTAAATTCTCAAGAGTTTTGTGCATTATTTGTTTAACAGATGCAAGTATAGTCTAATGGTCACAAGAGACCTAAAATGATGCTCCCAGTGTCAAATCAAGAACAATCATAATAAATAATATGAAAAGTACTAAATTTAGATGCTACCTCACTTGAGTTTCTGCATGTCAGGTTTTTACTGTATTTATTTACAATTCTTTTGTAAAATAGTAGAGAAAGCTGTAAAATAATATAAAGGATTTTCTAAAATTATTGGGTATGCAAATAAAATATGTGATGCAGAAAACAGACAAACTGGAGAAGGGAGAGAATATCATGAGAAGATGTGAGGAGGCCTGATCAAATCATTCCAATGGAGTCATCAAGTTTTCACAAGTAGAATTTCTTAAACATAAACATGAAGAGTAAGAAAGAGAACAGTTGTGCCTGACTTACACATGTCATCAGTGACCTGAGCCAACAGAACATCCTGCCTGCAACAGAGTAACTGAGGGAACATATTTCTTAAAGAAAGCAAAAGTACAAAACCTGAGGAAGCATGATCTCTTTCTCCTTTGGGTCCTACTAACCTCCAGTTTGGTTATGTCGATGGAGTGGTTGACACTGTGTTCGTTGTTCCATGCCCAGAGCTTCATGTGTCTTAACTCACTCTTGCTCACCTCAGCCTTATGAAGGAGTTGTCCTGTTATCATCTCATGCTATCAATGAGAAAACTCAGGCTTCAGTTTGGCATGTTTTAAAACCTATTGAGTCCCTGTTTTAACCCCAGAGGTGTTTATGCTGTTATCATTCGCATGTTACTAACAAGGAACACCAGGACCAGATGGAGAACTGCAGAAAGAAGCCAATATTAGTGAAGAGAAAGGGCGGCCTCAAGTTCATGAGCTATTGAAGAATGGAGGCTGACTTTGAAGTGGGACTGAAAATAGGGAATTGCAGTGAGGGGCAGAAGGTGGTGGCCTTTCCCTGGTGGATTTCTATTGTGAGCCAAATTTGTAGTCTACGAATCTTTCTTTAGGAATTGGAGAGAGAGAAGAAGTTTATGGAGATTAATAACAGCAATGGAAGCTAATGAAAGAAATAATGATAGCTAAGTTATATGCTAGCCATGTTTTAGCATGTTTAAAATGAGCATTTGAGATGGGCAATATTCGTATCTCCCTTATAAAGATAAGGACACTGAGACTTAAGTCATATAGCCAAGTAAGTAGCAGAAATCAAATTTAAAATGCATGATTTTAACCAACATGCAATGGTTATTACTATGGTCTCTACCAGTGATTGATATATAGCCAAATTGTTACATAAAGGAGTTAGGGAGATAAATGGCATTGGAAAAAGATATGTTCTTATTAAAGTGAAGCAAACTATTTTTTTATCATTACTATTCAGTACCTCCAGACTCATATTTATGCATATTTTGATGGATTGGAGTTTTGTTCTTTCCCTCCTGACCTTGAGATTTTCTCAGCATCTACTCAATAGAAGAAGAGGAAAAAATGGTTCCAAACATCTGCCCACTGGAATATAGAAGTTAAACCAGAAAACCACCTAAAATATTGGTCTGTCTTTATGCATAAAATATTTATTAAAATGCATAGTAAAAGAATCTACAGAATTGATACAACTAATAAAAAGGTTTGGGGGAAATTGTCTACTTGTTTAACCTGTCTGATCATAAAGGAATAGGTAGCTTAACTTATATCAAGGTGACCGAGTTAAAGCAATTCTGTGCCATGTTTAAACACTGAACTCTTTTTCTAAAGTTAATGTGTAACAATGAAGGATTATTTTATGCTTAATGAGAATGATAAAAGGTGAGTACAATTATGTAATAGAGTGGAATGGGACAATTCCAGGAATCTGGAATCTAAGTTCTAGTTTTAGCTTCGTCACCAGTTAATAGCTGTGTTATTTGGAACAAGTTATTTAACTTCTCTGGTCCTTTGTATCCACAAAAGCAAAAACAACTGAGGTCAAACCAAATTATCTCTGATAGTTACCTTGCAAGTAGTAAACTTCTGGTTTGAATGTTTGAGATCCAGATATCACTGGGTATATCTCTGGGGAAATCATAAAAAAGCCCCTGTGATGGAGGCTAAGAAGTATTTGAGGAAGTAACCCAAGTTGTGTCGATTGCTGGAATATGGAGCCAAATCTAGTAAAATAGTGGATGGCTAAATAGAAGTTCATTTTCTTGTATCTAAAGGATTAAAAAAAACCCAATTATCCCAGAAAATAGATGTGAACTCCACAGGACTTCCCTCATGGCATACCCTCACTCACCAAAGAAGAGATACAATTGTGCACACCTTGCGTAGTCTGGCACTCCGACGTATGTGCTGACCTCTCCAAACATGAGTTCCAGAGGATCAATGGAATCTCTATGTAAAAACCCAAATAGCTATTTCATCTGGTCCCATAAAATACTGTGGTGCAGTCAGCACTGCCCGAGAACCCTTTCCGCTGATTTGAAGGTTTAGCTTTCTGATTGGCACACAGAGTCCAGCAGTAACTGAATTGATTCCAATCTGCCCCTTCCAGCTCTGCAGCTTGGGCTAGTGACTTAATAATTCTGAACCTTAGTTTCTTCATCTGTCTAATGGGAATTACAATGTTTTTTTTTTTCTCAAAGTCTGTTGAGATACTTAAATTTAAATGTGGTTGTAAAGCGCTGGTACTGTTGCAAACAGCAGCTCTTCAATGGCAGCTCTTGACAGTCACTGGCACACACTGGTTGACATTGTTGTTGGAGTCTTGCTGAAGGGGGAGAGAGCTTTTTTTTGTCTTGTGATTCACCACAGGCCACATGAGTGGAAGAGTAGTGATGGCTGCTCTCAGCAGTTGTCATGTTCTAGGAAATGACCCAAAACTCTGCTAGTTGAATGAGGTGGCATCAGGTCAGTGCCTGGGCTGGACTGAGCCAAGAGCACCAAGGAAATAGTGGCATTGTTGCATTTATCAGAGAAGCAGTGGCCACTGGCAAAGAGGTCCTTTGGCCATTGAAGTGGCACAATGACAATGCCCTCAGAAATGCCCTATTTTAGGATCATCTACATTTTTTTAGGAATATAAAGGATATTATGAAGTTGTATTAACCGCTCCATGTTGTTAAAATGTTAGAGGATATTGGAAAATTTGAGTTAATTATTTATTTAATCCAAAGTATTAATGAGTAACCACTATGTGCAGGAGCTCTTCTAAGCACTAGGATAATAAATTTAGTAAATGGATGGGGTCCCGGCCTTCATGAAGCTTGCATTCTAGGCCTGACTAGACACATATAAAATGCATAAATGGTTTTTATTTAGTAGTGAGTCTGTGAAAATAGTAAGATTTTAGGAAGAGTACAGATAAAGCCAGGCATGGGTTTGCTGTGCATATGGCATTTGAGCTAAGACCTCAAAGAGAAGGAACCATCCTTGGGAAGACAGGACCAGGCAGAGGCCAAGGCTCTGAGTCAGTAATGAAAGAACAGATGAGAATGTCCAGAGGAAGCTACAGGCAGAACAGTAGTTTGAAGTGATGTGGGAGACGTTGGGAGAAGCCAGGTATAAAAAGACCTTATAGACCCTAAATACAAAAACGCCATTGAAATAAAACTAACAATGTAGCAGAAAGTCAAGATAAGCAATAGGTTAAAAGAGCATTGAAATCCAAACAAATTAATAAAAAGTAGTTGATTTTCAGAAAGGAAATATGCCATCAACCTTCAGTATGTTTTAGTGTCCAGTGCAATTGTTGGGCTATGTATGGGGTCGCATGAACTTCATTGTCTTATTCACTTTTTATCACTAAAAATATGGCCAGTGGATTGTTGTATGTATGTGTGTGTGTGTGTGTGTGTGTGTGTGTGTGTAGGAGAGAGAGAGACAGACAGACTTGGGATTGAACCCAGGGCACTCTACTCTGAACTATATCCTCAGTCCTTTTTATTTTGAAAGGGATCTCCCTAAGATGCAGAGGCTGGCCTCAAACTTCCAGTCCTCCATCCTCAATCTCCCCAGCCACTGGGATTACAAGTGTGCAGTACTTTACCCAAATGGTCTGCTTTAAACCCAATATATATCTAGTATAAACTATTGGATGTTATGGAATGACACTGGACTTAAGAGTCAGAGGCCAGAGGTCAAATTTAAATTCTATGGTTATATCTACCGAAAGACTTTGGGAACTCATTGAGATTATTTTCTTACATTATGTTTAAGAAATTACTATCACAGAGGAAAATTGCAAAAATTTTAGAATTTTCTTGAACATTTTAAAGCATCTTCCAAATATGTCTTGCTGATTCAAAAGTTATTTTCTAAATTTCTTGTCATTGTTTTCAAGTAAAACCACTAGGGGTCAGAATTTCACATAAATTCCTAAAAGAAACCACCAAGGTAGAAAAAACAGCACTTTCCTACTAAAGCAGTATACAACAACAAATTAAGCATAGAAAGAAAAATCATGGCGATTTTCAACAAGTAAGTTCTGATAATTGTAATGATGCTTATTTCCCAAATTGTTACTTGATAGACTTAAAGAAAATTGTTACATATCTACTTATGATGTCTACATAACTTTACATTGATTATTATTTTTAGAACAAGTTTACAAAGAAAGTTCATTTCAAATAAAGAAATTGAAGCAAAAAAAATAACAACAGAAAAAAGAAATTGAAGCAAAAGTAGATATAATAACAAGCTGAAGATCAAAGAGACTCAACAGACTGGATATAGTGCCTTTCTTTTCACTAAGTCATACTTGGGAACTAATCCTCTAAAATAATGTTTTTATATTGGACAACATATTCTATAACTGGATAGTATTACTGGTTTTTCATCAGCAACTTAAAATAACTTACATATTTCCTATATGAACTTAAGGTCAGTTCCTTTTATTGTCTGTTTCCCATACTATGTAGAGCTTCTGAGCTCAGTGCTGCAGGGCTAGTAAATAAGGTAATAAAGTGATTAGTCATGGAGAAAAATACAGACCACTTAATCT
>CM053400.1:163484377-163554403 GCA_028644305.1 Xerus rutilus | reverse complement strand
GATGAATGGATAAAGAAACTGTGGTACATATACACAATGGAATATTATTCAGCAATAAAAGAAAATAAAATCATGGCATTTACAGGCAAATGGATAGAATTGGAGAACATTATGCTTAGTGAAGTAAGCCAATCCCAAAAAACCAAATGCCGAATGTTCTCTCTCATTAGTGGATGAGGATACATAAGGGGAATGGGAAAGGGAAACACAGGAGAAATGCAGGAACTCTGGATGCAGCATCGGGGAGAGGGGAGGAAGGAAAGGGAAATGGGAATAGTAATGATGATTGATCGAATGGGTCATTACTACCCCTGGTGCATGTATGAAGACACAAATAGTGTGACTCTTTATGATTTGCAACCAGAGAAATGGAAAAACTGAGCTCTGTTTATGTACTATGACTTGAAATGCATTTAAATTAAAAAAAAAAAAAAAAAAACCTATGGAATGTTCCCAACACAAAGAAATGATACATGTCTAAGGTGATAGATATGCCAATTACTTTCATCTGATAATTATACCTTGTATAACTATATTGAAATATCACACTATACAATATAAAAATGGTCTGGAAGGCTATGTATCAATTAAATATAAAATATATTTAAAACATTTAAAAGTGAAGTGGAAAATTCTGTAGTTCAATGTGTGTTGAGATGATTAAGTAGCTCATAGGGAAGAAGTCTATAGCTCAAGATCAGGTTTAAAGGAGAGAAAAAAAACACCTTGATTCCTAAATAGACAATAACAAGCCAGATCCATTTATTGTTTGTTTGCTTGCAACAGGTAACCACAGCAAACATCACATATGCAAAATATAACAACAGGCTAAGATAAAAATTACAATCACTTGGAAATCCAAGGCCTCTTTTTTCATATTTGGAAGGATTCTGACATCTACAGCTTCACCTTAGAGATTGGCTGTATGGTTTGAAACATCTGAACTTTGTATTGTTTCTTTAAAAGGCAGCACTAAAAGGGTGGCTTGGCCACAATAAAATATGGGCAGAGCAACTGTTGAAATAGGATGCAGCCAATATTTATCTGGATGATAAATTCATGTCAAGAATTTCCAATTTACTGTACATCTATGGAGTTATGAAGCCCACCATTAATCATAGTCTTACTGCAAGAGCCCATTATAATCCGTACAGAGCCACCAATGGAGCAAAAGCAGAGAGAGAGAGAGAGAGAACAAAAGAGGTTCCTAGGATGAAGGTTGCAGATTCTAAACAAAGATGAGTGACACACATTGGGTAGAATAAATCTACAAATAGCCTAGAGCCAGACATCAGACATTATTTGAAATGACAAACTTCACATTAACTAAAAGAGAATTAAAAAAGATCACAGATGGAGACAGACAGTGGGGCTAAACCTTATACAACTGCATGATTCATTTCCAGAAGAAATCAATGTTGAGATGACTTCTTTCCTCCTTCAGAACCAATAATGAGCCTCCTATAATTAGGCAAACTTTCTCTGTCCTATCAAAACAAACTGTGAAGCCACAGTGAGACTACTGACACATCTACGTCTTGACCAAAGCTATAGTATTTTAATCTAAGTACAATGCAAAGATGCATGAGTCAACCTACCGTAAACTTTCAGCAAATAGTATGTGTCATTGGAAATAACTTCTGCTTTTCCAAAGACTGTAGATTTATTTTGTAGGAGTTTTAGAAACAAGCAACAATAATTTTAGCTAAAGCAATTCCCCATGTTCACTAAACCATAACTGTCTGAAACTACTTATTTCTAGAATTACACAGAACCAAAATAGCAAACATGTAAACAGAGAGCTATGGGTTAGAATTCATCAAATGAGAGAAAAAACTTTTCAAATTTTAAGGTATAAAATGTCACATCTGTTAACTATTTATACATGCCCAAGTTTAATGCACAATTCAAGCACTAATTAAAAACTTTTCTCCTCAAATAGAGAACCAATTTGCTGTGTGTGTAGAATGAATAATATAATCAAACTTCCTCAGATACCAGTTTTCTCTCCATACAAGCAGTCAAAAAGTAATTGACCTTTGGACTTCTCATTAAAACAGCATTTGAGGCTGAAGAAGAGAATCTGTGTGTCTTCATGCCATCAAACAGGATTATAGCATATCTAATGCCATTGTTTCAGTTTTCTCTATTGACAACATGAGCACCTGGGCTGTACTCTGAACCAATTGGAGAAAAAGCAGAGTTGAGCTGATAGGCCATGCCACATTTCATCCAGTCCACACAGCTGTAGAATGTGGAGTCAGCTGTAGGCAGTCTTAGTTTCCACTGAGCTGATAAAATAAAACATAAGACATGTGAGTGACGTCTGTCCCAACCAGTACACTGGAATGGAGAGATGATGCTCTTTGTTCCAACCTTATGCCACTGGATTGTACGAGTACTAAGCACAAATTCCAGGAGGAGGCATTTTTCATGCCACTTATTTCTCTTACTGTCTAAAATTTTTGAGGGAATAATTGGATCATCAAGAACTTGAGACTAATTTGTGGGTGATATGTGATAAATTTTCCTGGGAATGAATAAAATTGTGGAAATTCCTGAGCAAGTCTTTGGGAGTCTACAATTGAAGCTGGAAAGAAGCACAGATGGTCTACTTTGTTCCTTTTATTTTAGGCATGATTGAAATGTGAGGCCCAAAGAAGTAGAACAAGGAGGCTCCAGGCACCATTTGCGAAGACTAAACTTGAGATTGAACTCATCTGAGTGTCCTCGATTATAGCATTGCTTCATACTCTTTCAAGTACTTTCATTAAGTTTATTTAAAAAAAACAAAACAAAAATTTAAACAAACTAGAACAATTCTCACTGAAAACATCTTACAAAGCTCTATGAACATGCTTTGCTCTTTCTGGCAAGGATTAGCTCTACATTCCATGTGATCTTGCTCATTTGAAGTACGTAGTATCACCCAACTCCTGTTTTTAAGCCCAAACTCTGGTGATAATTTTTGTAGACTTCTTTTTGAGAAACAAAGTTCTAAAATGGTTTTTGTAATCTTTTCAAGTAAAATATGGGTCCTGACTTTCAATGTGAAATGTGTGCTTACTTGCACTTTAATTAGGCTGAACATATAAATTATCTTCCAAACAAGCACATTTGCGGGGCAGTGGGGGTCGTGAATGGGCATGCTATTTACTATTACAACAGGAGGACAGGTGCACATTTGAATTGTTCTTAACAAATTAGGCCATGTATCTCCCTAGCTTTACAGTTTTCAACATTTGAAATAGTAAGTAAATACCCTATATGTTCAGGTATTCATGTTTGTCTGTTTTCTAGAGGTTTTAAACAACTTTTTTTTGGTGCATTTTTAGTTTATATTTTTTACCCTGAGTTTAAAGGCAGTCAGTATGCTGGAAAGATAAAAAGAGGTGGAAAGAAAAGGAGTTAACCGTACTTTTAACTGTGAGGACTCCAGCAAGTCATCCTCCTCCCTTGGATTCAATACTTACATCCACACAAGAAGAAAGCCGAAGGAAGTCACCACTAAGCTTTCTCTGCTCTTGTGATCTAGGGTTTCCACTTAATGTGTGTACATGTATGTGCAAGTGTGTGTGTGCGTGTGTGTGTGTGTAGATGTGTGAGCAGGAACATCTATGGGTGTGCATACATACACAAATACAGATACAAAGCCTACAGGTTGACTATGAAAAGTAATGAATCTCAATAAATATCAGATAAAAAAATAACAAACATGAGTTTGGAATGTCCTATTGGTAGTGTTATCTTTGAAAGGAAAGTAAAATTGTTATCTGTATTGAAAGTCACACCCAGAGAAATAATGTTATACTAAGTCAGCAGTTTAGTGACAGACAGGAATTTTTTTTTTTTCATTGTGTCATTGACAAAACTCTACAGCTTTGGATACTGGTGCCTTTGGTGTCATAACAGGGTCCCTTCTGTGGTAGTATCACAGTAGACGCTGTCTGTTTGCTCTTGGTTACAAACACTTCCTATTTGACTCACCTTCAATTTTTAGGCAAATTCTCTGGCTTCTGCTATTGTTTCTGAGCATCCACAAGTTCTTGCCATCTTTTTTATGTCTTCTGAAAGAAAAGACTTGGGGGATAAAAGAGATTTACATAGTCACATACTTTCCAGGTGTGAATTATTAAACACACAAAAGTGGTTGGATGAGAAACAGAAACAGAATTCATCATAAATTCTAGATCCATATCTAGTTTAATAAATTCTCCCTTTTAAATTATAAACGATAAACTTTATCTGCTTTCTTCATATGTTGTGGGCACAATTTAGGATGGTGTTTTGTCTTTCCATATTGCCTGTCTGAACTCTTACATTTAAAACCTTCCTCAAGTCACGTGATTTGAGCTAGGGAGACAAATGCACGCATGCCGCTTCTCTCTTCTGTTGAAGGCTTTGCTTTATGTTTTAGAAGCAGAAATGCAGGACTTGATTACTGTGATACATTCCAACACAAGCTGTAGGAAAAGAAATAGTTAATAAAAAGAGGCTATTGAAATATGGGCTTTGGTAATATGTTAAGCATTATTTTTTATTTTTAAAATTTTTTTTTAGTTGTAGATGAACACAATACCTTTATTTTATTCATTTATTTATATGTGGTGCTGAGAATTGAACCCAGTGCCTCCCTCATGCTAGGCAAGCACTGTGTCACTGAGCCACCACCCCAGCTCCAAGCTAAGCATTTGATATAGAGAATCTTGACTAATCCTCAGAGCAGTCTTTAAGGGATAGATGTAAATATTTCCATTACATAGATGAAGAAATTGAACTTTGGTAATAACAACCAATTAGCCCAGTTTGCTCAGCTAGTAAGTGGTGGAGCCGAGATTCAATGCATACAATGATTCTGGAGCATACAATGAGGTGATAACTTTTTTCTTTCTATTTGCACAAAGTCCCATGTTTTTAAAACTCTTACTGGCATATACTTTGAGCATATTTGGTCCTCATGATATTCTCTAAGGGAAGCAAAAAGGAGTTGCATGCACAAAATTCATTTTGCAGATACAAAATCAATGCTTAGAGAAGATCCTCCAGTGATATAAAGCCAGAAATGGGTAGCACCAGCTTTAGAACCCATGTCTTTAAACTGCTAGCTTAGTGCAAATTCTCAAAGACAGAACTATTTGTTTAAAATATCTAGAAAAAAAAGATAAACCTTAAAGAAACAAAATTGGAAGCATATTCAATCATCAATAAGGCTCAGGTGTGGATTAATCACAAATGGAGGCACCATTTGACAAATGCCTTTTTACCACACTTACTATTTCATATCCCAAACCAGTCTGAATTTGTGACAGCCCCAATAAATTAACATGGTTGACTCTCTAAACCTCTTTGATTCGTTTTGTCTTATCATGGGATATTCTATATTGATTTGTCTGTTTCCTTCACAAATTCAGGTGTTCCTCAAGAGCAGACACCGTTTGTTCTAGACCTTTCCATAAAGTGGATGCTCACTAAAGTTCTGGTGAATAAGAGCAGAATAGATTTTCTCATTAAGCCTCATAATACTGACATCTATTCAGTTCTCAATCTTTAATATATGTTAGATGTTAGGTATATAAAGTAACTTAATCCAAACAACAATATTATGGGGTAAGTATTTTATCCCAGCTTCACGAGTACAGACAATGTGGTGCAAACAATTGAATAGTTGTCCAGGGTGGTATTGTAGTTAAGGTCAAGGTGAGAGTTTGAACTCACTCTAAGTGCAATTTAGAAAACTAAAATTTTGAACCCATTAACACTTAGCCATTCTGTTAGATTGTATTCCTTATCTCTGATTCATTTCATAAATTTAAAATATATCCCAATAGTGTTTTGCAGTGACATTAATATATTGGATAAAACATTATTTTAAAAATGAACTTCAGATAAATTTTACTTTTCAGTACTAAATAGCACTCAATCATTCAAGGATTATACCAGAAAAAAAAAATGCTGCTTTAACAGTTCTCTGCTGAGAATCTAACATCAAGATCCAACAGGAAGGGGACATAGCGCAGGCTTTGGAGAAAGGTGAAGCAAGGTTTGAGACCCAGCTCCATCCCTGTTTCTGGCCAAGTTTCCCAGAAGTAGCCCCTTGGACAAGGATTTGTGTTCTTGTTTGGCATGGTGTCAACGAGACGTGATGTTTCACCCAGCCTTCACCCAGGCACGTGAACTACTATCTCTGCACCACTAATTATTCTTTATTTGCCTTGCTCTTGTTCCCTGGGCATCATTCCCATTAGGTCCTATCACAGTCTTACTGCCCAGCAGCTTCCGGGTTTGGACTTGCTCATTTGGTTGGAGATGGGGGTCAGGGTGAGGAGCAAATCAAGGTCTTCCCACCAGGCTCACCTCAGGAGACTAGGGTTTTGGCAGGGCTTCTTTCCTCCTCAATAGCCACAGCTTCTGGTCCTTTTCTTCTGTTGACAGAAGTAGGTGCTTTACTATCTCATGCTGGTTCCTTTTATCCTGCCCATACTTCTCTGTAAATGGTCCTTTCATTAAACTTTCTTTTCTCAGTCTTTGCTGCACATCTTCCTGCTTAGTACTGACTAATATATCTCATATCTGTATGATATTTTCATTATGGATTTTAATAGAGAGAAAAGTCCAGAATACTCATTTTACTTATTTCTCCCTTTTATTTCCCTCTTCTCCCAAAGTGCTACAGAATCAAGAGAAGTGACATTTCCCTCTTCCCTTTAGGATCCCTTTTATCATATCCTGAATTTCCCTTCTCATGGTTTAGAATAAAGTTCTATTTCCTATCTTGCACTTGATGTGCCAATTTGATGTGAAGGAATTGAGAATATTCTTTTTGCTCTCAAGAATATCTGATCATACTGGATCATCAAAACCAAACACAGAATGATAAATAACTTTAGAATCAAATGTAAGGAATGCTGTTACTGTGGTGATTGGCAACTTCTTTCTTTTTCCCAGCATGTGGTAACATGACTTGAATTGTTATAGACAAGTCTGATTTACCTGAGAAGACAGAAGAGAATATGCCTATTTTAATAATTTAATACCATCGGCACTACTTTGGCTAGAGCTGAATATACTCTAAAGGGCCAATAACCCTACATCTTACTTTACAGAAAAGTAAGTGAAGAGTAATACCTTGAGATAAGAAGAATTACAGGACCCCCCAAATGCCCATGTCCTCATCTCCAGAAATTGTGACTATGTTAGGTTATATAGAAAAGGGAACTTAAAGTGTACAGATGAAATGACAGTAGCAATTCGATCAGTTAACTCATTTTACTTTATTTTTTATTTTTTTAAATTTTTTTGGTACTGGAGATTGAACTCAGGGGCACTCGACCACTGAGCCACATCCCCAGCCCTATTTTGTGTTTTATGTAGAGACAGGGTCTCACTGAGTTGCTTAGCACCTCGCCGTTGCTGAGGCTGGCTTTGAACTCGCAAATCTCCTGTCTCAGCCTCCCTAAGTGCTGGGATTACAGGCGTGCGCCACCCCGCCTGGCTTCATTTTACTTTAAAATTGGATATTATCATGGGTTACCTGAATGGACCCAGTGTAATCCAGAGTCCTTAACAGTCGAAGAGAGAGACAGAGAGATGGCAGCATAAAAAGGAATCAACCTGAATTGCTAATTTTGAAGGTGGAGAAAAGGGCAAGCACCAGGTTTCTACAAACTGGAAAAGGCAAGGAAACCGAATCCCCTCCAGAGCTTCCAGAATAAACATTGTATCACCAACTCTTTGATTATAGCTCATTTGGGAGCTTCTGGCCTCCCAAACTATAAGCTAATTATATCTGTATTGTTTTAAATAATTATGTAGTTTGTTTTAACAACAAGAGGAAGCTAATATTACTTTGCACTACATATCTTCTCTTTACTTCAAAATTTTCATTGTTATTTATTGAGTATCTTCTATGGGTCTTGTACTATGCCAGACACAGGTATGCAACAAGAAATCAGATAGATGTAGTCCCTACCCTCTTAGGTTTTACAGGCTGGTGGGGTTAAATACACAGCATGAATATCAAATTAAGGGAAGAACAACCTAGACAAAGGACAGTATGCTGCAATGACCTGGGTGGCTGAGTGAACACAGGGCCAGGAAAGGCTCTCGAGGAGCAGCTCTTTCCAGTTCATCACTGCAGGGTGAGCAGAAGTGAACTGACCCCAGAGATGTGGGTGGGACTGGGAGCTGGGACATGAGAGACAAAGGCAGAGGGGAAAACAGAATTAAAAGGAAGATCTTAGTGCATGGCCAAAGAAATTTTGCATGGCTGGAGAGAAGGCCTAAGAGAAAGCATGGTGAGAGATGGTGCTGCCCAGTGTGAGTAGGGGCATACATGCTCGGGAGTGGACCTTGGTCCTGTGGGGACAGAATTTGGTGATGTGATTTAATGCTATTGATAAGATGGTTACTACCATATATTTAATCATTCATATCATCTTTCTGTGTATAATAGTAATAAACAGGTCATGTTAAATAACAAAGAGCTCAAAGAAGAGCAATGTGAGTGAAATATGAGAAAGGAAGAAAGAGGCACTGCAGGGGCTGGTGAGACCAAGCAGAATGTGCTAAGTTTGGAAAACCCGTTCTACAGTCCCTCTGGAGTCGAGGTAAAGGTTAAAGGGTTAAGAAATATTGAGAACAGGTAAGCTCATATTACCTGTATTGCTTATTTTTTCCAAAAGACAACATTTCACAAATGAATGAAGTTTCACAGGTGTTAAATTACCACTTAGACACCAACAGGTGTTGGATCAAATACATTCTTAAAACAAATGCTAGCTTCTGTAGGAAAAGAGGGAGCAAATGTACATAAGTTCTTATATTTTGTCTAGGATTTTTGGGGGAGAGAGTAACTCTGTACTAGTAAGGTTTACTTTCTACATCTCATAGATAAGAAAACTTAAAGAAAGAATGATGATTCCCATTAAGTTCTGTTCATTTTCTAAAATTACAATAAGTTCTTTTAATACCCCGTTTAAATCTACTGGCCCATCCTTTGATTCTAACCAGAGCACAGTTTTATATGTTCTTAAAGAAGAAATAATACAGAAAGGGAAGCTAATATTTTATCAAGTTTCAGAGAATTTATTGTGTATGTAATCCTACTACATTTGCCCAGAGACCTCAGAAAAGTTGAATAATGCTCAAGGGTAACAGGTTATAGAAAGCTGTGATTTTAGCTCAGGTCAGTCTCATATCAAAGCTCAAGTTTATTCTATCTTACCATGTTGATTTCCATGCTCTCCTTTCAACAGCCAACAAAGTCAAATTCAGCTTTCTTGCTGCATTTCCAAAGTCAAGGGTGCAGCCTAGGAAAGGGCAGAAGAACGTTGAACTCCTGCATAAATTCACCTTCTATTTATTGAACCCCTATTATGTGTCAAATCTGTTTGTGAATAGTATGATGAAAAAGACAGGGTCCATGTACCCCAGGCAGCTACATAACAAAAATGTCTATTTAATATAGTCTTTCATGAAAAAAATGCAATTAAATGTGATTATTGCTTTCATGGAATGAATGCCAGCCAGGTCCAAAGAAAGCTTGCAAAAATAATGACCTACGTTTATATGACAAAAGAAGAGAAGGCTCCACCAAATAAATCACACTATGTATAGATGCTTGAGATTATCATTTTAGGGTTCAGAAAACTTGGTGAGAAAGCAGGAATAGAACCTTCACATAGCCTAGAATAAAATCTGTACACCTGGAATGTCTTTTATTACTTAGGTTCTCTATGTGGGTAAAATTCATATGCTGGGACTCACTCTATAGCAGCACCCACTAGAAGATCAAGACCACGTGCAACTTCAGTTACAGGCCTGAGATATCAGGCGGCACTGGAGTCAGCCATTCTCCAGAGGGAAATTTCCCTTGATTGTGTCATCCCACCAACATTGAATAATCCATTAATGATGAAGAAATTGGCTTAGATAGCAATATCAAATACCAATTCCAGAAATAAGAAACATTTTTTTCTGACATGCATTTATTTATTTATGCATGTATTCAATAATTCTGGATTAACTACCTCCTGTGTGTC
Source organism: Xerus rutilus (assembly GCA_028644305.1). NCBI lineage: Eukaryota > Metazoa > Chordata > Mammalia > Rodentia > Sciuridae > Xerus > Xerus rutilus. The sequence goes on along the minus strand of CM053400.1, from coordinate 163,544,363 downwards.
AGGCATCGTTCAGGGTTCCACTGAAAGTGCGATGAATGAGTTAGATACAGTCTTCCTCCTCAGAAAGCTTATCAAGTAGGATAATTAGACAAAGAACAAGACAACATTTTACTAAAGTTAACTGTCTTTGTTCCCAGGCATATATGAAGATGGTTTCTGTGCTAGTTGGGGATGGGTCATTCTTGATATCAGGGAGATGCTAGAAATCATGTCTGTGCTGGGATCATTTGAACTTTTTGCTCCTTCAGATCTGTTCTTCACACTCCTTCAACCCTGCTTTTTGCTTTGTGAAGTTGACCAATATGAATTCCCAGCAAAGAGCGTGTCCTCTGGCTTCTGCTTGGTGTTAGCCAATGGTAGCCCAAGGCACTGAAAAAGAAGAGCCTTAGCAGGTCTGGGCCCTCAACCTCAGACCACCACTTCTCTCAAGGTGAGCTTCTCTACAAGACTCCTCCTGTCTCCAGTTTAGCTTTTGGATGGTAAAAATCCAGCCGCTATTTCCTTGTTCCAGTTGTTGCAGTATGCCCAAAGTCTGCCTGCATTTTTATTAGGCCCTTTGCAAATAACTTTTCTTTTAATGATTTTAATTTGAGTAAACTTCCATTCCCTGTTGGGACCCTGCCTGGAGGAACACCTTTGTTGTATCCCAGATTTCTGTTCTTAATTTCCTCATTCTGTTGACATCAAAAAGTACCATAACATCAACCAAAGTACAGGAGGATACAGAGACAACATAAAACTCGCTAAAAATAAGCTCTCTCATATTCTTCCAACTTTATATCTCTCTCAAAATTTACAATGTAGTTACATTTTGACATATTAATTCCATGCAAAGAATCATCTATTCATTAGATAGATGAACAGAGATCACTGTTTAGATACATTATTGTCCACTCAAACAGCAGAATGGTATGCAGATGTGGAAAAGAATGTAGGACATCCATATCTAATAAAATTGAAAAGGCTCCAAGATGTATTATGTGAAAAATGAAAGTACTATGCAGTATGTTATATATGTATTTGTGTAAAACAATATACATATAGGTGGATCTATATAAACAATTGTTTTTATTTATTTTTTCTTTTTTTGGATATGCAAGAAATTAGATGTTAAAAGGGATAACTTTGAGAAGAGATGATAGAAAAAAGATAATCTTACTTTGAATTATTTTAGCTTTCACTGTTTATTTTTAAAAACTGTGCGCTTGAATTAATTTTATAACACAAAATAAATATAGAAATAGAAATGTAATCTTAACCTCCTGTTTTGTTTCACCTAACAGAGGCGTTCTGATTTCCAATAGTAGTCATTCAGAGGGAAAAAAAAATAGCACCCTAAAACAAATTTACAAGAAACTACATCAGTACATTAAACAATATCACTTCTGAAACCTGAAATAGGAACATTTTACTCCACTTATTTCACATGAAAATTTATTGAAACTGACTTCAAAAGCCGAACCACAGGTCTGTGATAGCCACCAGGGGCCTGTTAACATAACCTCTGCTTGTTTCCTCTCTTATTATTGCAATACAATTATAACTGGAAATCCCAAAACCATGTAATTGTCAACTAACTTTTGGAAAATGCAAATGGTTTACCGAGAATTTAAAAGGAAGGCCCCTCCTATCCTCTCTGAACTTTGTGGTGGTCTTTGGATGCAAAACGAACAAAGTTGAGGCAATCCTCAAAGTTGAAGCAAAGAAGGGAATAATCATCATTTCAGGAAGTGTTTCTCTTTGGACATCAAAGATCTCTGAGAAGAGATCAGTATAATACTATTTCCTTTTCCCAGAATATATTGACATCCATCCAGAGTTTTTCACTGAAAATTAGCATCCTCATATATACAGATAGATTTGATATCTGAGCTCATCTGGGTTAGCTATTTTTGTATGAAGTATATTAGTATGCTGTCCATACCTAAGGTATTATCTTATTAATACAGCACAGTTTCATATATCTTCACCCTATGTCTGCCTTTCAAAAATAATCATAACCAACCATCGATAACAGATATTATTGAAAGTTCACAAAAAAATGGCTGGTGCACATAGAAAGCCATTTGGAACTCAGATTTCCTTTTAGAGGAATTCAAATCACCAGTTTTATAAATTCTGATGGAAACTTCCAAGCACATAAACATATTGCATTAATTGTTTTTCATTCTGTTAGCTTATTGACACAATATCTATTGCTATTGTTACATTTATTTGCTCTGAAAAGACTAAATATGCAAGATGGGTAAAGTATTTTATAGTCTTTTTCAACACACAGGGAATACTTTGCTGTGAGTATTACTTGCATCAACTCAGAATACTAGTCTTTGCTATTTTTGAAGAATGTAGTTTCCCTCTGTTAAACTTTAATCAGGCAGTGTACTCAGAATTTGCATACATGTACGTACAAGTACCTACAAGCACTTTACATATATGATTACATTTAAACTTAACAACAAGCTTATGAATTAAGGATTTTAATTCTCATTTTACTGATATCAAAGGGAAGTTCAAGAATATTAGGTAGAATCAATATTAGTTGATTATAACTAATCAATATTAGTTGAAAAGTGGCAGAGCCATTGTTTTGACTTCAAAGTTTATGTATTTTCTTCTAACTCCATGAATAGAGCTAATTTCACACAGTGTTCATTGAGTGAAGTGGCCACTTCTACTTTTTTTCTTTAATCTCCAAAGAAAATAAACTACTCAAAAGTTCTAATTACTTTTCCAAGGCCAAAATGACTCAGAAGTTCAAAGACCAATATAAAAGACCAAAGTGAGAAACTGCTGGTATCTTCAAAAACCTCACTCCCATCCACAGTTTGAAAACACCATTCTTTGGGTTTTTCTTTTCAATCTGTACCTGGAATGACTCTAATCACACCATATTTTGGAGCATAAGGATAGGGTAAAAATGAAGTCACAAAATTCAAGAGAACACAACATAAAAAGCCCCTTTCTGAATTGTTTCAAACATGCAGTGTCAGGGAAGACCTTTGTTTATGGAAGAATAGTTTTCCTTCTCCAGAGAAACTGCTCTCATGCCTTTTCTTATAAAGGAAATGATAATAATCAAAGCAATTCCTTAAATTGGGTGAAAAACCATGGCCAAGAGCATGGATCATACCAGTATCCACATCAGTGGTGTGATTGTCTGTCTTCCTTTCCATGTGTCTGTCCTTTCAGTACACTCTATGGATCAGTGACCATATCCCTTTGTGCTCAGAGTCACTAGTGGAATGAATAATCCACTTTGCACAATCAAACCATAGAAACACATCCCTCAACTTTTACTTTACAGGTGAAGAAGGGTGATGTGACTACTGCCTGGCTAATACATAGTAAAATTAGGACTGCTAACCAGATTCATGGTTTTCCAACCCTCAATTCTTTCCACAGCATGGGAAGACCTTCTGTAGGATGGGAGGAATACTGGAACTTACCTCATGGGTTTATTGTGAGGTTTAAATGAAATAATGCTGGTGAACAGCTTAACCCAATGCTTGCTACATGTTAAGTGCTAAATTAATACTAGTTATTATTATTAATGTAATGCTTTCCAAATCAGTGTCTTAACTCTCTGAGACTGATGCATGTATGGGTTTTAAAAGTTACATTTACCATCTATGAATGATTAACTTCTATTTTAAGTCCAGTTCAACTAAAACAACAGACATTTATAGATATTTCTTCTGAACTAGCTTTTAATGTGATCAAGATAAATATTTGCACCAGGTGCAGTGGCAGAAGTCTGTAATCCCAGTGGTCAGGAGGCTGAGGCAGTAACTTTTAAAGACATTTTTATTTTTATTTTTTTACCCAATTTATATTGAACTTTTTGAACCACCTGAACCAAAGTTATTTGGATCCATTTTATTTTTTAAATTTTAATTTATGAGCTCATTGTTTCTAGGATTTTTCTTCAACAGGAAAAGAAATGATGTTATTAAATGCACTTGTCTAATATTTTGTTTTTTAAAAAAATAAATAAATTAGATCTGATATGTGTGAGATTGACCATGGATGTGTTTGTTAAAGACATCTAAATGGTTTATAAAGTTAAAATGCTAACTGTTAAATATAACATCAAGTACTCTTAACTCCTTAAATTCCTTAAGATAATATGCTTAAACACATTATTGATGTTTTCATAAACTGGTAACATTAAAAAAGAAATTTAAAATTACTTTGTGTCTTAACTAAAAACCAGGTTATATAAAGGGTATAAATGTTTCAACTATTTCATCTTATTAAAATAAAATAAGATATATTTAGTAAAAAAAAAATTCTGTGTAAAAAAGTCTTCAAGTCTTCATGTAGTAAAGTTATAATATACCTAAGTAAAAAATAAGAGGATCTAAATGATAAAAAAGGTCTATGTAAGTAAAGGACAAGTTTGTATGTAACAAAGTTGGTTATATATATGTAACACAAATAGTTAAAACTATTCAAGGTTTTTCCCTAAGGTCAAATATTAATGTACTGGTATAAACCAAAGTTTAATCTGTTAAAATGACAAAAATTTCTTAAAACATTAATTCACTCCTAACATTGTGTTTATTAAGTTTTATTCTCAGAACAACTAGTCTTGGAGAAATTAAGGTTTGTACCACTCTGGTTAAACAGCAACTGGTATTTTACAGTATTGTACTACATTACAGAATCTAGATTTTCTTTAAGTACTAAACTTGATTAATATAAAAACATCAATGAAATTATGGTGCTATTACCCTTCTTTACATATTAAATGTGTTCATATCTTTCAGGTATACAAGTCTTTAAAGTAAAAGATTTAAAGGAATATTTTATCAAGCTGGTGTTCTACAAACTAAAGTTGTCTGTAATGATAAACTTAGACTTATAAAAATGACAAATTTTATTGGAGATTTATTTATATTATTTGATGTTTTGTAACCAAACCTAAACATTTTGTTACCTTTTACACTGAAATATAAAAATGTAAAGGTATTTTTAAAAGATAGTAAGATCCTGATCTATTTAAAGGTTAATATTGTAGCTGACATTCCTAAAGACTCAGAAACTGTCAATAACTCCAAAATAGGCCAAACTTCAGTTCATTTAAAGTTGTATATCTCAAACAGGGGATATGGATATATAACCCAGATTAAGCCACCTGTAGACAGAGAGTAAATAAAAAGGTAAAAATAACTATAAAGTTATAAACATTAAGTTAAAGCCCAGTACTCTAATTTAAGACTGGTAAGACTGGCTTCCTGGATGTTTAAGACCAAGGCTTAAATATTAAGGTTAAAATAAGGGGGCTAAGGAAGCCAATATTTGGCTCTTGCCCTCTGAGTCAGCCTGAACCCTGGGAAAAGGGGAAGAACTTTACAACTCTGGGCCACATAACCTCCCAATCAGGGAGATTATTGAGACCACTAGAAAACAGAAAACCAATCAGAGTGCATGCTGCAAAAGAGGAGGGTCACTGGAAAGGGGAAACATCTCTGATACATCCAAGGGAAGCCATAAGGTCAATGAGACCTTGACCCATCCTAGTGCAGATGACACTAGCAATGCTAAGAGGCTGCTCACAAGTTCCCCAAGAATGTCCCACAATAACACTCAGCTGACTCTTAACAAAAGATAAAATCAATATCCATTTGACCATCTTGATCTTGAACACCTAGCAAAAACAGTTAAAACCACAACACAACCATTCCTGGGCATTTAAAAAAATAATAATAATTATTTGTAACTTAAGATGTACACTTGGGTTAGCCCCCCAAGAATAAGTAAGACTGAAGACAACAAAAGAGAGATTTGTAAACAAGAATGCCTGATAATTATCAAAAAAACCTGTCAGAATCAAAAGTTATTAGTCAATTCAAGGCCTACAGATCTTCCTAACCTCCAACATAGGTAGGCTTAGTCAATGTTTACTAATATATTTTTACTAGTATGATTCTCTAGCCCTAAGCAACTTAACTAAATGTTGTATATACATTCTTGATAATTCTAACAATACAGAAGATTTACATTCCCAAATAAAGGTCTTATTAGGCTTTGTTAGGCCTTGTTATGGGGATAACTTCTTGGTTCTTGCATCTGCTGGTGAGGGATTATTAATTTCTATTATCTTCATGATGTTCATTGGCATGTTCCAGATGCTACAACATTTATTGTGTATTGATCTCATTTCAGTGCTCGTGTCTTTTGTGTCTCTCATAGAAACACCACCCCCAGGTAAATTTACAACCTGTACTTCCTGAATCAGACTTTCATCATGGACCCCTTGACCCAATTTATAAAAAGGGACTCCAAACTGCTTGCCCCACTGCACATCGCCCCCTCTCAGCTTGAAGCAGCAAGAGCGGTCGTCGCCCTTTTCCTTATAGCAGTAGGAGTTCCCTAAAATTAGGGAAAAAATGCAATCAATGTAAATGTGTAATCGGGTCAATTCACAAAGTGGAGGCTGGTTTGGGTCCAAAAAAATGTTGTAAGCTATGAGCTGCTAAAACAACAAATTCTGTCAGTCCAACCCACACCTCTAATCAGACAAAACCTAATGTTACTCAGGACTATTGGTTAATTTCTATGTGGCTCCAGAGGACATTTGGTTTGCCTGTTTATCAGGAATAACTCTCTGCATCAATTACTGGGATTTTTAAAATAATGTGTCAAAGAAACTTTGTGTTCTAGTACACATTTTGCCACAAATATATTGGTATGGAGAAGACTCTTGTTAATGGGACTAGGATTAGCAGGATATCTGCCATTTCAGTTCCCCTGATACTTTTGCTTTTGGGATTTCTAGTAGGCCCCTACATTATAAACTGTCTAGTTAACTATATAAGGCAGAGAATTAGTGCTGTTAAACTCATGGTACTCCGGTCCCACTATAACCCCCTCCCGATAGATGATAATGAGTCAAAGATTTGACTCTATTCACTAGAAAAGGGGGGAATATAAAATCCAAACTCAAAATGGAGTCACTCTGGCTCAGGCCTGCATGTATCAGCTAACCTACTCTTTGTGCTTCTGTGATTAATGCTTTGCTATGCTTGCTTCTCACGGATGGAGGTGCAAAGCCACAGGCTGCCAGACCCCCTGGCCAGTTACCTAAAGTTCCAGGAACTGAAAGGGGATATAGGAGGCACTGTCACAGTTGAACTGTAAATAACTATGGATTGAATATCGGCCAAATCCTGTTGTTCTGAGTCATGTAGCCAGCCCACCCTATAATAACCTCTGAGACCCTCACTTTGGGGTCACTCTCTGAAGGAAAGGAGAGCTGACCCCAATTGATTGGCCTGTGTGCTTATTTCCTCAATAAACTTTGCTGCTTCTGCAGAGTTGTCTGGGCTGCACTTCTTGGGGAGGGGTACGGGTTGGATGCCACAGCTCAGTGGTTGAGTGCCCCTGACTTCAATCCCCAGTACCAAAAAAAAAAAAAGATAAATATTTGCATTAAGATAAGAGTGAGAAGGAGTCACTTTGGAAATGGTCTTGACCATCACCTGCCTGCTGTGGTCCTTCAGTGCATGCCTCATTCACCAATCGAAGGACTTAGGTCAGAAATAAAATTCTCTTTTCATGACATTATCTTGTTTGGTAATTAACTTTTTCTTGTCTCTTAAGACTTAACTCAGATTCTGTCATCCTCAGAGTCATCATTACAACATCACCCACTTCTTCCTTTATCTCGTTACCTAGAATTTTACATGCCTTAATTATCATACTATATTGCCAGTATTTTGTTTGCCTCTTTCATCTATTAATTGGAATTTCTTCATGCAGAGGGTTGTTGTTTTCTTTATATTGGCACCCTCACACCTATCCTACACAGTGAGTACTCAAAAAATTAATGAGTGAGGACCTTCCTGACTCATTGCCAGGTGATACATCATTTGGTTTACAGATTCCAGAGATGGAGCCTTGAAGGAAGCTCCGTGTGCCCTTGGTGGAAAAGTGGGTTCTTATAATATGGTGTATAAAACCACAACTCCAGAGACTTTTAATCTGATCTGGAATGTGATGCAATACTGGCACTACCTCACATCTTTCTGTCCAAAGAATACATTGAACCTTTAGATATGATTTCCATTTAAGATAATTAGAGCCAAACAGGATGTGATACTTTGATAGCTACTATCCCTCTCAGACTCATTCAATTTTGAAATATTCCTATAAATTACATGATTGGTAATTATGAATACTTTTCCACATAATAGACTCAGAATTATAGGTGAGAGCTAGACTAGTGCTTGTCTTTCATGTATAATATGGCTAATTCTACAATTAAGATACTGCCATAGTAGTCAACCATGTGGCTTTACTCTTTCAAATCTGTCATATAGCATTGTCTACACTGTGACAAAGAAGTAGATAAGCGACTCCAAGTAACCAATCATCTGAGTGGGATTTTGTCCCACAAAGGAACGTGAACATGGCTATTCCTACCCTATCCCTGTTCCTACAAACTGTACAAACTGAGAAGGAAACTTTAGAATTCCTTCAAATATAAGAACAGTGGGCTTACTGGTCAATCCCTACTGCTGGCTATGAATTTACATAAGTTTGTTTAGACCCAGAGGAACCATAAGAATTTCTCATCAATCAACAAGAGTGTGGGGAATGTTTAATTAGAGTAGTAGAAACACAATGAGTCTTAAATTCGTTCTTTACCTGTGGCTTCAACTCACTATAGATAGCTATTTGTTTTCTTTACCTAGGTTAAAAGTTCCTTAGAATTAGGGAGCATGAATCCTATTTCTGTTCTACTTGGGGCATCCAAAGCACGTGAATCAGATTCAGTGGGTGAAATTTAGGTGAGATATTCTTCTTTGTGAGGCAAAATTCTTCCATCCAAAAGAAAGAGTGATGAGCAAGATGACTTCTATAGGTTCCCTTTATCCTGAAGGTTCTTTTTCTTGCATATTTTCATAGTCCTTTCTATCATAATACCTACAGTGCTGACTCCTTGTGATCATAATACCATAATAATCATGCCTTGAGAGACAAGGAAATAGTGAATGGGGATCCAGATCCAGAGACTGATGACCTAGTTGTCCTGATTGGTTGTGGCCTCCCAGATGATCTTTCTGGCTTCAATTCAGTCTTTTGATCCAATATCTACATGGAAGTCAGAGTGTTCTTTGTGACATGGAAATCTGGTGATGTTACTACCTTGCTAGTTATGTTATCTACTTAAACTGACACAGTACACTTGTATAAAGTATAAAGGCTTAATATAGACTAGAGAGCCCTCTGGGAACACCGTGTGCTGAACCACTGTTTCCACACTTTCCTTCCATGGCCTCCCTCCAACAAGTCAGAGCCACAGCTACACAATATTAAAGCATCTTGCACTTTTCCCGGGAAAGACCTTACCACACTGCTCACTGCTTTAACAGTTTTCCTCCCTGATTTGGCTGTGGGCTTCATGAGGGCAGGAGCCACATTTGTACTTACTCATTTCTGAATTGGTCTAGCATGTTTACATTTAATAGATGCTCAGCAAACAACTGACGAATGAATGAATGAATAAACACCACATAACCAATAACTATTGCAATTTTTATTTTTGTCAGGGAAAAGTAATGTTTACCTGCCTGAGATGACATGATAATATATGAATTAACTTTGAAACAGCTTTCACTTAGATTATAAAGCATTCTCATTTTATAATATTGGCAATAATTCCTTGAGTTTCAGTACCTTATGTACTTGACATTTCACTTTTTTCAAAATCTGTCCCTTCTATGCCTGTACAATTTCAATAAGACATATGATATTTATCAACCTTTTCTTTAGCCATAGACCTAACAGTTATTCTTTTAATGTGTCAGACATTCTCCTACTTGTCAAGAAGCAAAGATGTATATGACAAGAGCTGATCCTAAGTGGAACAAGAAGAGCCCAATGATACTCCTGCCTACTACGTATGGAGACTATGCTTTGTGTATTTTGTATGTATTCTCTCATTTACTCCTGACAGACCCTTTAAGGTAAAATAAAAAATTAAGGGTGCAATCTGTCCAAAGCCTCTTCATTGACAACTGCCAACACAGAATTTAAACAGAACTGCTCAGGTCTAGAGCTCACTGTACCATGTTATGATACTATATGCTAAGTGGTCTAATACTTATCCTCAAGCTCTGACAAAGGAGCCAGGTACATAGAGCAGAGAGAGATTAATTTGAACCTAAACAAAGAAACAATGGTCTGAGTGTATTGGTGCTTTCAAATGAGTCAGAGAAATATTTATAGAAGAGAAGGTGTTTTAGTTATGAAGAAAAGTTGAACTCACAAAACACTTGGTTAATACCAGAGCAGAGTGAAAGCCTGATAAACAGAGTTCGAAGTAATTAGCTATTCTGAATGAATTAGCTACACATAAGGGAATGATAAGAGATAAAATATTAAGAAATATGAACTGTTATTTAATGACAATGAGATTTTAAGTAGGGAAATGATGAACAGGTTTGAATTCATAAAAGTAATAAATGTTGGTGAAGATGTGGGGAAAAGGGTACATCCATACATTGTTGGTGGGACTGCAAATTGGTGCAAACATGCTATAAGCAGTATGGAGATTCCTTAAAAAACTAGAAATAGAACCACCATTTGACATAGTTATCCCACTCCTTGATACACATCTTCCAAAGACTACACATCAGCATACTACAGTGACACAACCATATCAATGTTTACAGCTGCACAATTCACAATAGCTAAACTATGGAGCCAACCTAGGTGCCATTCAACACATGAACAGATAAAGAGATTGTGGCATATATACAAAATGGAATATTACTCAGCCATAAAGAATGGTTTTATGACTTTTGTTGGTAAATGGATGAACCTGGAGACTATCATGCTAAGTGAAATAAGCCATTTCCCAAAAACCAAAGGTCGAATGTTTTCTCTGATACTGGAAGCTAAAGTACAATAAGGCAGGGAGTGGGAAGAATAGTTCAGTGGCATAGACAGAGGGAAATGAAGGCAAGGGTGGAGTATGGGAAAAGGAAAGACAGTGTAATGAATCTGACATAACTTTCTTCTGTACATATGTGAACATGTTATAGTGAATCTCACCATCGTGTGCATCTGCAAGAAATTAATTTAAAAATGACTTTAGTAAATGGCAGAAAGAAAAATAGAGGGAAGGGAGCAGGGCGTGAGAGGAAGGAAGGGAAAGGAAAAATTGGGGACTGAATTAGAATAAAATATATTCCAAGCTTTTATAATTACATCAAAAGAACTAATAAAAAAGATAACTAGCTATTTAAAGGATTATTTGGGAGGAAGAAATACAAGAAGAAATAATTTATTACAGTTAAGAGCACACAAGGATCTTCACCATGGAAGTATTGAAAGACTACTTCAGAGGCCATGAAAAGAAAGATTCAGCGGGCATGGTGGTGCATGCCTATAACCCCAACAACTCAGGAGGCTGAAGCAGGAGGATCCCAAGTTGGAGGCCAGCTTCAGCAGCTTAGTGAGGCCCTAAGCAACTTAGCAAGACCCTATCTCAAAATAAAATATTAAAAGAGGCTAGGATGTAGCCCAATGGTAAAGTGTCTCTGGGTTCAATCCTCAGTACCAAAAAAAGAAAAGAGAAAGAATGAAAGAGAGAGAAAGAAAGAAAGAAAGAAAGAAGAAAGAAAGAAGGAAAGAAAGAAAAACAGGATAGAACTTACTGACTAAATGTGAGTTGAGGATGACTCCAAGGTAACGTAGTTTGGCAATCTGTTGAATTTAGCCCCATATTACAAGCTTATTTTTGCAGCAGTTTTGAGTAACTAATAATTAAAACAAAAAGTGATTTTTTCTTGGCTCTTACTCTATGCTAGTTTTTGTTTAAAGCAACTGCAACAAACTCATGTAGTACATAGTTATCATTATTCCTATTTTATAACTGTGAAAGTGAGGCACAGAAAAGCTAATTTTTCCAAGGACATCAAGGTGTGGTAATGGAAGCTGTGAAGTTCTTCCTGGATTCCCTTAGGAGCAGGATGTGTTCCCTTAATGGTTGGCAGCACTGCCATCTGACAGCTCTCAGCTCCCAAACCCATTAAGGGAAGAAAACATATTGCCCAAAGTCATCCCACCTTTCCAGGGAAACCAATAGCCAAAGATGGATGGATGGAAGGTTATAAAGGCACAGTCTCTTTCACCCAGCTTCAGTTAAATCAGAAGACCCATCTCAACTTCAGTCATCCTCATGAGGTTGCTGAGATTGTGCACAGCCAATTTCTATTTTTGTCCAAACCTTTTGCCTTCCCGAACCCCCAGTGGTGTTGATCTCAAGAGGTAATAAATGGGGGCTGGATATATAGCTCAGTTGGTAGAGTGCTTGCCCAGCATGCACAAGGGGTCAATCCCCAACACCATCAAAAAAAAAAAGAGAGAGTTAATAAACACCCTATATACTAATCTACATTTCAGTCTGCTGAGGACACCATCCTGAACAGCCAGCCATCAAGTGGCAGAGCTTGCATTTACACCAAGATAAACCAAATGTAGCGACCATATTTTGGCTATACTTTTCTATATCTTTCCCAAATCAAAGACCCAATGTTAATGCCAAGTAACTGCAGAAATGATTCATAAATGGACAGATGATAATGTATCTATTAAGTTAGTTCACAAGAGTCATTCAATAGTCAACAAATAAAACTTTGACTGAAATGAAGAGAACTGAGAATTGAATCAGGTACTGTCAAAGTCAAGGGAGGAGAAGAAGCAGAAACTAGTCAACTACGTCAAGTCCTGAAGGAAGATTAAATGATGTAAGATCTAAATAGTGTTGGAAAGCTTTGGCCATAGAGAGGTATGAGGAATCCAAGTGTGTTCCGTTGACATGATGTAAAACAGGCAAGAACGATATTGCCCTGATCCAAAGAGAAAGGAAGGTGAGAGTGTAGAGAGGAGTTTTGGCAAACCATGATGTCAGTCACCTTGGCTTTCAAGGAAGTCAGGATGGTATCCTGATGTTGTCCAACATTGCCCATCTGTCAAGGTTGAGCTGGGGACATACTTATTGTATACAGATAGACAATCTAAGAATTATGGTTTATAATAAATCTTCAGCAAACATCTGAAGCCATTCACACCAAGTCTTCCCTCTTATTATTATCTAGAGGTTCTCAAAGGGAATTCTTTTAAATCCCACACTGTGATGTGGTCAACACTCAGGGTTAGTCACTTTGTGCCCCATGTCCATGCTGTTGATTTTATGGAAGCTAAAATTTTTCCTAAAGCTTGGGCTGCTTTACACTGTGAACACCAGGAACTGTTTCAGGTAAGGAGTTCCTGACCTAAGACCACAGGGGTGGGTGGCCCAGAGGAATTAACCACAGAGTGTGTTCCCCACAAACCCACAGAGTACAGAAACCAGGTTTGAGATGCTGGTGTTCCTCTGTGCTTATTTATTCTTAGCAGAGTGTAGTACCACATATTATGTAATAGAAGCAATAGCAGCTAAAACTTTAAAAAATAATCTCTGTGGTTAAGTCAGAAAGTAAATGTTGAAGAGTGGAACATTTCAGATTTTCCACTCAGTAGATTGAATTGCCAGATACTTCAGTATCACTTTCTCTCCATTTAGCTTTGGAAAGTAAAGATCAAATGCATGACCTCGCAGTCAATTTCAAAATTCTGGAAGGAAAAGACTGTAGATTGGAGCTGGAGAGCAAGCCTTCAAACATGGCACTATGTAGAAACAAATAGGTGTTCCTGCAGTTATACAAATACGTTACAGAAAATGGGATCTTTTTGTTAGTTTAATACTTCATGCAAATTCCCAGCTCACTGTAACCTGATGGAGGGAATTCCATGCCTATTATCTCTCCTAGACCTCTTGTGGTTTCAATAAGAGTCACATGAAAACTCTAAATTGACAAATCCTATATCTGCATTCAGTTTCTCTTTTGAAGCATTGTAGCAGGCATAAATTTCATTCTGAAAACTTGGATGCAAGAAAATCCATATTATTATTTTTTTGTATGTCAGAGAACTTGTTCTGAGGCATCCATATTTCTGTAAAAAGTGAAAAAAATGTATCCAGTCTTCAATATGACTTTTCTTCAGTGCTCGGAAATAAAAGGAGTAGTTTCATGTCATTTGAACATTTAATGAAGGACACTCTGTCCACTTCCTTCAAAGGCAGGTGGCTGGATGCTGTCACAATGTGTGTACGTGTGCATGTGTCTGTGTGTTAGGATGAGAGGATCTACCATGAGGACTGGGCCTTGAAATTCAGTGTCCAGCATCTGAAGATGCTTAATGAAGCCATTCCCATCCGAGGTGGTTAGTGCTTCTGGGTTCAATCCCTGGTATCAAAAAAAAAAAAAGTCATTGTTTTATTCCATTTCTATTTGTTCCAGTTCTTGAAGTCTTTCTACATAAGAGGCAAAAATTAGTCCCTAAGCAATGTCTTATGGATGGGTATGAAATAACTTCTGAGTGCCCTTCGACTTTGTGTTTTATCAAGAGCTTACTGCCTTCACCTACTCAAGGTGATGCATAGAAACACAAAGGTTAAAACAATTTCTTGGAATGGAGGACTGAAAACCTAAAAACATGAAACAAATTTAACAATTAAACTGACTATATGTTCTTTATCTATCAGCTCTTAAAGTATTGGCACATAACCATCTTGACCAACAAAACCTTCTAGAAGCAATATACATCCCTACAAGGTGTGATCTACAGTGCCTCACTCTGCACAAAAGCACCTAGAAGACAATAATGTCAGGCATCCTGCTAAAACAAAAACAGCAACAACAATCTTTCTTCTGCCTGTTATAAATCCATTCCTCCAATTTCAAATGATATAGTGTATTCCCTCAAAAACATGCATGAAATTGTAGCTCTTACAGAATATGCTGACATAAGATAAGTTAATTGAAAAATGTGGAATGCAATGTTGCATTTAATGATGACGATAAAAATTCCTACAAAACAATATCATTGTTCTGTTTCGCCAAATGTTATCTACTTTTTAAATATAAGAATTTTAAGATCAGGGTGTTTTCCAACTTTCTTAAATTGTGCAGAGGGAGAAAAAAAGATAGACAGTAAATGTGTTAATGTGTTTATAAACTTTGAAACTAAGTTTTAGTTCTGTTAAATTTCTTGTATCATTTCTCTTTCTTTAGTGCTCCCCTTCCTTCTTTCCCACTTAAAAAGTGCTGTGGGCAATCCCCTGTGATTTTCTTTAAGGTTTCTCTTGAAATCTCCACCCTCAAAAGCACCTGGATCAGGGATATCATTCATTTTTTCACTTGGCAAATGGGACATATAAATGAAGTAAAATGGACATAAATCCTTGCATTCTTGGAACTTACAGGGAAAATGGGTAGAAAATGGTCAGTAAATCATAAGCATAATAAATAAGTTATATGGAATATTACACAGTGATAAGAATAGCAGAAAAAAAGAGCAGGGTAAGTAAGATGAGAAAGTAGAGAGTGGGTGGCCAGTTTGCAATGTAAATTAGGGCATCAGGCTAAGCTTAAGTACAAGAACATCTTGAAGCAAGTGGAAACATAGCCCATGCATTTACCTGGGATAACTCGCTCACCACTGCAGCCTCTTTCAGCAGAGTAAATGGCTAATGCAAAGACCTCAGGCAGGAGGTGTCCACTGAGTAAGAGGAAGGTGAAGGAGCCCTGTGTGAGCCAGGGGAAGATGGATAAGAAGTTGTAGGAGAAATGGGGAATTGAGGGCCTCTGTGAGCATTCTGAGATCTTGGCATTCAACCTGAGTGAGATGGCAGCCATTGAGGGATTTTAACAGAACGATGCAATGCAGCATATTTTAAAAGGATCTGTGTGCTGATGCTGGGGAGGCAGCCAGAGCTGGGAGAATGTAGGAAGCCACTACAACAATCCAGATGATATGTAACTGTCATTCCTCCAAGGCGGGTAGAGGAAAGGGGGTAAGAAATGGTTACTTGGTCACTTTCTGGATCCAGTTTGAAGGAAAAATGAACAGAATTTCCTGAGATTTGATATGGAATGTGAAGAAATGACTGGCCTTGACCAATGCCAACATGGCATGAACCATTAATTCTTCTTTTATATCTTCTCCACTTTGCAGTTTCTTCTGCTTAGCATTAAAATAGACTTGACAAAATGAGAACATTTCACGTGTATTTTTCTACTTTTGTTGTTTCATCTCTCCAGATTTCACAAGAAACTGAACAGGTTTAAGAGACACACATACTTGACGATGAGAGAGGCTGACTTTCCAGGAAAAGGTGCCCAGTCTCCATTTCACATTTGTTCTCCTCAACAGAAATGGCCAGTGTTCAAAATGTCAGAGAACAAACAGCATCCAGAATTGTTTCATAATTCATGTAGCAGATTTGATTCACCTATGACAGTTCTATCACAGTCCTGACAGTTATAGCTTTTATTTTTCCTCTAAAATATCAAGATATTATATTTGGTTGTTGCTGGGAGAAAAGCAAGAGGAAATGTTAGCATTTGAGTAAGATGATTACTAGAAGAAGGGATGCCAGCCATGAAATGGTCTTGCCAATTTCTGCCCCTCCACCAGCTTTACGGGCAATGAGGATATTGCCTAACAAGTATAGAGACTGCTTCTCAGTTGGTGGAGCTGTTGATGTACAATAGCCTAGCTAATTTTCAGACAAAAACTCGTGAATTGTGTATCACTGCTGCACTGTAATTGACCCCCTTTCATCGTACTGCTGATACATGACAGAGCCAGGCTCAAAACTTGATTTCAGAATTTGATTCCAACCAAATCTCTACTGAGTGCTAAGCATGTTCCTTCTTGTTGTAGTTGATGGAGCTGGGAAAAGATGGTGGACCATAAATGGACATTGTTCTATTTAACAGTGTTGCTGGGGACTGGTCTTTCTGGAAACAAAAGGTGGCGTTGCTCAACAAGGTCAGAGGATCCCTAAGGCTTGCACTCAAGGTGCAGATTCATGCAGAAACTCTGCCCATTCTGTTTCCCTCCTAAGGAAAGCCTTCAGCCTCTACCAGTTCTAGCAGAAGTGATTCCGACAAGCTCCTATCAAAGGGCATTCTTTCCCCACCTCTAGCTGCTTTAGGGAGCTCCTGTCTTGCATATAATTGCTGCTATAGTTCATCTGCAGGGTGGAAAGTTCTATGATGAATGAGAGGACCTGTTTATGAAGTCTGCAGTGCTTCACAGCCCTTTAAGAAACATTAAACTGTGTTAGTATAAACCTGAAAATAATTTGATACATGACTCCTTCATAGGCCAGAAGAATAAAAAGTCACTATCTGCCTTTCTACAAAATAATACAAATGGATCCAATATTGCAGATTCAAATAAGGAAACTTGAAAAGTTAGGGAAATAGCACAGAATTCTCCCTCAGACAGTTATTGGTTTTTTTCAATTAACATTTTAGTTTTGCTCTTTAAATTTGTGCTTACTGTCTTACAAACAAAGCCTGCCAATGACTTTGATATTAATTACTATATGCCCGATATCATCCACAAAGTCAGAACAAATCCTTGCTGCTTAGTTACTCTCCCACTGAAGTAGCATCATGAAGTTCAGGTGTGTTTTAATGATTCTAGCTTTAGTTTTAGGTAAAGCTAAGTATAATAAAGAGGGGATGTTTAAAAAAAAACTAGGCACTTTTTAGAAAACAGAGTTCAATTTACTAAAATGTTAAGAACTGACTCAAGATTGCCCAGCTGTCAGTTTTCAGGACATATGAGAATGCTTTAATGAAAGAGCACAAGGAACCACTCTTCTCAGACTGGTACTTGTGCCCATGGTGACTCGATGAGAACATAGAAACTGCACACTTAGCCACTACCTGTGTTTTCCTTATTGTGCACACATCCTCAGGGCACTAGGTCCATCCAGAACTGAAGAGGTACTATTAAGCTTGACTCTTAATCATGCCCTTAGTGTTCAACACCTAGTATTTAGCAACTTGCACCAGGTATCTGTGTTCATTTCTTAGGTAACCACGGTTACAAAACAAACCTGGAAACCATTTCTCTATTTCTTGGAAAAGTTAAAACTTCCACAATATTTATTTGAAGGGTGAATATTTTATTGATGTATTCTAAGCACCAAAAGCAGTGCCTTGTAAACAGTTCGGTTTTCAATAAATATTTATTGAATGTTGGTTAAATGATTAAGTGTTCCATTTTTCTCACCACAATTTCCATCATTTTAGCAAACGTGAGAGTTTTCTCTCTCTGTGCTAAGCAACAGGCCAGGTCCCAGGAAAAGCAGAATACAGTGAGGAACCAGAGATCCAGTTCATGACTACTAGCTAGAGACCCTATACAGCAGGATGAAAAGAGGAGCTTGGGTAAAACCAGGCTATGAATGAGCCATGGCATCATGGTTGTCCCAGGGAAGATGGGCAGGACTTTTCAGAGAAGAGGATACGTGATCTGGACCATATGAGAGAGAGGTACTAAGGAACAATGAAGCCTCCCAGAATCAATGATGGCTCCTTTTACTTTTCTTTTTTTCTCCAAAAGTCAATCCTTATTATTCTTTATCAAACCAGATGACCTTTCTCCAAGACTTTAACTGTGCTATTTGTCAGGCTAAACAACGAACAATGTTTATTAAGTTCCAAGCACTGTGCCCACTGAGGTGATACAATTCCTGCCCCAGTGGGTTCACGCAGGAGTAAGATGACCATACAGTATGCTATAAGGCACAGTCACAGTGGAATTGGGCTAAAGTAAGGATGGGGAAATGTAGCAGTGTGTCATGGACACATCACACGGTGGACTCTTCCCTGGTCTGTGGGCTGGGAAGACCTGATGCAGAAAGGACTTTGAGGCTGAGACCTAGTGGATGAGAATAGAAAATCAGGGGAAAATGGGAGGAGGTGGAGAGAGGGAAGAGCATTCCAGGAAGAGGGAAGTAAGTACATGTGTGAAGCCACCACTCCTATTGCCTCCAAAAAACAAATTTGGGGTCATCTTTAAAATGATTGACTTCAAGCACACATGGAAAACAGGTTTTCCTGTCACTCCTCCCCACTCCACCTTCTCTTGGGCTCTTCAGGATGGCCACACTGACAGGCTACAGGGAACACGGGCTTTCAGTTTTCCGGTATTCTCCTCCCACTGACCCTGAAGTTGCAAGCCACAGGTTTCTTGGAACTGTGAATATTGTTTGAACTCAGGCTAAAACTGGAGATGTGTTTTGAGTCACATTATGCAAGCATATTTATACCATCTGTTTATGACACTTACAGGTGGACACAATGATTCACTACACAACATACTAAACATAGAAGTTGGGAAAGTCCTGAGCTCAGGGGACTTGTTGGAAATGGAAAGTGCACAGAAGGGAAGATACAATCTTCTCTTAGAATTTTACAGCTTTTCAAAAAAAATATTCTTTATCTTGGCAAAAATAATTATGAGAGTATTTCATCAAATGATTTGAGCCAATGAGGATAGGATGGAAGGAGGAGGATGGTAAATGCTAAACTAGTATGCACACTCCCTTTTCTGTGGGGTATATAAATAAGTGTGTGTGTGTGTGTGTGTGTGTGTGTGTGTGTGTGTGTGCGCGCGCGCGCATGCGCACATAGACATAAATGTTAGTTAATTAGAAAGTACTTGCCATAACTCTAGGGTCAGGAACAAAGCATCTCCATCTCAAAAGGAAGGATTTGGTCTTAAGGCAGTGAGTTCCTTCTTTCCGGGAATCTGTTGACATAGTTTAAGTTTTATAGTTTGTGTTACTTCTCTTCAAACACAGGTAGTTCCTTAGGCTTAAAAAAAATCATATTAGAACACTTTGGTCAAAATATACATAGACCTAAAAATCAAATCCAAAGACTTATCTGTTCTTTTGTTTTCAGAAATTATTCCCTTAACCCCAAATTAGGCATATTGCTGTTAAAAGCCAAGGCTGATAGCATCCTGTTCATGTATTTGAGCCTAATGTGCAAACTTTTAACTGCCCCATAAAAAACAATAACTTTTAAAGTAGTTTCAATAAGCAAGTATCTCAAAGCCAAGCTGTCTGAGGGGGACCCTTCCCCTTGGGGTAGTAGAAACATCCAAAAGAGTCAAGGAAGAAAGAATTCACTGCTGAATTCAATTAGTCGAGAAACCATCAAAGTAAATAAGGCAATACCTTTAAGAACACACAAGAAAGGAGTCAGTGAAGTAGAACAGATTAAAAGAAAAAGGAGAAGTCTGTTTTAGCTACCAAGAGACCCCAGGGGTGAAGAATAATTTCTTCTTCAGGACACTCTCAGTCAAGGTCTCCCAGCAAGATGGCTCAGTGGAAGCAATTTCTTTTCATGTCTGTAGGGAACAGAGGAAGTTTGCAGGAAATACAGGCAGAGCTTAATTCCAAACAAAGTACAGAAGGTCAGCTATGTGAGCAACTTTAGAAATCTTTTGTCCCCTCCTAGAATACTAATGGCTTCGAACAGTGCAGTGATCACGAGCTGAGCCATTTGCATTTCAGGGATCAGATGCGGCCAGAGGAGACGCTCACAACTCAGAGCTAGTTTTGCTCTCCTCCTGAGATGGTTTCCACCAAGTCCTCAGCCTCCTCAGGCACCTACAACACTTTTGAGGTTATTTTTAGTCATACATTGCTCAGTAACTATTTACTGAGTCCTGCTATGGATCAGGATTTGTGTCCTGCAGAAGGACACAAGATATATGAGGTCCTTGTCTTCAAGAGTAAGAAAAATACTGTTAGATACTTGTACAGTTATTTGTAAAAAGTCGTAGTGATATGAATACTGATGCGGGTGCTCCAAAGAGATAACTCTATCTGGAAAAAGTAACAAATAAGAGCAATTTCCAAAGCAAATCTCAGTAAGAGGAGTGAATACCCTGAAGGCTTGGGAGACAAGACCAGTTAATCACTACATTCAAGTTTGCAGAGCTACGTTTCAGCCTCAGAATCCTCCTCAATACCAAATGCTTCAAATACTACTAATAAGGGTGTGGAAACTACTTAGTAGTTGGGCTCTCAGCAAATGCAAAGACTTGTTATGAATATAGTTTTAAAAACAGTTATCTACCTAAATTACCCATTGCCAAAAGGTATCCATCTGATGGACAAGTTCTTTTGAAGGACAAAGGACAGGGTATCAGATGGTCCAAATTCATGCCTTAGCTCTGTGACTGTGAATAAACCCTTTATATAAAAAATCATTTCTTAATAGGAAATGGGAAAATATTGACTATCTGAAAAGATTCTGAAAGTGTTAAATGTGTATATATATATATGTGTGTGTGTATGTGTGTGTGTGTGTGTGCGTGCATATATATATACACACACACACACACTTATATATTTATAACTGGAAAGCCAACACAAGGTGTGGGGTTATCACGATATTCTTCATTGAATTCTTGCTTTTATGGTCTTAACTGATCTTTTCATAGTATTCTCAGAATTCTCACACAGCGTGACCACACCCTACCTCACCCCCACTTTATTGATTCTATGTTTCTCTGTTAAAATGAAAATAATAAACATCTATAAAAGAGAAAAGACGTTTGAAACATTAGAAAGAGTAAAATCTACAAGGGATCTGGAGCAGAATATGTGGGAATCTTCCATCTGCAATCAGCTGTGTGATACTGAAAAAGTTTCTTAATCTCTCTGGCCTGTTTCCTCATCTGTAAAATGAGATTTCTAACAGAACCTGTCTCATAAGAGTTTTGTGAGGCTCAGCATTGGTTTCGTGCAGCTTTTTAAAAAATACTCATGGACAGGAGGATCACAACTTCAAGGCCAGCCTCGGCAACTTAGGAGGCCCTAAGCAACATAGTAAGACCTCATGTCTCAAAATTTTAAAAAGAAGGGGTGGACAGCTGGGGATGTAGTTCAGTGATAAAGTGCCTTTGGGTTTAATCACCAATCCCAAAACAAAACCAACAAGAACAACAACAACAACAACAATAACAAAACAGTACCTATAATGTAGCACACAATAAACATGAGATGTGTTTTTATTCACCAAACAGGTGTGTACTGAATGTCTCCTGTGTGCTGGATCTCAGCAGGAAGCAATTGCTTCTGCCAACTCCCCACAACCTCAATTTTGTTCACTTCAAAACAAAAATCCCAATATGCTAAGAACCAAGGGTAACTTATGCTTCTTATAAAAAAAAAATCTCTTTGCTCTGGGAAAAAGTCAAGACCCTATGTGCAAAGTCTGCTCTTTAAGATTTCTTGCAGATTAAACATTGTGAAAGGACATTAGCTTTCCTTTCCTTTCATCGTCATTTTCTTCTGTTTCCCTTTTTCCTTCCTTCCCTCCATCTTCTCATTGCTTCTTTCTCTCCTGTTTTCTTCCCTTCCTTTTCTCTTTCATTTTTTTCTCCCCCATTTTCTTCCTTCGGGGCTCAGGACATGATATTCCAAAATATGGCACTTTAGAATTTGAGGAAAGAGCAGAAGCAGGAAGGCCTGCTGACCCTCCTCCCACCTCCTTCCCTGAGCAGGTCATAAAACCCTTGTTTTGGAGGTTTTCTTCCTATACCTGAAGCAGAAGAACAGCTGTTTCTCTGAAGACACAAGGACACAGAGAAAAATCTGAACCTTTTGTTCAGATTTAATAACCTAAGATCCCTCTAGGTTATTACCATTAGTTCATACCCTTTGGCTCTCTAGTCATGACTATTCACTTCTCAAGCAGACAAGCATAAAATACACAAGTTTATCTATTTTGGGGGGTTCTTCATTTCTCAAGTTTTGGTTAAAATGTATTTTTAAAAAGTTGTTTGATTTTCTCTTGTTAATTGGCCTTTTGTTAAAGGGGCCTGACAATGAACCTAAAACAAGAAAAAAAAATTTCTTTTACCATTCCCTTGCCCATCCTTTGTTCCTTCCTTCTAACAATATCCTTTGAGAGTTCATTATGTATTTTATTCTATGTGTCTTAGTCCATTTTCTGTTGCTATAACAGAATGCCTGAAACTGAGTAATTTAAAAAGAAAAGAAACTTATTCAGCTCATGGTTGTGGAGACTTAGAGGTTCCTCTGGTGAGGAACTAGAGCTGCTTCAACTCAGTAGAAAGCAGAAGGGAGGTAGGAGTATGGGAAAAAAAGGAGCATGAAGCACCCTTACTTTATAACAGCACACTCTCTCCATAACTAAACCAGTCCCACAGGATCTTAGGCCTCACTCACAAAGGAAAGACATTAAATCCATTCATGAGGACTCTACCCCATGACCAGACACTTCCCACCATGCCACAGCTCCTAACATGCTGCATTGAGGAATTAAGGTTCCAACATGTCAATATTTGGGATATATACTCAAATCATAGCACTACATTAGACAATCTAAAAATTTTGTATCATGGTGCATCCTTTGGGAGAATTGTTGACTTTAATATTTAACAAAAATCTAGTAAGTCTTTAGAAAGCAACTTATATCACCCAGTGAAAATGTAAATTGATTTATTGTAAGAAAGTAATAAATTAAAGGTAGTTATTCAAAGTCTAAGGTCATAAAACTGTGGTCTCCAAATTTGTTTGAATATTCATCTTTATCAGTAAAAACATTTCAAAGATTCATCCCCAAACATGTATGATATTATTTTGCAAAATTATTTTGAGGAACTAATATAATAAAAATTATTTATTTATTTAAAGAATGAAAGAAAATAAATAGATGGTCTAGTATTTCAATGTATTGCCCTATGCATACCCCTGGGGTTCTCATGTCTCACATAGAAGTCATTTCCTCTGTGGGATTTATATAGATTAAAAATAAGCCTTGCAGAGGAAATATAACTATAAAATGACAGAAATGTTTACTTTTTATGAAGCCAGCATATTGTGAAATATTTGGAAACTCTTACTCTCTGAAAACCAGAATAAGACTTTACTGGAAATAAACAACAAAAATTCTACAAAAGAATGCATTGTATTTTCTTGTCCAAACTCAGCAACAGAATGTAATGGTTAAGCCCAAAGTCTCTGGAGTCACATTCCCTGGGTTTGGATACTGACTCTACCAATCTCTATCAGTATACCCGTGAACATGTTATTTCACCTTTTGGTGTCTAAGTTTCTTCAATTGTAAAAGGTCTTAGTTTCCTTATTTGTGAAAGGTAGAATGATACTACACCTATATTACCAGGTGTCTGTAAGGATTAGAGCAATCTCTGGCATGTACTATGTGTTTTAGGTTTGTTGATATTTTTAACTTTAACATGAAAGTTAAAGTTAACATAAAAGATAAAATTAAAAATGGAGACAACATAGAAAGCTAAGTTTTGCCAGCTTCTGATTCAGGATGGAAGAAGCCTAGAGTTTGCCATTAACAAACTAAAAGCCGAACAAACTGAAAACCACTTCTTTTAGATACCTAAGGCAAGTGAGGTTACAGGGCAGACCATTGTCCCTGAAAGTGGAGAGACAGACAAGGAAATGAGAGAAACTCAGGAACTTTTCCGAGAACTCATGCAGTAGTAATTGACATATTGATGGATTTGCAGTGCAATAGGTCTGAAGGTCAAAAACTCTAGTGGAGCTCAGTCGTGGGAGGGTACCCACACTCTGGGGAGTTTTACGTCCTTGTGAATACTGAGGGGAAATCTTGGTTTGCTTTTAGTAGGGAAAGGGAAGAAAGTTCTCAAATATTTTACAATATGCTAACTTTATAAGAGAGAACATCTCTATTTTAAAATACATCAGAGCATTCTGTTCTTTTACTGGTTCTTTTCAGTTATGTATAACATTAGGATTCATTTTGACAAAATGATAAAAACATGGAACACAGTTTGCTCTAATTCAGTCCTCGGTACTTCTCTTTTCCTTCTCCTTCTCCCTCCTCATGGTTCCTTCCATCTACTGGACTTTCTGCTACCATATGTACATATGTATCTTTAATTAAATTCTTGTGGATATACATTATGGTGGGAATCATTGTGGTATATTCATGTAAGTACATAAGAAATTTAGGTCAGATTCATGCCAACGTTCTTTCCTTCTCCTATCCTTTCTCCTTCTCCTACAATCCAAAGGTTGAATGTTTTCTCTGATATGCAGAAGCTAATCCAGAATAAGGTGGGGGGGATATAAAAAAATAGAAGAAAGTATTTTGTTCTTAACCATGTCTGCCTTCAGGAGAAACTATTCAACAGAGCCTAATCTGCTAACATTTTATCCAAGCCTAATTGATCTGGGAAAAGAGAAATTCTAATTCCAGTCCAGAGTGTGTATTCTGTCATATCCTACTTAATAGGCAGTATTATTAGAGGAGCTAATAAACACAGGTGAAGTTCACAGACCAGTGACATAAGCTCATTAAAATACTAAAAGCTAATTCACAAAACTATAAAATGCTTTACCACCTCCTACATTTTACCACCACATGACTAAAAGACTATTTAGAATAATTTATTTTATACAATAAATCAAGTCCTGCTATTAAGAAAAAAATTACAAGGTATACTAAAAGGCAAAAATCACACTTTGCAGAGATTAAGTATTAGAACTAGACTCACATATGGCACGGATATTGGAATTATCACATTAGAAATTTTTAAAACTATGCTTAATATACTAATGGATAAACTAGACAACATGTAAGAATAGATATACAATAAGTGGAGAGATGAAAACTTTAGAGAAGGAATAAAAAAATAAAGTTTAGGAAAGAAATCATGTAATTTCTTCTCCCAGAGCACAGTGGAATTAAACTAGAAATTAAGAACATGGGGCTGGGGTTATGGCTCAGCGGTTGAGCGCTTGCCTCGCATGCGTGAGGCACTGGGTTCGATCCTCAGCACCACATAAAATAAATAAAGATATTGTGTTCATCTACAACTAAAACAAAATAAAAAAAAAAAAAAGAAAGAACAGAAAAATAGCTTGAAAATACTTGGAGACTAAACAGTGGACTTCTTAATAACATGAAGGCTAAAGAAAAAATCTCAAGAAAAATGTTAATTATATTTTAAGCTAAATGAAAATATAACTCATCAAAATTTGTGGGAGGCAAAAAAAAGCAGTGCTTGGTTAGAGGAAAATATATCTAATTGAATGCATATTTTAGAAAAAAAGAAAGATCTAAAATCAATATTCCAAGCTTCCACCTTAGGACATAAGAAAAGGAACAGTAGATTGAATTCAGAGTAACCAAAAGAAGGAAATATAAATAATTAGAACAGAAATTCATTAAATTGAAAATAAGAAATCAATAGAGAAAATCAACGAAATTAAAAGTTGTTTGAAAAGTCAATAAAATCAAAGAGCCTCTGATAAGACTAATTAAGAAAAAAAGAGTGGATACAAATTACTAATATCGGAAATAAAAGGGGCATCAATACAGATAATAAATGACTACTATGAACAACCATTCACACAAATTCGATTACCTAGATGAAATAGACCAATTCCATGAAAGACACAATCTACCAAAACTAACATGAGAAGAAATAGACAATATGAATAGACCTATATCTATAAAATAAATTGAATAAATAATAAACTTCCAAATCATAAAGTATATGGACCACATTATTTCACTGGTGAATTCTATCAAACATTTAAGAAAAAAATGTGCTAATTTTCTACAATCTCTGTCAGAAAATAGAAGCACAGGCAATGGTTTCTAACTCACTCTATGGTAATAACATTAGCTTAACTCAGACAAAGATATTATAATAAAACTAATGACCAGTATCTCTCAGGAGCATAAATACCAAAAAAGTTCAACAAAATATTAGTAAAATGAATCCATCAGTGTATAAAAAGAATCATTTAAAGCTGTATTTATCTCAGGTATGCCAGAGTGTTTGAACATTAAAAGATAAGTTAATGTAACCCATCACACCAAGAAGCTGAAGGATAAAAACCACATGATCAGAGAAAACATTTGACAAAATCTAATGCCCATTCATGATATTTTCTTTTTAAAAAAGCCATTCGGTAAATTAGGAATACAGTCAAATTTCCTTAACTGACAAATAATAGAATATCTTTTAAAAATTTCATCCACAAATATACTTAGTACTGATATGCTCCACATTTTCCTGCTAAGCTCAGAAACAAGAAAAGGATGTGCTTCCTCACCAGTCTTTACAAATATCACACTGGAAGTAATCTCTACATAATGCAACAATATCAGAAAAACAAAAGATGTACTGGTAGGAAGAAAGAAGTAAATGTCCTTGTTTCCAGATAGTGATCATCAGTGTGAAATATCTGGAAGAATCAAAAAAAATCATAGCATAAAATAAGTTATTATTACAAGGTTAATCAATTGGTTTCCTGTATCAGCAATGATGGAGTGACATTTAAATTAAAAATACAAAATCACCTTCAGATTCCAAATTCATCACTTGGAATAAAGCACTTGTGTATGAATCTAACTATATATATGTGTGTGTGTGTGTGTGTGTGTGTGTGTGTGTATACACACATACATACAAGAACTGTGTAAATAAAATTACTAAATTCTGATGAAAGAAGTCAAAATAGAACAAAAACAAATGGAGAGATATTCCATATTCCTGGATAGGAAGACTCAATATTAACCAGTCAGTGCTTTCTAATTGATCAATGGATTCTATTCAATCCTAATCAAGATTCTAGAAAGCTATTTGTAGATATCTATACAACTAAAGTCTATAAGGAAAACCAAAAGACCTAGAATGACGAATGCAACACTAAAAAACAAAGTCAGAGGACATTGCCAGGCTTCAAGATTTACTAAAAAGCTGATCACCATAACGTGGTACTGTGAAAGAATAGAGAAATACATCAATGGATCAAAGTAGAAAGCTTGGAAAATGACTCACACAAATATACTTACTGATCTTTGACAAAATTTCAAGGATGACAGAGGAGAAAAGATCATCTTTTCAACAAATAGTGTTGGAAAAATCTGGATATCCACATACAAAAAAAATGAATGCTTATTACTCAGTGAAAGAAGACAGTTTGAAAAAGCTATCACTATCTAATTTTCAACTGTATGATGTGCTCTCAAAGGCAAAAGTATAGAGACAGTAAAAAGATTAGTGGTTATCAGAGATTAGGGGACAGCGAGGGTTGAGTAAGTCGAAAACATAGGACTTTTATCCTCAGTATATTATAATGATAAATATGCGTCATTACACATTAGTCTAATCCGAAAATTGTGTACAAAATCTACTAATGTTAATGCTGGATTTTGGGTGATAATGATATGTGAGTGTAGGTTCATCAATTATATCAAATGTACCCCTCCGGTGGGATATATTGGTAGTGGGAGAGGGTATGCATGTGGGGGGAAGCAAAGGGTATGTGGAAGCTCTGTTTTTTTTACTTACTTTTTTCTGTAAACCTAAGACTTCTCTAAAAATGAAGAGCTGAGCTTTCATTGCTTCATTTCTGAGTAATTTGTTAAATGGCTTCATAACTGTCAGGGGCCAAAACACTATATTTTAAAAATGGTTTAATTGGGGCCGGGACTGTAGCTCAGTGGTAGAGCACTTGCCTCGCATGTGTGAGTCACTGGGTTCGATCCTCAGCACCACATAAAAATAAATAAATAGAATAAAGATATTGCATGCATCTACAACTAAAAATTTTTTTTAAAAAATGAGTTTAATTCTTAATCTATAGATGAGCAGACCAAAAGTGATTTGCCTAGACTCCCAAAGGAATGGAACAAGAAATAAAAATAAGATCCCATTTATGCTACTCCAGATGAATCTGTCACTTCCATAGACCCTATTCTAATTTCCCACAAAATCCATCCCTGAGGGACAGTGATTTGTACAGAAGGGTCTGGGCCAATCGTCACTTCATCACTCCCTCACCCGTCTCTGCTAGTTTGATTTTATGGAAATAAACTTCAATGGTGAATTTCATGGGTGAATGTAGGTGGAAGCATATGACAGGGTATGAAAGCCACTGACGAGGAAATTACAATGGTATGTATTCAAGAATTCCAAGTTAGTACCCAATGAATTTGCTAAATTGATTTGCTAATTGAAGAAAGGAAGGAAGGAAGGAAGGAAGGAAGGAAGGAAGGAAGGAAGGAAGGAAGGGAGGGAGGGAGGGAGGGAGGGAGGGAGGGAGAGAGGGAAGAAGAAAGGATGGGAGGGAAGGAGGGAAGAATTTTTATTGAATACCCTGTATGTGCCAGGTATTGTTCTAGATTACATACACGATCATGTATTCTCAATCAAGATAATAATTCATTGGAGGGGGATCATTACCAATATTTCTTATGGTGGTAGGCTTGAGAATGAGAAGTTTTAACTAACCTTACAAGATAATAAAGATATTAAAATGCATAGCCAGGATTTGTTATCTAGGTGTGTCAGAATCTTGTTTATCACAAACACACACTCATGTAGCTGAATTGCAAGAATACTTACCAGGTCTCAAGCAGCTCTAGGGCCCAGGGACCCAGAGTTATCCTGCTGGCTATCATCTAGGGTTATGGCTATCCTCTGGGAGTATCTTCAGACCAAAATGCAAATCTCTGATTTATTTATTTATTCCTCTTTTTTTCTTTTTATTGGTTCTTTTTAGTTATACGTAACGTTAGGATTCATTTTGAAAAAATTATAAAAGCATGGAATATAATTTGTTCTAATTCAGTCCCCAGTAATTTCCCTTTTCGTCTCCTCCTCCCTTCCCATTCCTTTCCCTCTACTCTACTGATCCTTCTGCTATGTACTTATAATTTTTGTTTTAATTAATTAATGTCTTATGGATAAACATGATGATAAGATTCACTGTGGTATATTCATATTTGTACATAAAAAATTAGGTCAGATTCATTCCACTGTTAGTTCTTTATCCCCCCTCCACACTCCCTTACCTACAAGCCCCTTTATTTATTTCAGTGGTCTTTTTTTAGTTTTTAATCCTTTCCCTTATTTTGGATTGGCTTCTACATATCAGAGAAAACATTTGGCATTTGACTTTTTTGGGGGGGGGACTGGGGAAATAACAATAATAAATAAATAATATAGATACTGCATTTTCTTTATCCATTTATCTGTTGACAGGCACCTGTAGTCAAGCTATTGTTCCATAGCTTGACTATTGTGAATTGTGCTGCTATAAACTGGTATAGCGGACTGGAGTTGTAGCTCAGTGGTAGAGCACTTGCCTAGCATGTGTGAAGCCCTGGGTTCGATTCTCAGCACCACATATAAAGAAATGAATAAAATAAAGGTCCGTCAACATCTAAAAAATAAAATATTAAAAAAAAACTGGTATAGCTGCATCATTGTAGTATGTTGATTTTAAATCTTTTGGATATATACTGAGGAGTGGGATAGCTGGGTCATATGGTGGTTTCATTGCTAGTTTTTTGAGGAATCTCCATAGTGCTTTCCAGACTGGTTGTACTAATTTACACACATCCTCACCAGCATTTATTGTCATTTGTATTATTGATAATTGCAATTCTCACTAGAGTGAGATGGAATCTCAGTGTAGTTTAAATTTGCATTTCTCTAATCACTAGAGATGCTGAACATTTTTATATGCTTTTTGACCGTTTATATTTCTTCTATAAAGTGCCTCTGTTCAGTTCCTTTGCTCATTTTGTTTTATTTGTTTTGTTTTGTTTTTGGTGCCATGTTTTTTGAGTTCTTTGTGTATTCTAGATATTAATGCCCTATATGAGGAGCAGGTGGCAAAGATTTTCTCCCATTTGGTAGGCTCAAGCTTGTTTCCTTTGCTGTTCAGAAGCTTTTTAATTTGATGCCATCCTTATTATTGATTTTTGATTTTACTTCTTGTGCTTTAGGAGTCTTGTTAAGGAAGTCAGTTCCTGAGCCAACATGTTGGAGTTTGCTTCTAGCAGGCATAGGGTTTCTAATTCCTAGGTCTTTGACCACTTTGAGTTGACTTTTGTGCACAGATAGGGATTAAGTTTCATTCTTCTATACATGGAGTTCTAGGTTTCTCTGCATCATTTTTTTAAAAGCCTATCTTTTCTCCAACATGAATTTTTGGTACATTTGTCTAATACAATTGTATTTCTGTGGGTTTGTCTGTGACTTCTATTCTATTCCATTGGTCTTTATGTCTCTTTTGGTGACAGTAACATGCTGTTTTTGTTACAATAGCTCAGCAGTATAATTTGAGATTCAGTACTATGATGCCTCCTGCTTCACTTTTCTCACTAAGAATTGTTTCTATTATTCTGAGTCAAAATGCCCATACTATCAAAAGCTCTATACAGATTCAATGCAAATCCCATCAAAAGTTCCAGTGATATTCTTCACAGAACTAGAAAAATCTCTGATTTATTATGGACCCAAATTAAGCACAAGCTTTTTCCCAATGGCAAAAAATAACATTTTGATAATTATTTCGTCAAGCAAGACCTCTCTGGCCCTATAGCATTACATTTAACAAATTACTCATTTTCAAGGGAATCATGAATGAAAAACACTACTCCCAGTTACTACGGGAACAAGGAATCTAAGGAGGTGAATTGTGTGTTGGGACTTTCCAGCTTTCATAGCCTTCTGTGCTCCTCAATCAGCTCCTTTCCCATCCTCTTCTACTCACTGTTTGCAATTAATTGGAATTGCATTTTTTAAATTGTCTTCACAGAAAGTTCTCGGTTTTTTAAAAAAGTAGGTTATTACACAATTAACTTCAAATTCAGTTGTTTGGGCCTTTAATTGCATTTTTCCATCAGATTCATATTTCCAGTATAGCTTCTTAAAAACTCTTTAACCTGTAATGAAGCTGAATCTCACTTAATACCATACAATAAAATGTATGTAATCTAATTGAACATAAAATTTTCTTTTTGATTACTAAAGTTATAACAGATGTAATAATAATTGTAAACTTGTATCAAACTCAGTGTTAATATAAACTGTCTCATATTTCATGAAAATCTGTGATGAAAATATTTTGTCCTATTTTTATAAATGAGATAACCTACTTGATTGCCTGGGCCATATTAATTAACTTATAGACACATAACTAGTGTCAGGATTTGAATTGAGATCTCATATATATTTGATGTATTGGCTATCAGTCTCTTTAGTTTTGATGTAATAAAGTACTGGTATGGGAAACAGAAAATTCAATTTAACTTGGAATTCTGTCACTAACATGCTTTGGGCAAGTCCTTTGACTTACCTTGACTTAATAACTTCACTAATAAGTTAACTATGTTAGATAGTTGGTCTTTAAATTCCAGACAAACAAAATAAGTCATTGCCTGCCAAAGCATTTACATAGATCAATTGTTTCTAAATGCTTGTTTCCTAGAATCATACAGAATAAATATTTGTGCCCTTTCCCAACTGTCCATTAAATCAGTAAATACATAATGTAGTACCAGCATCAGAGAGTCCAAAGAGGCTACAGTGAAAGAGATGGAAGTCAAATGATTAGAATTAACATTTATTGATTTAATACAGGTATACCTAGGTTTCAGTCAGAACATAGAGAAATGCCCCCCTCTCTGTGATACAATTACTTATGGATACCAGTCCATACTGAAGCAGAAATAAAACCTGATATCTCAGTGGCATAACACAAAGACGTTTTTCACTCAAGTGAAGTTAAGGGTAGTTTGGTGATATTCCTAGTAACGCTCTTCCAAGTCGTGAACCAGGAACCAGCTACTTTCAGCTTATAACTTTGTCATTTTTAAGTCCCTCACTTCCAACTTAGACAGAGGTTATCACTAGAGTTGTACAAGTTGTTTATGTCACCTCTGCATTTTCCTGGCTAGAACTTAATTGTGTCACCCTAGCCACATGCAATTGTGATTGAGAAACATACCTTCCCAGGATTTTCAGAAATCAAACTATTTGGTGACCAAATTGCATTGTTTTATACAATATAGGAGCTTCATACAGGAGTTGAAAATGATTTGAAAATTGAGCAAGAGTTTTACGGGTAATAAATCTGATGGAGATGCTTGGGACAGAAGAAAATCCCTGAAAAAAGATTCAGACAGAGCCATGGATCCTAAAGAGCACTCCATTTTCAGAGACCAATATTCATTACACATATTTTAATTGGGTCCATATGTCAGTCCCTTTGATAAGTGCTATAATTATTTTAGAAATGTTAAAGTGATGTCATAGCAAAGGTTCCCCCAAAGAATTTCTGAAACAAATTCTTGAAAGAAGGTATTTCATTTAAAACTGACCCCAGAAAGCAGTAGTGATAGACAAGGGGAAATGAAACAGGAAAGGAAGATAAACTCTTACAAGGTTGCATTATTAACTTGGCTACTGATACAGTCCACTGTTGCTCCAGCCTGAGGTCATTATAGAAGGCTTATGAAGTGGACCTCACAACTGATCCTAGAGGATTTAAAGCTGTGCACAAGAGTCAGAGAATGCCATCCAACGTGTGCTTCTCAGGCTGTCCAATCAAATACAAAATCCCCTTCAAAGTAGAGGCCAGTTAATACAGTTGACCAGTGAAACTATCCCCAGTCCCTGATGCTATAGTTAATCCTGAGGCAAATGATTCAAATTCATTCTCTCAACCCTACCCTAAATATTACTGTGTAGTCCCCTAAAGCTCAAATGTTAAAATCATATTCTTCAATAGAATTTTGTGGAATTAAGATTGAATAAAGCAGTAAGGGTAAGACCAAGATATGATAGGATTAATTTTCTTCTAAGTATAAACACTAGAAATAATCCCTTTTCTCTGTCTCTCCACTGTACCAAGGAAAGACTGTGTGAGCAGGCAGTGAGAAAATGGCCATCTAAAAGTCAGGAAGCAGACCCTTGTCAGACAATGAATCTTCCATCCAGCAATTTGATCTTGGACTTCCCATTATTCAAAACTGTGTGATATATAAATTTCTCTATTTTAAGCTACCTTGTCCATGGTGTTTTCTTATAGCAGCTCATGCAAACTGATCAAAATCCTCTCCATGTTTTCTTTACCATTAGTCAATACTTTGGCTGATCTAGGTTATTAGCTAGTTGTCTCATTGCTTGCCTAGAGAGATGGCCTAGACATTTAATCCCAAATGTCAGGCCATGGTTGCTCTATTTGCTTAACGATTATTTTCACTGGGTATAGAATGAGAAAAATATGTCCAAGTAAACTCCCTGGTTGTCAAACATATCTTAATTTACTTCCTTTATATAGCAGCACTCTCAGCTCCTCATGCAAGCCATGATTAATTACCTCTATCAGTAATCATTTTGTTCGTTGTTGGTCCACTAGCACAAATTATCCAGAATGAATAAATGGTAGTTCTAGCTTCAAAGATAATGAAATGAAATTCTTACCTTTTTCCTTTAGTGGAAAACCCCTCAGAAAAATAGGACCTGAAATTCAACAGAGATTAGGCATACATTTTGCAAGTGAGCTCCAGAGAGTGATGATAAGAGTGCCTGATTGTACACAAACCCCTTGATTCCTGGGTTCGTGTATTGCATCCATTGCACCATCTTTTGGCCATGAGTTTGGTAAATATATACTATTCTGAAAATGCTGCTGCCATCCTGCAGGCGCTATGCCTGAATTGGAACATTACCTGAGCTTTGAATACGTCTTTTATTCTATTGAGCCAGTGAGTTCTTAATGATGGGGTATATAATTACTCAAGGAGATCCTATGATTATTATATTTGAGGCATTCTGTGAACTTTCACAATTGTGCTGATTGCAGAACTGAAGACAGAAAAGGAAAAGCCATATCTTTCTATACAACAATTCTAGGAAGGACAAATCATTTCTTTCTAAAGGGTACAAGAGGCTTGATATAACCAACCAGCCATCAAGTGACTGACTGGCTTCATTGAATGAACGTACCATTCCAAGCTCTCAGCTTTGGTCTGGGAAGCTGACAGATTGGGTATTCAGAACAGTGGTAGCTCGATCAGCCTTGGAAAGAGGCATCCCATGCTATCAAGTTCATGCATATTGACTTTTCTCGGCCACCATGGCCATTTTAGTCATGGGCTCGTCATGCCAATATTGTGCTGTCAGAAAGTGAAGCTGAATTAAGTCTGTAAGAAAAGCCCCACTCTCCAGTTATTATTGAGTGTCTCTTCTCTGAGTCCTGCTCTCTTCATGGATTGTGTCCACTACCATACATCCATTCATAAGTACCTTGGGCAGACTTCCTTTTTGCCCTTCTTCTAATCTTCCCAATCCTAATCAACTAGACAAGCAATTTTTTCAATAGCCATGAATCCATACACACCCTTACCTCATGGCATTTTTTTTGTTCATGGTTCTGTCCACTGGAGAGGATTTGCCCCACCAGTCTTATTATACCCTTGGACAGGCCTGTTATGGCCACAGTCCTTTTAAAGCCATCATCAATGTAATGTATTGTCCAAATATTCACTACTCTGGCAGTACTCTGAATCTTTGTGGAGTTCATCTTCTACTCTCTGACTCGGGCTTACACGTCTCTCACTGGGGGATTTATATTTCTGACTGGTTAATGCTCACAAGATCCAGATACACAGAGGTATTCTATAGAGTATTATATGGAAAGGAATCCTTATGAATAAGAGAGTCCCATGCCAATTAAATGATTTGCCCTACCTTATATCCCACACATGTGACAGTCTTAGTAAGTGCTACTGCATACCAGAGTTTATTTCCATAAGTAAAGTGGAAAGTGAGTCCATTTTATTTTTTATTTTGAGACAGGGTCTAAGTTGCTTTGGACCTTGCTAAATTGCTGAGGCTGGCCTTGAACTGCGATCCTCCTGTTCTAGCCTCCAGAGTCACTGGGATAACAGATAACTACAACCATACCAAACTGAGTTTTATTCTTTTCTTATTCACCCATAGCCCAATTCTAAAATCTCACTACAGGGGCAAGCTTAGTAACTATAATCTTTCACCTTTCTTTGAAAATAGAGCTTTAATTAAGGCTTACTTGAAGATAATTCATTTGGGAAATAATCACATGGATCAAGTATGATAGAAAGAGGGGATGAAAAAGGAAAAGAAGAAGAATATAAATATAAATTGTTGGTTTAGCCAGTGGTAAAAGTAGCAGATGTTCATTTCTCCTTGGTCCATAGTAGAGATTTGTAAAATGTCTCTGAGCTGGCCTCTATTCCTCACATGTCAAGGTGACTCTATGCACATGAATGTCTCACATTTTCAGTCTGCTCAGTCACCATGGTGAGAGGCTTCCTTGGAGAGCCCCCATGCTTTGATTACAGAGAGGCCCTAGAGAAGAAAAAAATATGTGGCATGAGAACAAGCTGAGGCATATTTAGAACACCTATGAATGAAGCTAGTTAAATATATGCAGCACTGGTCACGGCAACAAGAACAAAACCAAAATGAGAGATAGGGGCTGAGATTTGGTAGCATACAGAAAAAATATATGATATAGTATAACGTGAAAAGGAATTGAGCAGAATTACGCTTGGCACTTAGAGTTCTGATCCCAAGGATAGTTCTACGTGATGAAAAATATTTTGTATTTTATCCTTTAACAGATGTCATTGAAGAATTTTGGATTTTAAGCATGGAAATAACATGCTTATATCTGCATATTAAAGCAATAGAGATAAGTGTGTAGGCAGTGTGAAATGTGCTGGAACTAGTAGTAAATTTAAAAGACCAATAAATAGCACTATTTTCAGTAAAAGTAGTGAAAAATGATGAAAGACAAATTTCAAGCAGCAAAAATATGTAGGAAACGACCACTTGAAAGCTGTTTTGGAGGACAAATCAATGGACTGGGTTTGAGTTTGAAAGGAAAATTTAGGAGAGCAACAGAGGAACCTAGGATTACTTCCAGGTGAGCAATTGGGTAACTGACTCAGTGGTGCCACATGCAAGGTAGAAGCGTAGGATAGGTCAATGGTGGTTCCATGCCAAGCTTTCTAAGGACTCTCCAACCTGCTTTCCATCCTGGTTGCACCAATTTGCAGTCCCACCAGTAATGTATGAGTGAACCTTTTCCCCCACATCCTTGCCAATTTTTTATTGTTACTTATATTCTTGATACTTGTCATTCTGACTGGAGTGAGATGGAATCTCAGTATAGTCTTAATTTGCATTTCTCTAATTGCTAGAGATGTTGAACATTTTTTCATTTTTGGGGGGGCATTGTATTTTTTCTTTGGAAAAATGTCTGTTTAGTTCTTTTGCCCATTTATTGATTGGGTTATTTGTTTCTTTTTCTTTCTTTCTTTTTGAGTGCTAAGTTATTTTAGTTCTTTTTATATCTCGGAGATTAATGCTCTATCTGAAATGCAGGTGGTAAAGATTTTCTCCCATTCTGTAGGCTCTCTCTTCATGTTCTTGATTATTTCTTTTGCTGTGAAGAAGCTGTTTAGTTTGATACCATCCCATTTATTGATTATGTATATTATTTATTTTACTTCTTGCTCTTCAGGAGTCTTGTTAAGGAAGTCGGTTCCTAAGCTGGCATGATGGAGAGTTCAACCTACTTTTTCTTCTATTAGGCACAGCATTTGTGATCTAATGCCTAGGTCCTTGATCTACTTTGAGTTGAGTATTATTAAGGGTGAGAGAGAGGGTTCAATTTCATTCTACTCCATATGGATTTCCAGCTTTCCAAGCACCATTTGTCAAAGGGTCTATCTTTCTCCAATGTATGTTTATGGCACTTTTGTCTAGTATGAGATTTATGTGGGTGTGTCTCTGTGTCTTCTATTCTATTCTATTAGTCTTTATGTCTGTTTTTTCTGTGCCAATACCATGCCATTTTTGTTACTATAGCTCTGCAGTATAATTTAAGATTTGGTATTGTGATGCCTCCTGCATCACTTTTCTTGCTAAGGATTGTTTTGGTTATTATGAATCTCTTATTTTTCCAAATGAATTTCATGACTGCTTTTGACCCAGTTATCCCACTCCTTGGTTTATACCCAAAGGACTTGAAATCAGCATACTACAGTGATACAGCCACATCAATGTTTATAGCAGCTCAATTCACAATAACCAAACTTTGGAACCAATGCATGTGCCCTTCAACAGAAGAATGGATAATGAAAATGTGGCATATATACACAATGGAATATTACTCAGTCATAAAGAAGAATGAAATTATGGTATTTACTGGTAAATGTATGGAACTGAAAAATATCATCCTAAATGAAATAAACTAGTCCCTCAAAACCAAAGGCTAAATGTTCTCTCTGATATGTGGATTCTAACCCACAACAAGGGAGGGTGGGAGAGGAAGAGTAGAAGTTCATTGAATTAGACAAAGGAAAATGAAGGGATGGGAGGGGGATGGGAATAGAAAAGACAGTAGAATGAATCTGACATAACTTTCCTTTGCTTATATATGAAAACACAACCAGTATAACTCCACATCATGTATAACCACAAGAATGAGATCCTAATTGAAATGGGTTGTACCATATATATATATATATATATATATATATATATATATATATATAAAATATGTCAAAATACACTCTACTGTCATGTACATCTAAAAACAACAAATATCAAAAACACTAAAACAGAAAGGTTAGGGAAAAGCTGACTGGTATGATGAAGCATTGAAAATTATGAGCTCACTTTCAGAATGCAGGGCTTGAAGGGATGGAAATTTGCATGCAAATATTTAAGCAAGAATTGAGAACAACAGTGTGGAGATGAAGATAGAGACCTAGTTAGGCAGAGTGGGAATGAATAGCATAGAGGGGTACAAGGAGAGGAAAAGAAACAACAGCCTTAGAAATATTGCTACTCAATCATGGGAGTCTCTCAAGGGTGGGTCTTAGCAACTTAAGGAAAGGAAGAAGATTGAAAGAGAAACCATTTAAGTCCATGACACCGGAAACGATGACTGAGGATTCCTGGAATTGTTGTTGTGTTACTTGTTTTTGTTTGATTTGATAGTTGGATAGCTAGAAAAGATGATGGCATCAGTACTGAGATACTAATCCATCATCTGGAAAAAATTGCTTCCCTAGGGATCAAAACAGTTGTCCAAACTTATATTCCCTGCAAATAACAATAGTTACCATTTTGTGTTATTACTTTTTCAGGCATTGCTTGAGTCTAGAGCTTCATCAAAAGAATGCTACTCATTATGGATGGATTATGGTCAGTTTGAACATTGTCCTGGTATGGCAAGTATCCTAATGTTTTTAGTATGTCCAGTCTCACTCAAAAGTGTTCATGTCTACATGACACATTATGTGGTCCTCAACTTATAATTGTCCCGAGATTTTGATCTCCTTAAGAAGGCTGGCTAATTTAACATAGTTTGGAGCCCCAAGCTAGTTTCCTCTGATCTCATATACATATACTTTTTCAGTGTGCAAGGCAAATATCACAATTTTCTATGGGTGCTAAGAAGTAAAAGGGAAGAGAATCTGCACAAGCTGTTGGGCATTATTATCTCATGTTAGAGATAAGGATGAGGGCTAAGTGGCACAGGCCAGCTCACACAGGTGGGATCAGATCCAAGTCTGGGGTGTATGAGACTTTCATGATTTCATTCTGGTTTCTAACATCCTCCTATAAAGAGCACGTAAAGTTAATACCGTGCCCAGGAATGCCAACCACAGACTCATTCTGTTCATGCTGAAAGCATTTTGGGAATACGACACAAGAAATTGTTCACCTTTCAAATCTGTAACAAAAAGATAAATCCTTCTTCTTACCTTTCCTAAAT
The DNA here is from genome assembly GCA_028644305.1 of Xerus rutilus. Classification (NCBI taxonomy): domain Eukaryota; kingdom Metazoa; phylum Chordata; class Mammalia; order Rodentia; family Sciuridae; genus Xerus; species Xerus rutilus. The sequence continues at coordinate 163,504,810 of CM053400.1, read as the reverse complement.
AATGATCATGCCATTTGGAGGCCAAATCAAATATTTCAGAGGCATCTAAAAACCAGTAAACCCGGTAAAAATATTTTTTTTCTAAAACCCTTTTCCATTTTCATGATTCCTGACATTAAATCTCCAAGTTAGATTGAAATACAGCTTTCTTATCAGGCACATCCTGTAAGTTACATGACCTAAAACATTTACAGAACATATTGAAAAACACAATCAGGTAAAGATGTAGACATCTCTTGTTGTTACTGTCACATGATTTTTCCTTTTGTAATTGCTTACACAGTTTTTCCTAAACATTTACTCATACATTTTTGTTCATAGGAGTTATGATATTCAGCCAGAATAGTACTCTTCAAAGCACAGATTTTATTGGAACTAAATTAATGAAGAGAAAACTAAATCAAACACAATTATGTAAAGAACTTTCCTATCTTAACTTGTCCAAACTGACTCAGTAAATGTCAGAGTAAGGAGTAAAGCCAGATACAGATGAGTTCGAAAGCCCAGGGCTTTGAAATAATGTGCCCAACTGTCTTAGGTGATTTATGCATCACCTGGATTCCCACCCTCATGAGACATAATTCTTCTGATACAATTCTTCAGAATTATGTCTCATGAGGGTAGGAATTCAGGTGAGTAGCATAAATCATCAAATTCTTTGAATTCTCTCTGCAACCACAACTTCCTATTATATCTTGCCTAATTCCAATTAATTTTTTTTCAACATCACAAAAATTGCCAGTTTCCTAAATTCTGTCTCTCCCTAATCTAAGCCATTCATCTACGTCTGGCTTCCCTTTCCTACCTAGCCAGGTAACTGCTGGCCAACTCTTCCCAGAAAGCTTTCCCCAAGTACTATGCAGTCCTCTTGCTTTTTAGCTACCTGTGTAAGCCCCCTACACCCTTTTTATTAAAAACTTATTTATTCTACTTAGGTATACATGACAGTAGAATGCATTTTGATTCATTGTACACAAATGGAGCACAACTTTTCATTTCTCTGCTTGTACAAGATGTAGAGTCGCACCATATATGCAGCCATACATGTACCTAGGACATTGATGTCCATCTCATTCCACCATATTTCCTGCCCCCTTGTCCCTTTCTCCTTTCACTAAAGTTTCTCCATTTTTCCCATGTCCTCCCCCATTATTGATCAGCATCCAGTTATCAGACAGAACATTTGGCCTTTGGTTTCTTGAGATTGGCTTACTTCACTTAGCATGATGTTCTCAACTCCATCCATTTACCTGCAAATGCCGTAACTTTATTCTCACTTATTGCTGAGTAATATTCCATTGTGTATATATACCACAGTTTCTTTATCCAGTCATCTATTGAAGGGCATCTTGGTTTGTTTCACAGCTTAGCTATTGTGAATTGAGCTGCTATATACATTGATGTGGCTGTATCACTGTAGTATGCTGTTTTTAAGTGCTTTGTGTATAGACCAAGGAGTGGGATGGCTGGGTCAAATGGTGGTTCCATTCCAAATTTTCTGAGGAATCTCCATACTGCTTTCCAGATTGGTTGCACCAATTTTCAGTCCTACCAGCAATGTTTGAGCACACATCCTCACCAACACTTGTTTGTATTCTTGATAACTGCCATCCTGACTAGAGTGAGATGAAATCTTAGAGTAGTTTGGATTTGCATTTCTCTAATTGTTAGAGATATTGAACATTTTTTCCTATGTCTGTTGATTGATTGTATATCTTCTTCTGAGAAATGTCTGTTCAGCTTTGGGTTACTTGGTTTTTGTTTTTTTGTTTTTGGTGTTAAGTTTTTGAGTTCTTTATATATCCTGGTGATTAGTGTTCTATCTGATGTGCATGTGACAAAAATTTGCTCCCAAAATGTAGGGTCTCACTTTACCTCATTGATTGTTTCTTTTGCTGAGAGGAAGCTTTTTAGTTTGAATACATCCCATTTATTGATTCTTGCTTTTATTTCTTGCACTTCAGGAGTCTTGTTAAGAAAGTTGAGGCCTAGTATGACATGATGAAGATTTGGGCCTACTTTTTCTTCTACTAGGTGTAGGGTCTCTGGTCTAATTCCTAGGTCCTTGATCTTCTTTGAGTTGAGTTTTGTGCATAGTGAGAAATAGGAGTTTAGCTTCATTTTGCTGCATACAGATTTCCAGTTTTTCCCAGCACCATTTGTTGAAGAGCCTATCTTTTCTCCAATGTATGTTTTTGATGCTTTTGTCTAGTATGAGATAACTGTATTTATGTGGGTTTGTCTCTGTGTCTTCTATTCTGTACCATTGGTCTACATGTCTGTTTTGGTGCCAGTACCATGCCTTTTTTGTTACTATAGCCTTGTAGTATAGTTTAAGGTCTGGTATTTTGATGCCTCCTACTTCACTCTTCTTGCTAAGAATTGCTTTGGCTACTCTGAGTATCTCATTTTTTCAAATGAATTTCATGATTGCTTTTTCTATTTCTATAAGGAATGATATTGGGATTTTAATTGGAATCGCACTGAATCTGTATAGCGCTTTGGTTATTATGGCCATTTTGACAATATTGATTCTGTCTATCCAAGAGCATAGGAGATCTTTCCATTTTCTGTGGTCTTCTTCAATTTATTTCTTTAGTGTCCTGTAGTTTTCATTGTAGAGGTCTTTTACCTCTCTTGTTAGATTGATTTCCAAGTGTTTTATTTTTTCTGAGGCTGTTGTGAATGGAGTAGTTTTCCTAATTTCTTTTTCAGAGGATTAATCACTTATGTATAAAAATGCATTTGATTTATGGGTATTGATTTTATTTCTGCTACTTTGCTAAATTCATTTATTAATTATAAAAGTTTTCTTACAGAATTTTTTGGATCCTCTAAGTATAGTATCATGATGTTGGCAAATAATGACAGTTTAAATTCTTCTTTTCCTATTTCTATCCCTTTAATTTCTTTCTTTTAATTGCTCTAGCTAAAGTTTCAAGGATTATGTTGAATAGAAGTGGTGAAAGAGGGCATCCCTGTCTTGTTCCTGTTTTTAGAGTGAATGCTTCCAATTTTTCTCCATTTAGGATGATGTTGGCCTTGGGTTTAGCATAGATAGCTTTCACAATGTTGAGCCATGTTCCTACTATCCCTAGTTTTTCTAGTGTTTTGAACATGAAAGGGTGCTTTATTTTATCAAATGCTTTCTCTGCATCAATTGTTATAATAATATGATTCTTATCTTTAAGCTTATTGATATAATGGATTATGTTTATTGATTTCCATATGTTGAACCAACCTTGCATCCCTGGAATGAACCCCACTTGATCATGTTGCACTATAATTTAATTTGTTTTTGTATACAATTTGCCAAAACTTTATTGAGAATTTTTGCATCTGTGTTCATAAGGGGTATTGGTCTGAAATTTTCTTTCTTTGATGGGTCTCTGGTTTTAGTATCAGAGTGATACTAACTTCATAGAATGAGTTTAAAAAGATTCACTTCTTTTCTATTTCATGCAATAATTTGAGGAGTATTGTGGTATTAATTCTTCTTTGGAGGTCTTGTAGAACTCAGCTGAGAATCCATCCGATCCTGGACTTTTCTTTGTTGGTAGGCTTTTGATGGTGTCTTCTATTTCCTTGCTTGAAATTGATCTGTTTAAGTTGTATATGTCCTTCTGGTTCAGTTTGGGTAGGTCATATTCCTCTAGAAATTTGTCAGTATCTTCAGGGTTTTCTATTTTACTGGACTATAAATTTTCAAAATAGTTTCTAATTATCTCCTGTATTTCAATAATGTCTGTCATGATATTTCTTTTTTCATCATGAACTTTATTAATTTGAATTTTCTCTCTCCTTCCTTTCATCACGGTGGCTGAGGACTTGTCAATTTTATTTATTTTTTCAAAGAACCAGCTTTTTGTTTAATCAATTATTTGAACTGTTTCCTTTGTTTCAATTTCATTGATTTCGGCCCTGATTTTAATTATTTTCTGTCTTCTCCTTCTTTTGGTGTTGGTTTGTTCCTCTTTTTCTAGGGCTTTGTGATATAGTGTAAGGTCATTTATGTGTTGAATTTTTCTTTTAATGAATGAGCTCAATGCAATGAACTTTCCTCTTAACGCTGCCTTCATTGTGTCTCAAAGATTTTGTTATGTTATATCAGAGTTATTATTTACATTAAAAATTTTTTATCTCCTCCCTAATGTCTTCTGTTATCCATGCATCAATCAATAGCATATTATTTATTCTCCAGGTATTGGAGTAGTTTCTATTTTTTATGTTATCATTGATTTCTAATTTCATTCTATTATGGCCAGATAGAATGCAGGGTAGTATTTGCTAAGACATGCTTTGTGGCATAACATATGGTTTATTTTGGAGAAGGATACATGTGCTAATGAGAAAAAAGTGTATTAACTTGTTAATGGATGGCATATTCTATATATGTCTGCTAAGTCTAAATTATTGATTGTATTATCGAGTTCTATAGTTTCTTTTTTAGTTTTTGTTTCTAAGATCTATCCAGTAGTTTGAAAGGTATGTTAAAGTCATCCAGTATTATTGTGTTGTGCTTTATTTGATTTTTGTAGTTGAGAAGGGTTTGTTTGATATACATAGATGCCCCATTGTTTGGGGCATAGATATTTACAATCGTTATGTATTACTGATGTATGCTCCCCTTAAGCAGTATGAAATGTCCTTCTTTTTCCCTTTTCACTAATTTTTGTTTGAAGTCCAATTTATCTGATATGAGGATGGAAATTCCTGCTTGTTTATGCTGTCCATGTGAGTGATACATTTTTTCCAACTCTTTTACCTTCAGTCTGTGGATGTCTCTTCCTGTAAGATGAGTCTCTTGAAGGCAGCATATTGTGGGGTCTATTTTTTTTTCAATCCAATCTGTCAGTCTATGTCTTTTAATTGATGAGTTTAGGCCATTCACATTCACGGTTATTATTGAAATGTGATTTGTAATCCTGTTCATTTTGCTTTATTTTTGGTTTTTTACCTTGACTTGGTTGCTTCTTTGATTGGCCCTTTTTAAAGTGTAGTTTCTCTCTTTGCATATTTTCATTGTTTGTTATCATTTTCTCCTCATGAAATATTCTGCAGAGAATGCTCGGTAGTGCAGGCTTTCTCACTGTAAATTCTTTTAACTTTTGTTTATCATGGAAGATTTTTATTTCATCATCAAATCTGAAGCTCAGTTTTGCTGGATATAAGATTCTTGGTTGGCATCCATTTTATTTCAGAGCTTGGTATATGTTTTAGGGATCTCCTGGCTTTTTGGGTCTGGGTTAAAAAATCTGTTGAGATTCAAATTGGTCTCTCCCTATATGTAATCTGATTCCTTTCTCTTTCAGCCTTTAAAATTCTATCTTTATTTTGTATGCTAGGCATTTTCATTGTAATGTGCCTTGGTGTAGATCTGTTGTAATTTTGTACATTTGGTGTCCCATAAGCCTCTTGTATTTGATTTTCCTATTCATTCTTCATGTTTGGGAAATTTTGTGATATTGTTTCAATGAAGAGATTGTGTAGTCCTTTGGTTTGAAACACTGTGCCTTCTCCTACCCTGATAAATCTTAGCTTTTGTTTTTTGATGCTATCCCATAATTGTTGGATGTTCTCTCCATGGATTCTTATAATATTCACTGTGTGGTCAACTTTATTTTCAAGATTGTTTTGTCTTCATTATTTGAGATTCTGATCCAATAGATCTAGTCTGTTGGTGATGCTCTCTACTGAGTTTTTTATTTGGTTTATTTTCCTTCATTTCAAGAATTTCTGATTGGTTTTTTTCCACAATTTCTACCTCTTTCTTGAAGTGATCTTTTGTTACCTGTATTTGTTCCTTTATCTCTTTGTTGGTGTGATCAATGGTTGCCTTTATTTGTTCTTTTATATCTTTGTTTGAGTGATCAATTTTTGCCTGTATTTGCTCACTTAAGTCATTCTTTAATTTACAGGTCATTTTCATTATGTATGTTCTAAACTACTTCTCTGACATTTCATCAACTGCTCTGTCAATGGATTCTATTATTGTAGTATTTTGGTTTGTTTGGGCCACTTTCTTTCCTTGTTTTTTCATGTTGATTATGTGTCTTCCTTTCTTCCAGTGTGGATCTCAGGTACTGCAATTTCTACCCTGTAATTTTGTAGTGACCCTGCAGATTTCCTGTACCTCACCTTGGTGTTTGCTTCCATTCCCCAACAGGTGTCCCCAGATGAACACTACTGCAAATAAAGATGATAGTGGCAGTAGTGGAGGTAACTCAAGATAGCAGTGGGGGTGGCCCAAGATGGATGCAACCACTTTCAGAGATGGGGCTGAAAGGGTGAGACTTATAATGATTTAGGGCTTCCTGTTTGGAGATGCAGCACAGTGGCATGCTGTGCTGTGGTAGGCCACTGCCTCCATGCCCTGTCTGTTGTCCCAATGTGGAGGCTACTGCATGGAAGGGCTATGGTGGTGACTGCAGTGTCCTAAAATGGATTCAGGGAGCAACAGCATGGAACTCCACTCTGCACAGGGGCAGTCCTGGGCCTGGGCTCTCACTCAGGTCTGTAGGGTCAGTCCTGGGCCTGGATCTGGGCTCTGGCATGAGTGCCTGGAGACAGTACGGGGCCTGGGCCTGAGCTTCTGCCAGTCGGCAGTGGCAGTCCTGGGCCTGACTTAGGCCTAGGTTCTAGCACAGAATGGTGGAGGTAGTTCAGGGCCTTTCCATACACTTTCTTAATTATACTCCTTTGTCAAGCAAAGTAATTGACCAGATAAAAGCTTGCAAAGACTTGGAGGCATTTAGTCATTGGAGCAAAACATTCAAGTGTCATAAATAAAATGCAATCATTCCAGAAAATTTGGCCTACATTATTCTATTTATTCTATTCCATTAAGTAATTGGTGAAATATGTTTTAACAGATAGGGCCTGGCCCCCAACCCATGGCTGTTCAAATTTTTTTGAGAGCAAATATTATTTAATATCTTAATGGAGGAATGATTTATTTACTCATAGAATTTAAAATTTAAAAGTTTCTCCTAATAAGATAAATCTTATCTTTTAATAATTTGAATGTATTTTATATATTTTATTAGCAACTGTTGTTTTAAATTAAGATATTAGTGTGATATAAAAATTTTAGGACAATATGCTAGCACATTCATGATGTTTTATTAAAATGACATTAAAATATTTTATATTAAATTATTATGGCTTATTTTAAATGAAATTTATTCATCAAAATAGCTATGTACATTTAACAAATAATACTAGAATTGTATGAATATATACACTAAAAATATTCACATACTCACATAAAGCTATGTCAAATATATAATTGAGTGTGGATATTCTGGAAATAGAACTATAAAGCAACTAGATTGATTTTTTTCCCTAAGCCACCCATAAATATAAGCCCAATTGTATTATAAACCTTGGCTCATAAGACACACAAAAAAGAAGTAAACCCATGTTTTTGAAAATGGAAACTTTAGAATGTAAGTGAATAAGATTTCAATTCACTTAAATTGAATAAGGTTTCAATTCTTGCCTTTGCCCAAACCAAGTTGGTGTCATGAAGTGTCAATCATGAACTCAAAGACTATGAAGGGGTGGTGGGTTATGCCGTTTCTACTATTAAAAGCTGAAAGTAGTTCTCTCTCCCTTCTTTCTTCAAAGTTGTATGTAGATACATAAGACATAGTGTTAAATTAGAGCTTTTTTTACTTTTACAGTTTTGTTGTTTGTTTTACTATTTTGTCCAGTGTGAGGTGGAAGTGGAATAAGGAATGAAATCTGACATTGGAGGCATTCAATAAATCCATGGGCCCTGGAGAGCCAACTGATCAAGGAACACTTGTTCAGTTACCAGGTATTTATTGAGCAAGGCTTTATTAGCCTGCTGTAGTTGCTGCTTTGCTCCTGCTTCTGTGACAACATTGCACTTGGTCCATTGCTTTGGAACACTACAGCCCCCATGTCCAGGTAAATGTTAACTATGACCAGAACCAGGCTTTCTGTGAAGGCAGTATCTAAGCCATAACAGCCTCTTTCCCTCTCTCTCCTACACTTTACAAGGGCACTATTGGGATTTAGCCCCCAGACAAAATGCCCTCTACCTTCAGGACACGGCTTGTTTGATCAGCAGTCCAGACAACAGCGTTTGGTTTTAAACTTCCTTTGCTGTACTGCCATCATTTCTCTCTTGTTTGAAATTCTTCTCCTCATCTCCTTCCTAAACTTTTCCACTATGACACTAAACTTTCAAATTCAGTGATTAAAATCCTCATCTTCACCACTATATATTCACACTTCCTATATTTTCTGATGATGAGGTCAGATTCTTCCCTAGCATACCAAAGTACCTAGTACTCCCAAAGCCCACCAACATGGAACTGTTATACTGTTGTTTTAAGAAGGAGTGGGGTCTTCTCAGTCATCACAATGGTGTACATACTGCAACTCCTCCATCCTTTTTCTACCACCCGTCTCTCCTATGCAAATTCTGATGAAGTAGCTACGGTCCTGTTTCTCCCTCCACGTACAGGCTGACTTCAAATCTCCTTCAATGGTACCAGCATTTTCATTTGTCCATCCCCATGTTCTCTCAGTTCCTTGACTTCTTTGCTCTACTCCATCTAAACTACTGAGTCTTATGAATATTTGTTCTTTGTAATAACAAGATATTTTGAAAATTTCCTATTTTTTCAGTTTTCTCATTCTTTTTATACCATACCAAGCAATTTCCATAACTTCATCCAGACCTCCATTCCTTTCCTCTATCATTTTCCTTCCTTTCTTTCTTCTTTCCTTCTGTCCTTCCTTCTTTCCTCTTCATCACCCTCTTACATCTCTACCGTGCTTCTCTTCTTGCTTAGATTTCACATTCAGAAATGCAATTTCTTTTTTAAAAGCTCTTCATGTCTCTCTCGCTGCCATTGTTGGCTGGTGACACCCAAGCCTGGTTAAATTCCATTATTGACTTGCTCTCTGCCTGTGCCTGGGAGGATATCACTCCAGGGAAAGCACACAACCTCCCATATGGGAACCTCACTTCAAACTCAGACCACAAGTCTCAAATTTCCACTCTTCAACACCTAACAATCCTATCACATCTCTCCAAAATATTATTTCCACATTCTTCAGAGTTCCACCCTTTTGAGATTTTTCCTCCCTTTCACTCTTAGTTGAAAACATTGTAGGATAGGTCCCAGAAAAGAACAACCTCCTCTTCTCATTGCTGATGCTGGCTCTTGCTGTCTCCTGCACCTTTGTACTCTGTCTACCTCCCTGTTAGAATGGCACAAGTATTCTGCTCTCTGGCAAAGGCATCCCATCCCCAGGTGCTCTGGAGAGGAGTACTGTTCCTTTTCTTTTCTGTAACATTATTTTCTTCCAGAGAATCATTCTAATTTGCACAATATGCCTTAATGCCACCTATTTTTTAATATTTTTCTTGGTGTAAACAGACCTTTATTTTGTTCATTTATATGCAGTGCTGAGAATTGAACCCAGTACCTCACACATGCTAGGCAAGCATTCTATCACTGAGCCATAACCACAGCCTAATGTCACCCATTTTTTTAAAAAAAGACCACTAACTCTTTCCATTTATTTCAATATCTGCTAGGTTAACAACGCTCTTTGTAGAACTCTGAATTTATTGCTTCCAGTATCTCATATTCTATTACTTCCTAACCTCATTGTAATTGAACTGTTGTTAACTGAACTAAACTTTGACAGGTTCCCCAACATATTATATCTATTTTTTTTGTACCAGAGATTGAATCCAAGGGTACTTAAACACTGAGCCCTATCCCAGCTCTTTTTATATTTTATTTTGAGACAGAGTCTCCCTAAATTGCTTAAGACCTCACTAAATTATTGAGGCTGGCTTAAACTCTTGATCTTCCTGCCTTAGCTTCCTGTGCCACTGGGATTACAGGCATATGCCACTGTGCCTAGCAACATCTTCTGTCTTTACAAAGTCAGTGGTCAATTTCCTGTCCTTACCTTACTCAATATGTCAATGGGATTAACAAATCCAACCGCTCCCTTTTGTTAAATAATTTCATTGTGTAGGCTTTTGAGATCACTCTTATGTGCTTTTTCCTTCCTTCTTGGAGAACACTTTCCCTCTATCACTCTTGCTAGCTCCTCTTTATCAGAGCTTGAGTTCTAGGAAACTCCTGGCCTCCATCCTCGGCTACTTACTGTTCTCTAGCTACATTCTTCCTGAGGTGATGTTATCCCTCCTCATGGATTCAAATGCCATTTAAACCCCTATCTTCTTACTAAAGAGCATTTTAATAAATTATGATGAATAAATAAATGAATGGTAAAAATCAACTTCTTTAATAGTCTTGGATATATCTCATGCCCATTTTACTATGCAACTTTGGGCAAATTTTGTCTTAGTTGGTAACATTACTTTGTGCCTGAGGTTTTCATGAAAATTAAATGATGTATATACAAAACCCTTAGCACAGTGCCTGGAAAATGAGAAGCATCCAATAAATCCTAGCAGTAATAAATATTAGTTATATTAGGGGTGGACCATTATTTGGGTTAACATAATTAAATCAAGCATATCCAAGTCCTTAAATTTTTAGTCCCAGGTCCTATGCATGAGATTATAAAACTCATTTGGCCTTTGAAGAACTTCTATTCAAGAGCTTTCCCAGCACTGTGCTCACATGATCACACCGTTTATTTGGTCGAGATGATGGTTTTAAGGCTCCACCACACATGTCCCCAAACACACACTTTTTTTTTGATTTTAGATAGAAGAGTCAGTTGAAGACAAGTTTAGAGCAGATGTCAGTTATTAAATGTACACATAGAGTTTAAATTAATATACATTGAGAATAATTGACTACTACCTCTAGGCAGACTGTCATGGGTAAAAGACAACTTTATGTTATTCCTTCTGAATTCATATTGTTTTATAGAGATACAAACTCATTTTCTATGTTTTCTTATTTTATCTTTAAGTAAACTTTGTAAGGTGACAAGAAGAAAATTTCATTTATAGACAAAAATGTTGAGGTTAATTTAATGGTCCTAGGTCAATGATTTACATTTTTAAAATTCTACTTGAAACCCAGGTTTTGATTGCCAGTCTACTGAATGTATCAGTGCTATCTCATAATGCTGCTGCCTCAGTACTGTTTAAGGGGAGTTAAGTTTATTATATGAAATGGAATAAGTTGCTTTCACTTTCTTACTCCAATGCTGTTATTTTATTGCCAACTAAAAGATTTATTTAATAGCTCTCTTTCTGAATGAGAAGCTGCATATATCAGTGATTTTGTGCCTTAAATGCTGCATATAACATTACCTGCCATGAAACTTGGTCCATTAACACTTGAGAATATCCAGGAAGGCAGGAGCTACCCAAATGTCCACAAGTTATGAAGCATGACCAAAGAAAGAGTGCTATGGCAAAAGCCCAGGTTACACTGAGGTTTTTTACAGTGCAGTAAATAGAAAACAGGCTTCAGAATTAGAGCTGGGTCTGAACACCACTCTGTTAGGTTACTTACCTTAATACTTTGAATTTTTTTCTCATCTGAAAATGAGGACGCAAAAGTCTAATTCATGGGAGCATCATGAGGGCTAAAGTCCCTCCTGTATCACTGATACTTCCTAAGTGCATATTCCATGGCAGCCCCTCTGTTATAGTTTGGATGTGAGGTTTCCCCCCAAAACTCACATGTGAGAAAATGCAAGAAAGTTCAGAGAAGAAATGATTGGGTTGTGAGAACCTTAACCCAATTAACGAATTAATCCTCTGAATGGTAACTGGAGGAGATGGGGCACTGGGGGCATGGTTTGAGGGTATATATTTTTATCTGGTGAGTGAAGTTTCTCTCTCTGCTTCCTGTTCATCATGTGAGCTGCTTCCTTCTGCCACGTTCTTCCTCCATGATGTTCAGCTTCACCTTGAACCCCAAGGCATGGAGTCTGCTGTCTATGGATTGAGATCTCTGAAACCATGAGCCCCAAAATAAACTTTTCCTCCTCTACAATTGTTCTGGTTGGGTTTTAGTCATAGTGGTGAAAGTCATAGTAGTAAAACAGAAATTGGTACCAAGAAGTAGGGTTTTTGCTCTGAAAAATCTTACCATGAGGGTCACAAGTTTTTGGAGCTTTTGGAATTGGTTGGAAGAATTTTGAGATTTGTAGCAGTGCAAGCTGGAAATGCACTAGATTGTTGTAAGCAAAAATTAATGGCTGATTCTGATGGGAGCTCAGAAGCATAGAATGCCAATAAGAACATGGTCAGTGAAGATAAAGCTCAAGAGGGTTCAGAAAAGGAAGACTCTATTGGAATCTGGACTAGAGGCTATTCCTGTTACGTTCTGGCTGAGAAGTTGTCTGTGTTTTGCCTGTGACCTGAGACTTTCTGTGAAGTTGATTTCAAAAGTGATGGACTTTTAATCTGGTGAAAAAAATGTCTAGGCAGCATAGCATTCAGAAGGTGGCATGGGAATTGCTGGCAGCTTTTAGCCAAGTTTATTGTGATATTCAGGAGCAGAAAGGTTTGAAAAATTTGGACTTGAAAAGCAAGAGTAAATTTAGGGTGAAGGAAGTTACATTACTGCCACTAAAGAAATCCTAAAGACTTTACCCAGAGACAAATGGAAAGATGGCTAAAGGGCATCTCAGGGGCTAGGAAGACTACATTTATCTAAAGCTCAAGTGAGTAAAGGTGAAAATTCTCTTGAGAAGAGACCAGTGGGGAATCCTTCTTGCACAAAGAGGCCTAGACAGTTTTTCAATGGGCTCAGCCACCCAGACACTCAGAGGCTGCTGCAGCCAGGGTCCGTGGAGGCTTGGCTACTGCTCAAGATGGCAGCAGACCTTGGTGTCAACCATGTAGTGCTGGTTCTGCAGGAATAAAAGATTCTAAAATTAGAGGATCATGGAGGCTTCCACCAAGATTTCAAAGGAAAGCCTTGGAAGCCAGACAAAGTGCAGCAGGACTGGAGTCCTGTGGTCACCACCTAAGAAGGCAAGGTGTAAAGATTTGAGGAGGAAGCCAAAGGTGCAGTGGAGACCCCTGAGATCAAGAAATGCCAGTAACTTGGGACATCATCCAAAGAAAGCTGCAGGAATTGGCAGAGACAAGCCAACAGTATGGCTTGGGCTGCAACCAGCAAGTCTGCAGGGGCACAAGCCCTCTGGAAGGGACATGCCATGGGCTCCAGATACCAGACACAGAATTACAGGACCTATTTGTCCAGCTAGATTTGGGTCTTGCTTTGATACTATTCCTTCTTTCTATATGCCTATTTTTGTAAATGGAAATGTTTTCTCAGTAACTTTCTATATTGGATATTTGTAAATTGCTTTTAATTTTATAGGAGCTCATAATGCAAAATTGCCTTGAGTCTCAGAGAAGACTTTGGACTTGGACTTAAAGCAATCTCAGAACTCTTAAGATTGGACTAAATATATTTTTCATTGTAAGATGAGCGTGAGCTTTGGGGAACCAGGGGCAGAATGTTATGTTTGGATGTGAGAAGTCCCCCAAAAGCTCATGTATGAGAAAATGCAAGGAGATTCAGAGGAGAAATGATTGGATTGTGAGAGTCTTAACCCAATCAGTGAATTAATCCCCTGAGAGGGATTAACTAAGTGGTAACTGAAGTGGTAGGGTATGGCTGGAGGAGGTGGGAATTGGGGCATATATTTGTATCTGGCAAGTAGAGACCTCTCCCTCTGCTTATTGGTCATCATATAAGCCATGTCTCTCTGCCGCACTCTTCCGCCATAATGTTCTGCTTCATCTTGAGCCCTGAGGAATGGAGTCTGCTATCTACGTATTGAGATCTCTCAAACTATGAGCCCTGAAATAAACTTTTCCTCCACTAAAATTGTTCTGGTCAGATCTTTTGGTCACAGCATTGAAAAATCTGATTAAAACATCCTCCCTCACTCCTAATTCATTTTGGCAAAAAAGGTCACCTCACAGTAAGAGAGACCATTCCCAACCAGGCATTTCATTGCAAAGTGCGATTGAAAGTAATTAAGGTCTAATATGTTCCCTGGTTTTGTTTTTAATTGCTTCAAACTATTCCAAATGTAATCATCCTCTTTCGTAAAATTAATTGTAAACTTCAATGTAGGAAATATTGCATGGAAGGAATTATAATATTTGAATTCTTCAACCCACTTAGTATCTTTTTAATGACAGTGCTTAGTAAGTAATTTGAAGATGACATTTCCTTTACACAGGTATTGTTTTGTTTTCCTCAAGAGAACTTTTGGCTGATAAATGGGTATTATTGCATATATTAAATGCAGAAGTCCTTTAAAAATATGCCTCTTACTCTTTCAAAAATATCAATTCTACTCATATGTAGTTTTTGTCCCTTGAACAACACATACATTCTTGGAAAGGATGGAAGAAAAAGACTAGAAAATTAACCATTAATTTTCAGAATCTCGAATTTCCTTAAGATGTATTTCTACAATTACTGGTTATATAAGTGTCCTGAAAGTAAGAGAGGCTGAGTGTTTATAATTTTCATGTTATTCATCAAATCAGAATAGTAAATGGAGAAAATACTTAAATAAGTATCGTTTGTGAGGATCTAGAATTAGTGGTTAATAGTCTTCATTAGCAAATGAGAACTAACACTTTCACATAAAGAACAGACCTACTAATAATAAAAATTAATTTAATTTAGTTATGATTATATTAAATGATTTTTTACTTATAACATTTAGTATTTATAAATTAGTCTTTTAGTCTTCAAAGGAACTTTAGATTTATTGTTTCACTTAATAGACAATCCAGCAGCAGGAATGCTATCTTTCTGATGATTTGACAGGTAGTAAGAATCTTAATCACAGAATTATTGAATTATTTAAATAATTTGTCTGAGATACACTTCAAGTAAATGGGATGAATGGCTAGCCCTTGATCTGGTCTTTTGACCCTACATACCAAATTCTTTTCACTATGCATTTTATTTAGACATTTAAGTCTATGATTTGAATCCTACATCAGCCACTTATGAGCAGGCAGTCTGGGGAAGTCGAATAACTCATCTGAATCTCAGATATCTTTTTTCAAATTGGGGACAATAACAGCTGCTCACATTCCTTGCTAAGTCTTTAAAAATATCAAATGAAATAATGAATGTGAAGACACTTTACACTAGACTTTTATTTCCTATTCTTACAGTCAAATGTATGAGAGTCAAGTCAATGAAAGCTGATTATCCAGTGAAACAGATATAGGGGGACCCCCTAGTAAGCCTTAGGTCTAGGTCCAAATTCTTGTTTATCATGTCCTAGTTGTGAAACCTTACCAAGGTTCTTTATTTTCTGAAGCTCGGCTACCTCATCTATAAAATTGTCATGCACAATAAATTGTGCCTTCATAATCCACCCCGATTTACTTTTAAAAAGTTGAAATAGCTGTTCACAGATTTTAATTATATTCAAGATACCTATTTTAAGAGACATTTAATATTCACTCAGCAAAAGCATATTTGCCTTCTTTTGTGTAACCAAATTTCATTTTTAACTGCAAATTCTATCTTCACATAATAGACAAACCTATCAAATTGAATGAAAACAGAAATTATTAATCTCCTTATTTAAATAAATAAACTGAAATAAAAACAAAACAAGACCCTCATCTATCATGAACCCCCAAATAGATGCCAAAAAAGAGAGAGAAAAGATTCACATAAAAATCAAACTTTTACTCAGCTGTAAAACTATTAGTAAAGGCGCAGAGATTTTATTGTTGGTGAAAGGCAGACTGTTTGCCTTGTTTCCTTGCACAAAGCCATAGACTTGGACTACCTGCAGAGGTAAAGGCCTCAATAAGCTACAGTAAAGACTTAGGTGTCATGAAAGATCTCAGAGAAACCCACAGATATGAATTCACATCTTCCCAAGGCCCTATTTAAAAATCTGTCTATGTATAATAAATAATCTATTTCCAATTAATTTTTTGGTGCTAGTTAAATCATATTCTTAATTTCTTCTGCAGATAGTTCATTTTTAGGGTAGAGAGATACAGCTATTTTTTTCTAGTTGGTTTTGTATTCTGCATACTTTACTGAATTTATGACTCTAAATGGATGTTTTATAGGCTCTTTTAAAGCTTTCTACCTATCAAATAACATCATCTACAAACAGGTATATAAAACTTATATCTTCTTTTCAATTTGGATATCTTTCCTTTCCTAATTTTTCTGTCTAGAAATTCCAGCATTGTGTTGAATAGGAGTGGTGAGTGTGGGTAATCTTGTTTTGTTTCTGATCTTAAAGAAAAAGCATTCAGTTTTGTCTTGGTTTTTATCACTGAATGTGATGTTAGTAGTGGGTTGCACATATACAATTTTTATTACGATGAGGTAATTTCCTTTTATTCCTAGTTGTTTTTTGAAAGTTTGTATTAAGTATTTGAAAACAATAAAACATTGATGAAAGAAATTGAAGAAGATACAAATAAAAGAAAATGCATCCATATTCATCAATTGAGAGTCTTAATATTATTAAAATGTCTACATTGCCCAAAGTAATTTGCAAATTCAGTACAATCCCTATCAAATAACAAAGAGATTTTTTTTTTAGCAGAAATGGGAAAAAATGCCATACAAAATGACAAAAGACCACACACAGCCAGAACAAACTTAAGAACAACAAAAGCCGATGGCATCACACTATCTAATTCATAAAATCAAATTTACTATAATTGAAACAATATCTCACTGGCATAAAGATAGGCATATAAACAAATGGGATAGATTAAAAAACCCAGAAAGAAACTCATAACTATACAGTCAGCCCTCTGAATGCACAGGTTACAGGTCCATGGATTCAAACAACTTCAAACTAAAAATATATTTTTTGAAAATATTTTTAATTGCATCCATGTATAGACTTTTTCCACTATTATTCTCTAACAATATGGTACTATAATTATTTACATAGCATTTACATTGTATTAGATGTTATGTGTAATCTAGAGATGATTTAATGTATGTGAGAGTCCGTGAGTTAGTTAAACGCCAATACTACACCATTTATATAAGGGACTTGAGCATCCTCAGATCTGGCATTTGCAGAAGGTCTTGTAATCAGTCTCCCACTCAGGTCAGGGAATGAGAATACAGTCAACAGATCTTTGACAAGGGTGCCTAGAATACACCCTTATATCATTTATCAAAACACAACTCAAAATGGGTGAAAGATGTAAGGGCCTGAAACTAAAACTCCTAGAAGAAAATATAGGGGGAAATCTCGGTGACATTAATCTTAGTAATGACTTCTTGTATATAACATTGAAAACACAGGCAAAGAAAGCATAGATAGTCAAATAACAGTGCACGAAATTAAAAATCTTCTGCACAGCAAAGGAAACAATCAACAGAGTGAAAAGACAGTCTATGGAATATGAGCAAATGTCTGAAAACCTTACATTCAATAAAGGATTCATATCAAAAATATATGAGAAACTCTTCAACTCAATAACAAAACAAGTAAAATAGCAAAGAATTGATTAAAAGACTTGAAGAGACATTTTTCTGAATAAGATGTATAAATGTCCAAAAGTAAATGAACAGATGCTCACTATCATTAGTCAAAACCACAATGAGACATTACACCACACCATTAGAAGGGTGATTATAAAAAAGATAACAAGTGTTGCCAGGGAAGATGTGGAGAAATTGAAATCCTTGCACACTGTTAGTGGGAATGTAAAGTAATGCAGTTACCATGGAAAAGAGCATGGTGATCCCTCAAAATATTAAAAATAGAACTATCATATTATCTCAGATCCGGTATATATTTTTAGCACACAATGTGCTATCATTTAACCTTAGAAAAGAGGAAATCCCGCCAAGTGTGAAAACATGGATGAACTCTGAAGACATCATTTTAAGTGAAACCAGCCATTCATAGAGTGACAATTGCTGCATGATCTCATTTAAATGAGGCATATAAAAGTCAGAAGCTGAGAATAGAATGTTGGTTACCAGGGGTTTGGGGGTTGGGGAACTGGGGAGTTGTGTTCAATAAGTATAAAGTTTCAATTATGCAAGTCAAATACATTTTAGAGATGTGCTGTACAACTTTGTGTTGACAGTTAATACCATATTGTACACTTAAAAACTTATTCAGGGCAGATCTCATGTTAAGGGTTATTACCAAAATTTTAAGAAAACAAAGAAAAGAAAAAGGAAAGAAGCTACTCATAGCCAAGTATGAGCATTAAAACATTTATTGGCTTTCCTTGGTTTTGTGTCATTTCAGTTTCAAATATTTCTTCTTGCTATTGCAGTATAACAATATGAAAATTTCATAAATACAGTGGCAACTTGAGGCTATACTTTTCATTACTCTCCCTGATGAATTTTGAGGGATGCGGTGTATCCCACCCATAAAGCCTCCTGCTGAGACCCGGTAGAAGACAGATCATTTCATTTACCAGGAGCCCAGAGTTATTTTGGGTGCACCACTAACCAGAAGTGTGACTTTATAGGAGGTACTTAAGCTTTCTGGGTTTCTGTTTCCTTATCTATAAACCTATGAGGCTGAGTTAACTAATCCTCCAGACCCCTCCTGCCCCAGTGTTCTCTGGCACAACATACAAAGTGATAACAACGATTTTCAAACTAAACCAAATTCAGTGTTGCATCCAATTCAGAATGCATTGACCTGATGTTACTAGATTTAGCAGACCCGTGGAGAGGGAGAAAAAACAACAGAGTTTACTGGCAGCCTGGGTGAGTCAAAAGGCCAAGCTATTTTTGGTAAAGACCACTAAACTGGCTCAGGCATTTATATGCATTTTCTCAGCAAGGCACCACGTTCAAATTCCAGGGGAAGACCTACACCTTTGCTGCAGTTCAGTAGTGAAAGAAATGTAGTTTGGTGAATAAGCACACCACACATTGACTGCTAGCTGAGTAGTGTTTATGAGACGCTTCAGTGCTTGCTCATGGTAAGGTTGTCCAGTGACCTACATCATCAGAAAGCATTCATAGATTAAGGAGAGGAGAAAGGCACCTTATTTGATTCTTTTTTTCCTTCTTCTTCTTTTGCCTACACTGAATTGAGTGGACAGGTCTTTAAGCAGCTAACTTGTAAAACTCTGTTCCAGTCACTGCTGGGAGATATAACGGACACTGCTGGACTAAGTTTGGAAGACAGCTTTCAAACTAGCCAGACAAGTGAAATGCTCCCGTACTTGTGGATAACTGTAATCAATACTAGTATTTTCACTTCATCCCCAACATTTCTGTCCTGTAGAAACTAGTACATTTGAGTAGGTTCAGCCCTGCTAAAGACAGCTAACACTGATACCTAGCATGTCAGTGTGGCCACATGAAGTGGCATTTTAAGTAAGAACTCCACAGACTTGAATCACAGTTTTTTCTCCTTACTGGCTCTTACTGGCTCTGGTACTTTGGGCAAGTGATATAGTCATGGGGAGACATTGTTTCCCTCTCTATACAATGATGATATTAACAGCACCTAATGTGAGTATTAAATACACGTCAGAAAAGTGACTAACATATAGTAAACCTTAAAGAAATACTATCTCTATTATTAACCTATTACTGAAACAGTTGTCAGACTTTGTATAATTGTTAATTGTATACTTTGACTATCTGTGTATCAAGTTATTGGCATTTTTACATCCAAAAGCAAAAGACACTCAACTGTTTTCAAGACTTAACTATTTTGCCATTGAAGATGTATCTTTACCACTGAAAAGCCACCTTGCACATTCACAGGTGAAAATGTTAACCTGATCTACCCATGGCACTACTAACTGTGAGCTCTGAAGACATAAGAGCTGGGTCAAGCTGTCTTCCTACTAAGAGGAGACTGGGAAGCAGAAGGAACACTGAGAAAGTGAAAGGGAGAAATGTAAAAAGAGAAACCAAGTGGTCATAGTATTATTTAGGTCCTGAGTCAAGTACCCCTAAAAACTTATTCTTGAACTATTCAGTAGTTTAATCAAATAATGTATTTTGATTGAGCCAGCTTAAGATACAGCATTTGACACTTGTAAAAGAAAAAGTTCTAGCTATTTGTTAAAAATATAATTGTTAAAAATATAATTCTATTGACTTAATGGGTGGTGCTAAGGAAATTTTGAGTCTTTAACCAAACCCCTAAGTGGTTCCTCTATAAAAATCACTGTTACAAGGGGAATGGGTATAGTAAAGATGGTTGATTAAAAAAAAAAAAAAAAATATATATATATATATATATATATACTGTTCATTGAAAGTGCATACAAAGATGTTTAATATGAAGAATGTAATCTGCTTATAATTTTGTGCAAAGTTAGAAAAATTATGATTGTAACAATTTTTTTTCTATTTGCCTCAACAAATGTTTTCAGTGAATAGTGTGTACAGCTTCTGAAAATTTGTTTTTTTCTGTTATGTTTGATAACATGTATTAAAATGCAACTTTTGAGAAAAAAAATAAAGT
>CM053400.1:163451329-163483877 GCA_028644305.1 Xerus rutilus | reverse complement strand
TAATATGAAGAATGTAATCTGCTTATAATTTTGTGCAAAGTTAGAAAAATTATGATTGTAACAATTTTTTTTCTATTTGCCTCAACAAATGTTTTCAGTGAATAGTGTGTACAGCTTCTGAAAATTTGTTTTTTTCTGTTATGTTTGATAACATGTATTAAAATGCAACTTTTGAGAAAAAAAATAAAGTATAAAAAAATAAAAAATTTCAAAAAAAAAAAAAAGACAAAAAAAATCACTGTTACAGGCTGAATTATATGTCCCCAAAATTTATATATGGAAGTTCTAAATCCCATATGTCAGAAAGTGACTCTATTTGGATACAGGGTCTTTCAAGAGGTATTTAAAGTTAAATAAGGTCATTAGGGTATATTCTTTGTAAGATGTATTAAGACACACTCACACACACAGAGAGAGAGAGAGAGAGAAGGCCATGTGAAAACACAGGGAGAAGATGGTTATCTATACGCAAAAGGGAAAGGACTCAGAAAAAAAAAATCTCCCCAATAACACTTTGATCTTGTATTTCTAGCCTCCAGAACCATGAGAAAATACATGCCTATTGTTTAAACTATCCCAGGACTGCTCATTCTACATTAACACCTGTTGTGAAAACTTGTGGGCATGTAATCCCTCGGCCTATGGGGAGCTCCCTGCAAAGGGAACCCACAAAATTCCAGCATGGCTTACAGTGTCTTGAAACTGCCCCCTTAGTGAGGAAATCTTTTTGACTTGGTGCTTAAATTTCTGTTATCATAATAACTAACGTTCATCCTGGGACACTCTAAGAATCTAAAGAGGTTTGAGGATGACCAAAGCAAATATATTACTCACAGAAAATTTAATGTTATGTGCACTGTGTATAATATAATGTTTGATCTGAATATTCTAGCACTTAATTGTATTTGACAAATACTATTGGGTTATAACCAGGACTTTCAGTTTACTGATTTTTTTCTGGGTAAAAGGTAGTTTATCACCGTTTTTAAAAGCTAGATGAAATAAAAATATTGTGCCTGGGGTTTTCTTCCCTAAAGGATTTTAAACTTCTGAAGTATAATCATCAAATGCTGATAAAATCTCAATAGGCTGTGCTGTCCTTTTTTGAGGTCAGTTCCACTGGCATAAGAAGGATTTTTTTGTTGCACACAGATTTCTATCTACGTATCGCAAGCTGGTTATTCCCGTAAACTTGTAGCCATACTCCGGTCAGGAAGTAATATTTTAAAAATATCATCTACCATGTTCTACCAACTGTTTGACTGAAACAATGATTATTCTGGGCAGAGGTTGATCAAGGGAGTTGTTCAAACTGATTTAATTACCTGTACAAGTGACCCTCAAAACTTTTGTTCTGTAGACAGGATGACTTCTCATGTTAAAGGGCACACTGACAATCTGGCTAAAATTTAACAAAGGTCTTTCACTTCAGCTGACTATCCAAATTCATACTAATGGTGATAATAATAATAACAGCTAACATTTATAGTATGCTTACTGCAGTTCCAGTGCAGGACTTTAAATGTATGGCCTCATTAATATCTTATTCATTTATGTAAGGTGTATTTCCTATTTGCATTTTATAGATGAGACTCAGAAAAGTTTAATGACTCAAAAATCACACTCTCCAATAAGCAGTATAAGTTTCTTGCCAAGTTTTTGCCTTTAAAATTCTGCTATCAATTACTGTATACCTTCCAAAAAGAGAATTCAAGGGAAGTCTCAGGAAAGAAGAATCTGTCCTCTAGGCAACATCTGTAAAACAGGAATTGTAACACCAGACTCTTGGAATTTTTTTGTAAGGATTACATATAATTTGTCTTAGTACTTCACTACAGTTATTAGCAGATGGTTATTAAGTGCTTTGTAAATGTCACTGTCCTTCCCTTTAGTGCTATTTGCCGCGTATACCCAGGGCAATCAACTAGGCTACTTAATAAAACCTAAGGGGAATATGTAGTTACCCTGTCTTCCCAAAGTTTATGTCCAAATGGAAGATCAAAAACAAAAGTATAAGAAGTTTGAAAAATAATGTATTTTAGTAGTTTGTGGGCCAAAGACAAGGGGGAAGACTCCACTGGGTCTGCATTCCGTTTCTATCATTTCCACCCACCATTTGTGACTTTTTGTACCACTTTCTCTCTCTAGGTCTCAAGGACCTTGTGCACAGGAAAGGGATCTATTTCATGGATTTAATTGGTTTCTCTTTATTAGCATTAATTTTTGTACCAGGAAAGATTATGAGAATTACTTGTTGTATCTCATTCAGTCTTTACAGCAACTTCCTAAGTACCATGGTTCTCCATTTCACAGTTGAGTTAATGAAGACACAGAAAGGTAAATATTTGAAGCAAGTCACATGGCCAGTAAGCGGTGCAGCTGGGATGCCCTCGGAGGCAGGTGGCTGTATAGCTTGGTATCTTAACACTCTGCCTAACACTGACTTTTGGATTAAAAATGGTACCTGTGAAGTTCCAGAAATATTAAGCAGGCTCAAAATTTTTATTATATGATGAATAACATGTAAAAACAAAAGCATACAATTTTTTTTCCTTATACTGAAATAAGAAAGTAAAAATTTCCCAGCATGTGAGAATACAAAAACCATGCTCAACAGTATTGTGGTGTTTTAATTCCCTAAAAAAAAAAGAGTACCAGGCACATGAAATTGATGGTATTTCCAGGTTTTTTAGATTCCTGCTCATTCATGTCCTTTCAAAAGATGATTTCTTACTTGATGACTTTTCCCATTAGCTCTGGGCAACTCAGCTTGCTTTTGCTGACAAAGGTCCACAGATCAATTCATGTGTGGCTGACATGATTTCCTTGAAGTCCTCAGTGGTCTAATCTGCTTTGATGTGGTTTCTTTCATGGTTTCATATGGCACTTGTGGTGCATGAGTAGGCATAAGGCCAGTGGGGTCATATTGCACCCATTTGTTTTCTCTTCAAAATGGAGATTGTGCCTAAATGAAAAATTGTGTTCCAGGAACAAAACATTTGTCTTTGAAGCTTCGTCTCCTAACATGATGTTTGAAGGTTTTGTGGAAAAAAGTAATGTGTATTTTTATATAGTGCTGCATGTTAATTTTTCCTTCTGTTCACAAGGAAGAATGAGAAATTAAGATCCATCTTCCTTTTTTTCAATATTAGGATCTATTCAAAGAAGATGGTGGTTGTTAAAAAAATCGTTTTCCAAGTTATAGCAGCTATATTAAAAAATATACGTAAATATACATCTTTATATATTTATACTTATGCTGTTTAAATCTACAAGTATCTGACTATATATTCAGAGAAGGTTCCTTCTCCTTTCCCCACTTCAATTCTCTTCTTCCTAATGTGCCTGCGTTTATTGTACACTTATATGCATATATATGCATATACATACATGGATGGATGGAATTATGTAGTCTTTTATTGAAAAATAAGAAATAAAATGTTTTGATTTCTGAGAACAAACTCATCTTGTTCTTTTGAATGACTTTATATTTCTAAGTATAAATGTAAAACAGTTTGTTGATAAGGTTTTTAAAATTTTCTATGTCTATTATCCATTACTAATTCAAAAGCTATCTGCCACATTCCAAGTTTCTATACTTATAGTCTTGCAATTTTTCTTTTTATCATCTATCCATTTATCTACACATACATACACAAAAGATAACACAATTTATTACTCTAGCTAATCCATATGTAGAGCCTACCCTAAAAAAAGAAAAGAAAAATTTTACTTACCTTCAACCTTTCATCACAGGCTACCACCACATTGATATAATATGAGAATTTTCAAGATCATAACTTAGCTCTTTTATGATTTTCTCTTTGTCTTTGGTACTCTGCAGTTTGAATTTATTATGCTTAGGGGTGTGCATGTGTATGTTTAAATCCTGCTTGGTGTTCTTTAAGCTTCCTAAATCTGTGGCTTGATGTTTGTCATTAATTTTGGAAGGCATTTGAGCATTATTACTGAAAATATCTCTTCTGCTATATTTTTTTTTCTTTCTGATATTCCAGTTATAGGTATGTGGCATCTTTTCATTTTGTCCTATAGTTTTGGATCTTCTGATCTGTTTTTTTTTTATCCTTTATCCTTCACATATCAATTGGGAAATTTCTACTCATCTATTTCCAAATTCACTGATCTTTTCCTCAGCCATGTCTGATTTACTAATGAGCTCAAGTCATTCTTTATATCTATTATTTTGTTTTTTGATATCTATTGTTCTTACTTGATTCTTTCTTAAACTATCTCTCTGTTCACATTACTCATCTGTTCTTGCACACTATTACTTTTTTTTCCCTTAACACCTTTACCATATTAATTATAATCATTTTAAACTCTGATGATTCATATCTGAGTTTGGTTCTGATCCTTGCTTTGTCTCTTCAGAAAGTTTTTGTTTTATCCTTTTTGGAATGCCTTTCAAAGTTTCATTGAAATAGAGACATGTTGTATTGGATAATATGAAGTGGAGCAGATAGGCCTTTAGTGTGAGGATTTATGTTTATCTGACCAGAAGTTTGTGTTAGATTTTCATTGCTCTGACTAAATCAGCTAACAAGAACAACTTAGAAGCCAGGCACGGTGGCTCTAGCCTGTAATCCCAGCACTTAGGGAGGCTGAGACAGGAGAATCACGAGTTCAAAGCCAGCCTCAGCAACGGCGAGGTGCTAAGCAACTCAGTGAGACCCTGTCTCTACATAAAACACAAAATAGGGCTGGGGATGTGGCTCAGTGGTCGAGTATCCCTGAGTTCAATCCCCAGTACCACACACACACACACAAAAAGAACAACTTAGAGATGGAAAGTTTATTTTGGCTCATAGTTTCAGAGGTTCAGTCCATAGCAGGCTGACTCCAATGCTCTGGGCCCAAGATGAGGCAGAACACCATGGTGGAAGGATGTAGTGGAGAAGCGTGCTCCATTCATGGTGGCTAAGAAACAGAGAAAGGAAGGGGAAGGGACCACAGGGAAAATGAATCCTTCCGGGATACTACTCCAGTGACCTACCTCTTCCTGCCACAACCTATCTCCCTACAGTCATCACCAGGTTAGTCCATTCAAACTAGAATGGGATTGATTAGGTCACAGCTCTCACAATCCAATAATTTCATCTCTGAACATTCTTGTATCAACATAAGAGCTTTTATGGGCACCTCATATCCAAACCATGACAGAGTTGGATTTTGTTTAACTCTTTGTTCAATTGTCCTATATATAAGTTACCTATAAAATAAACTTAAATTGAGTAGCAAATATACCACATATGGTCCCTTTAAAATAAATGATTATGATTTTAGAGTTCTACTCTTTTGAGAAAAGTAATGGGTAAATGATCAGAGTAGTTGAAGAATATATATATATGTATATATATATACACAAACATATATATGAAAATGTATAATATATATACAAAGAATATATAAAGATTTTGATTTCCAACCTATTTTAATTCACTTGTGCCAATTTCATTGAAATAATCACAGAACTGAAAACTTGGGACCTAATAATTACTGTAGCAGTAGGTAGTGCAGGCTTCAGATTCCTGTAGTGTCCTTGTTGTTGTCTCTCTTGTTGACTTGGGGATTTCCTGTGTGCTCCTCCTCAGAGATGGTATATGTCTCACAGTGCTTTTTAGCTGAAATTCACTGTGATGCTTAGGGTGGTGGTAAGATGTGGAGGAGGAAGAATATTTCAATTGGAATAACCTTCCAGTTCGATGTGGGTCTTTGAGTCTGTGTCTCAGGGTAGTTACAAGCGTTTCTTCAGTGGTGTTGCTTTTTCCTTCTGGCTCCAACTCCTTTCTCTGCCTGCTTGATTCCTTGCCTATTTCATTGAAGCCCTAACTCCTGTTGATTCTGCTCCACTCCCTTGTATGAGACAAGAAGGCTGGGAAGGGGATCCTTCTAGAGTGGGAACACATTCCCTATCCTGAGTTGGGAGGTTTCACACTTATTTTCTGGTAAAGACCTTTTTTTGGCATGAAGAGCATGCCTTTGTTATGGAGAAAGCTGAGGCATATTTCTCAATGCACTCTTCCCATTGCCAGAGCCTTAAGGGGTTCTTTCTTAGATACTCACTGTGAGACCACAGTGATTTTCTGAGAAGAAAAACTCATAAAAACTTAGGAAACACTTGAGGCTGAGATCCCTGCAGTTTCTTGCTCTTTGGCTAGTTCAGTATCAGCCCCTAACAGTTTATCAAAATTATCATTCCAACATTTCTACCAGTCTATGGCTCCAGATAAACAGATTCCAGATCTAGCTCTTTCAATCTCTCTCTCTATCTCTCTCTCCAGACTTTGGGGTGGCTTGCCATGAGATCCTAGTTCTCTGGTAAGTTCAAGAAAATTGCTGATTGCAGGTTTGTTCAGCTTTTGTTCACTGCAAGGAGTGATCACTTCCAAGCTCTACGCATTGGTACCGAAACCACAGAACTGTTTATTCTTTTTTTTTTTTTTTTAATTTTTTTTAGTTGTAGATGGACACAATGTCTTTATTTTATTGCTTTGTATGTGGTGCTGAGGATCGAACCCAGGGCCTCACGCATGCAAGGCAAGTGCTCTACCACTGAGCTACAATCCCAGCCCCCAGAACTGTTTATTCTTAACAAAAGTTTTACTGGTTTCTTTCCTTATCATATTTATGATAAAAATGTATCTAAGGTTTTCAAAAAATTTGGTGAAATATAACTTTAATAAACCTTCCAGATAGGATCTATGGGTCGTAAATGTCCCAAGAATGGGAATATGTACATCTGTCATTATTTTGCCATTCACATAAAGGGTGTTTGGTCTGAGTATAAAATACAAAGCTTACAATCAGTTTTGAAGCACTTTGAAGATGTTGCTTAAATATTTTCTTCAATGCAGTTTTTTTTTAAATGAAGATTCCATTATTGATCCTTCTTGTTTTTTTGGTGAATTATCTGCTTTTCATCTGGAAACTTAGAATTTTCTCTTTAAGCATGGAGTTCTACAGTTCTGATCACAACATGTCTAGGTGTATGTGTTGTTTGTTTTATCTCTCCAGAATGAGTTCCAGGTGCTGTCCTATGTATCTCTCAGAGGGGGGAGAAAGTGCTGTCTGCTTCTCACCTATGTAAAAAATTAAGGTGAACTTGACATAACATATAATTTACTAAAGTGGTAATTAGTCTATTCACAGTATTGTGCAACTGCACCCTCCTCTAGTTCTGAAACATTTTCAACATCCTAAAAGAAAGCCTTGTTTTAGTCTATTGAGTGGTGCTGTAATAGAATACCACAAATTAGACAATTTATAAAGAAAAAAAATTTTCCTCACAGTTGCAGAAGCTGGGAAGTCCAACATTAAGGTCCCAGCATCTGATGAGGGTCTTTGCGTGCATCATCCCATAGCAGATGGCAGAATAGCAAGAGAGCATAAGAGCAGAAGAGTAAGATGGGGTCAAACTCATTTTTATAAGAAACTTACTTCATAATAACTAACCCACATCCACAACAGCATTAATCCATTCATAAGAGGGAAGCCCTGTGACCTAATTACCCCTTATTAGGCCCCACCTCCTAATGCTGTTGCACTGGAGATTACAATCCCAGTATATGAATTTGAGAGGACAAATTAAAACCACAACAAACCTTATACCTACTCAGCAATCAAACCTTATACCTACCACCACCCTCCAGCATCTGGAAATAAAAAATGTTTTCTATCTAGATAGGAATTTACGTATCTTAAATATTTCATATAAATGGAGTCATATAATGTGTGTGGTCTTTTTGTGTCTGGCATCTTTCACTTATAAAATTTTTAAGGTTTATCCACATTATAGCATGTATCAGCACTTCATTTTTTTTTTATGGTGGAATAAGGTTCCAGTTTGTGTATATGCACCACTTTTTGTTTATCCATTCATTTGGGTGTGGGCATTAGTGTTGTTTCCAGTGTTTGAGTTAGATTTGTATCTTTCATCATCCATCTCTTTGGCACCCCGTCATCACTTTCAATTTTATGACCCATCTTTTCTTAGCCCTGGAAATATTTTTTCTTGTGTTTTTTTGAATATTTCCTTCCATCCATTCTCTTTGTGTTCTCCAAGCATTCTAATTAGCTTATTTGTAACTTTGGAATATTAACATCGCTCTTACATTTTCAATCACATTGTTCTCTTTTGCTGAGTATTGAAAATGTCTCAGTTTAATTTCCAGCTAGTTAATGAATAAACTATTCTTTTATGTTAATTCTGTTATTCAGACCATCAACTGCAGTCTTAAATTTCCAGGAGCAAGTTGTGAATTTCCAATATAACCACCTATTCTTTTTTTTAAAACAGATATAATATCTCTGCACATCTCTTCTCACTTCATTTCAGTCAAACCTTTGATTTGTTTGTTAAAAGAACTCTTTTTTTATATTGGTTGGGTTTGGGAGTTGATATTGATACTCCTGACTAAATTAGATTTACTCTAGTGTTGGTGATTCTGATCCATGAGCTTCCCATGACATTAGAAATTCTCTTTGGAAGACTTCCTACAAGTTTGGTGTTTGTTTACTGCACTGTGGCTCAAAGATGGTAGTAGAGTGGTTGTCTGCTGGCCACCTCTTGACATAATTAAGTATAAAGAGGATGTGAAAACTTCATTGCCCCAGCTGTGAGTCTCCAGCCACATACCTGATCTGTACTTCAGGGCTGTTACACTACAATCTTATTTACCTGATCCTAGCTTAGAGTAATCATAAATATACTTCCACCTGAAGCATGTTTAGGGCTGTTCTTTGGGCTCTGGGCTTCTTTCAGAGTTTCCTAATAATCTCTACACCACTGAAATAATCCCCTTGCCTTTGTTTTTCTAGAACTGTACAGCATATCTACGGATTAGGAGAGGGAGAAGGAGATTTTGGCATGTGATCAATCTGCCCTTCTGGACACAGAAACAATCTCATATATATATACAGTTATGTCATACTAGACAAAGGTGCCATAAACATGCACTGGAGAAAAGGTAGCCTCTTCAACAAATGATACTGGGAAAATTAGAAATCCATATGGAGTAGAATGAAATTTAAACCTTCTCTCTCACCCTGCACAATACTCAACTCAATGTGGATCAAAGACCAGACCAGAGATGCTGTGCCTAATAGAAGAAAAAGTAGACTGAACTCTCCATCATGTCATCAAAGGAACTGACTTCCTTAACAAGACTCCTGAAGTGCAAGAAGTGAAATAAACAATCAATAAATGGGATGATATCAAACTAAACAGCCTCTTCACAGCAAGGAAATAATTAACAACGTGAAGAGAGAGCCTACAGAATTGGAGAGAATCTTTGTCACATGCACTTCATATAGAGCATTAATCTCCAGGATATGCAAAGAACTCAAAATCTCAACACTAAAAAAACAAATAACCTAATCAATAAGTGAGCAAAGGAACTGAACAGGCACTTCACATAAAAAACACAAATGGTCAACAAATATATGAAAACATGTTCGACATCTCTAGCAATTGGAAAAATGCAAATTCGAACTACACTGAGATTTCATCTCACTCCAGTCAGATGGCAATTATCAAGGCTATATGTAACAACAAATATTGGCAAGGATATAAGGGAAAAGGTACACTCATACATTGATGGTAGACTACAGATTGGTGTAACCACTCTGAAAAGCAGTATGGAGATTCTTCAGAATACTTGGAATGAAACCACCATTTGACCCAGTTATCACTCCTTGACTTAAATTCAGAGGATTTAAAATTAGCATACTACAGGGATACAGCCATATTCATGTTTATAGTAGCTCAATTCAAATAGAAAAATTATGGAACTAACCTAGGTGCGCTTCAACAGATGAATGAATAAAGAAAATGTGGTATATATGTGCAATGAAATATTACTCCTCCATAAGAAAGAAGGGCATTATGGCATTTGCTGGGAAATGGATGGAACTAGATTGTTCTAAGTGAAATAAGCCAATCCCCAAAAAACAAAGGCTGAATGTTCTCTCTGATATGTGGATGCTAACCTACAATAAGGGAGGATGGGGAAGGAAAGAATAGAAATCCATTGAATTAGACAAAGGGGAGTGAAGGGAAATGATTGGGTGGGGAGGAGAATAGAAAACTTAGTAGAATGAATTGTACATAACTTTCCCATGTTCATATATAAGTATACGACCAGTGAAAATCCACATCATGTATAACTACAAGAATAGGATTCTAATTAGAATAGTTAGGCTCAATGTATGTATAATACGTCCAAATATATTCTGTTATGTATATCTAAGAAGAACAAGTAAAAAGATTTCTAAAAAATCTAGTCTTCTGACTCAGTAAATATGTATTTTATAATATATGTGGAAAGGAGAGTATATACTTATAAATCACCACTGAAATCATCTCCTTTTTATAATAGTCATCATATGCAAAATCTACACCAGGCTCAGAAATTGTGTTCTCCATATTCCTGAATGAGAGAAACTAGAAAAAATTTCTGAGATTCCTTAGACTCCCTGCAAAAATCAAAGTCAGAGATCATTGCAGAATCATGGAGAAACTTTGCTGACTAGTAGGCAACTGAATGATCTTACTAGTTTTTTAAAAAAGAGTTGAATTCTTTAAATTACCAGTTGACTATAGTATTCGTTTCATGGAGTTTTTGTAAAAAGCTCCATAAACTTGGTGGTTTAACACAACAAAAATTTCAGTTTCAGCAAATTAGTAAGACCCTGAGCAACTTAGAGAGAATCTGTCTCAAAATTAAAAAAAAAAAAAATAACATGTGGCTCAGTTGTTAAGTGCCCCTGAGTTCAATCCCTGGTACAAAAAAACACAGAAATGTATTATTTATTATTTCAGTGTTTCAGAAGCTAGGTGTCCAAAATCAAGGCAATTTCAGGGCCAAATTTTCTTTGAAGCTTAAAAGGGAGTTACATTTTCTTCTTTTCCCTAGATTCTGGTAGTTTCTGGCAATCCTTGCATTCCTTGGCTTACAGATACATCACTCCAGTCCCTACCTCTATCATTACATTGTGTTTCCCCTCTGTGTCTCAGCATCCTAATTTCCCTTTTATTACAAAGACATTGGTTATTAGATGAGGGCCCACATTCTCCAGTGTGACCCTAACCCCAAACAAGTTTCATTATGTCTCAGTTTCATTACATCTTCAAAAACTGTAATTCCAAATAAGGTCACTTTCACAGGTTCCAAGGGTTAGGACTATAACATATCCTTTGAAAAGTCACAATTCAACCCATAACAATTATCTAGCATAGACTTTTAGGAAGATGACTATGAAGTTCATAAAAGCTAGAGGAGAGTCAGTGCAGTCTGTCCTATGACTTCCGCGTTAACACATCACACTGACACTAACTCCTCCCTGTCTGCATCCTCCTTCAGGTGAAGAGCATCAGTGATAACACTTAAAACATCATGGGCTGCACTGCTGGACCCCAGCTTATTCCTGGAAGGGCTGGATGGCTAACGATGCAGTGGATGGTGGAGAACAGATGTGTCCAGGAAGAAATATCTTTCTTCAGCAGGCATGCCCTCTTTCACTCAGTAGAAGGACACCCAGGAAGTCATTAAAATGAATCATTGAATCAAACTTAACTTTGTAGAATAACATAACCTTAGGTAATCCCCTCCCAATTCAATATTAAGTATTGACATGAGGAGGTGGCAGCAAACCTTAATTGTTCTGTTCTACCACCCAGGAGAAAGCAAACATCTCTTATCATTTCAGAGTCAATTCCTAAACAAAATTTATTTTCCCTACCTTTATCAGGTTAAACACAACACCAATCTTTGGATACATAAAGTGACTTTATTTCAATATAAAAACCAATTAAAAGAGTTCAGGCAAATATTTCTGAAGAAATGGAATGACTACAAGAAAAAGAAGATTATTTTATACAGCATTTCATTTTTACTAGAGGCTGGAAAACAAACCACATGCTATATTGAAAATCTGAGTTGAAATATTTATTTTCTTTAATTAAGGATAACCATTGGTGGAAAAACAGGATTACGAGTATAAAATAATTAAGTAAACTGATAATTTTTAAAGGAAGTAAAAATTGAGAAATAACAAAAATAGGATAGCAAAATAACTGAAATTCAAACCGTGATAATATAAAAGATTCCACAGAACTCATTTTGAGGCTCATAATCCTGCAGATAATTTTTAATCATGTTTATTTCCTTATTTGTTTTAAATCAATAATGTAAATGTAAGTCTTTTTTGTCAGTGATTGATTGCTTGTTTTAATTAATTTGCAACGTTTAGATGAAACACATAAAAGTTTAGCCAGGCCTCACCACTCCCTATAGTCTTATAAGCTACCAAATTTATATCTTTACTGCATCTAGCAAGACTCTGTAAGCATTTGTGCTTGTGAGTCACAGCTTTCAAAGGTAATTTTAAAATTCAAATTATGATTGTTTTATCTTGATGATTGAGATGATAAAACGTATCAGGTGTGGAATATTTCTTCACATAGGAACTGGCTTTTGTAAATTATGATTATTATTTTTCCTCAAAAGTAGAATCAATGGCCAGATCAATATACAGGTTTTGGATTGTGAATATAATTTGCCAAAAATGAATTCATGAATCAAATTTAACTTTGTAGAATAACATAAACTGAAGGCAAAATATTTAGATGATGTTTAGATATAACTTCTTATAAGTAAAAATATTTAGGAGAAAATAAAGTGAAAAGTGGAGTTGTTTTGAGTTTGGAAATTTGAAATCTTTCAAATTTGAGTTTGTGATCTGAGACCCTCTCTGACTTGAGGCAATGAAGATGCCCTTTAACATTTGAGGGGCTTGACACTATATTGATATAATTCTCTTATTGCATCTCTTTTGGATATTAGATGTTTTGTGATTTCCCTTGAAATATGTGAATCCTGAAGGCAGAAGCTGAGATTGTATTTAAGGTACAATGAGAAGACATGGACTTAATCTCTACCCTTAGCAAGACGCTATCTGCTTGTATGTACTTGCAATGAATCACCTTTGTGCAACTGTATTTTATAATTTGTAAAACCAAGATGGGATAAAATTTTATTAGGTGTCTCCAGTTCTTAAATCTTCCAACTAATCACCTGGCTAAAGACTGAGAGACTTTGTCTGTCCCTAGAAGGAGTTGTGGAACCATAAGAGGGCAGTATTCCATTTGCATGATTTCTTACACAATTTCCTGAAGATTCTTAGTAACTAAAATTATAGGACTTTGAGATTGGCATAGCATTTGCTAGCGTTAACAACCTGAGGGCTATGTTAGGAAAAGTAATTTGTCTATTTTAAGTATGCACATGTAAATTTATCCTAATTGTAGTCAATGGAGAGTTACTTCACTACTTCTCTGGCCATTAGACTTTCATTCACATAAAGCAAGAGACTGATGTACCAATCCACTCGGTACTGTAACACATCAGAACACACTTGCCAACCTGACTACGTGAGCGTTCTCTCAGGGATGGGGTAAGATGTAAATCTAGAAAGATGTCCTTTTTATGTGTCATCTATAAACTGCAAAGTACACAACTGCAACTAAGTGTTATTGAGTCAGTGTTGTTTTCCATATCAAAATTGTGTTTCAATAATAATAGCTGAAGTGGGAAAATAAAAAAGGATAAAAATTACATTAAGCAAGAACTCTCTTAGATCCTATATGATAATCAACACAGTTTTTAAGGCGCAAAGGCTTAGAAACTGTTATGAAGACATGTAAGATCCTTTAAAGAAGTTGCACATGTATTCTCTTTTTTTATTGGTGCATTATAATTATATGTAATAGTGGACTTCATTGTTAAATATTTGTATGTGCACAGAACATAATTTGGTCAATTTCTTTCTCCATTACTCCACCTTTGGGTGCTTCCTCTTGAAACAACAACAACAAAAATAATTGATAAAAGGTGGGTTCTCTAACAATGAGAAAGTCCAATTTTGTTCAATCGTATCCCAATTGTTAGCTATAAGCCCACCACCTGACGAAGACAGAAGGAGCTGGGAGCTTGATCAGTCCGAGGTTACAGTAAGAAATTCATGGTTTACTAAATTAAATGCCTTCTCTTTCTATCCTTGGTACTCATTCTCCATCTCCTGGTCATTCTTCCTCCACCTAGGAGTTGGAATGTCCCTTTTTCTATCTACTTGGTGTTCAGTTCTTCCTTCTTCTTACAATGTCAAACTATCTTACTACTCTCTTAGGAAACTTCCTCTATTGTCTATAAGAAAGGTACATATAATAGTTTGTAAAAGAATGATCTAAGATACTGGGAAATCCAGGAAACTTTTCTAGCTATAAGCCACATCCATACCTACAGGGCCATCTATCAGCCCATAGTCTTATGGGGTTTCTGAAAGAATTCACTTGACTTGGTATCTCACAATAATGGAGGGACTAACCCAACTAATCATATGTCTTTTCTTTGGGAAGAACATTTTTGAACAGAAATAGACAAATTTACTCAGAAAAAAATATGCATAAGATGACACAGCAGAACTTTCAAGTTGAGGAGTTTAAAAATGCTACAGAAGTTTGCACCTTACTATAAGATCAGAGCAAAGGCTTGTCCAAAAAATGAAAAATAAAAGTCATTTGATTACAAGTACTTTTCTAATTGTACTCTGACTCCATTTTAATCTTTAAAATCTATTCTGATGTGGTGTTAAGATGTTCATAAAAAGTAAATTGCTTTTATCCTGACCTTCTGTTTTATTGTTTCTCCTCAGCTTTTATTACAGAATCATTCTTGCTATAGAAATGTTAACTTCCTGTTTGTATTTCTGGAACCCTGAAGGACATGGAAGTTGGCCAGTTTAGGCTTTATTAGGTAGCTATTGAAAAAAAAAATTTTCTGCAACTCACCAAATGAAAATCTATCCATTAAAAGTAAACTTTGGTCAATGCCACAGAAATGTCTCCTTTGTCTTCCCGCAACAAACCATAAATAAACCTTAAGCTCATTTAGGTTAATTTTGAAGACCAGCAATTACTGCATTGAAAAAACTAAGAGCTTGAATCTAACGGCTCTCAAAATGTATATGCCTCTTTGGAATACCAGATAATAGTGTCAGATGAAGTCAGATAACTTTGCTAAATGTGTTTCATCATAGCTGCTCGGTCTTGGAGGAAAGATCATAGTGCGGAGTCAAAAGTCCTTGGCTTTACATTCTATAATTTTGTTTCTATAAGTTTACCTAAATGTAAGTATGTTCTGATTCTACCTTAATAACAAAAATGCCACTTTGTTAATTTTGAAGAGAAATACTGAGAATAGTGATCAAAACCTCCAGGCTCAGTAGCCCTCCATTCACATGTCCCCAGAACTGCAATCACAAAACTGAGTTAGTCCTAGAAAGTTACTTGATAGAACAGCAGTGAAGGGAACTGAATGTCCTTGAACAAACTCTCATCTCAATTAAAGGAAGATACACTCTCGCTAGTGGTCACAACAGTACTTTGGATGATTGCAGGATAATTATTAGAGAAAAATATGCACTCTCCTCTTTTGTTTTTTTGGGTTTTTTTTGCTGGTTTAGGGCTTTCATTTGTCCTAACAAACTTCCTCTTTATTTAGATCACCGTACATTACCTGCACAAAATAGACTTTGCTCCAAACAGCTTTCCTTTTAGTAGTGAAGAGTAGACATTTAAATATGGTATATAATATTTTATGTGGTTTTAAATGGTACTAAGTATGAAAATAGAAAAGGATAAAGAAAAACAGTGAAACAAAAGGATTTCTGTTTTAGATAGCAGGATCCAGAAAGACCTCTCTGAAAGGTGACGTTGAAGCAAAGCCTGAACTAAATGAGACACCATGGGTGTATCTGGGGCAAGAGGGCTCCATGCACAGAAAATTTCAGTGCAAAGGTCCTGAAATGGGACAGTGGTGGGTAGGTTTGAAGAAGAAAGTCAGGACATCCGGACCAGAGTGAAAACAGGGAGAATGGTGTAAGATGAGATGGGGATGGTGAGAAATGCCGAGTCTGTTAGGAGTTAAAGAGGAAACAGATGGAAGGTTTGGAACAGAAGAATGGCATGGCCTCACTCTTAAAGAATTTCTCCAATTGCTGCAAGACAAAAAACAAAAACAACAACAAAAAACAACCAGCCAACCCAGCAAAAAACCGTAGGAGGATGAGCCGGCACTTTTTTCACATGGCATCTCGTGATTCCTGCCTCCTGGCATGCAGGCTCATGCTCTTGTGTGATCCACTCCACCTGAGAAGGAGCAGGCTCTCTGACTTGCTTTTGACCAATAAAATGCAATGAAAGTGATGGGTGTGGTTTCCATGGTGAGATTATATGCGATGCTAACTTTTGTCTTGCTAGCTGACTCGCTCTTTTGCCTTCTTGACCTAAACAGTTGGACGAAGCAAGGACCCTATTAGAGAAGTCCATGTGACAAAGAAGTGAGGGTGGCCTCTGGCCAGCTGCCAACAAGGAACGAAGCTCCCGGTCCAGCTGTCTTGGATCTAAATCTTGTCTACAGTCGTGTGAACTTAGAAAGTGAATCTTCCCCCAGTCATCCCTTCCAGTGAGACCTTAGCCCTGGGTCACAAATGGACTGCAATCTTGTGGGAAAATCTTGATGCAGAGGACCCAGATAAACTATGTCCACATTCTCCACCCATAGAAGCTAGGAGACAAATGAGTGTTGTTTTGCACTATCAGCACTGAGGTGATTTGCTTTGCACTAATGTGTAATTAATACAGATAACAGAGCAGAAACGGGAAGAACAGTTAGGAAACTGAAGGTATAACAAAGGAGAAAGGCATTAGTGACCTGGAGCTGGGGAACAGTAATGATTATGTTGGAAAGCGGATGAATTATAAATGCAGGGCTCACAGTTTTGCTGATGTATTGACTGTGGACTGCAGGAGAAAGAGAGGAGTCAAGAATAGTGCCAAACATTTTAGCGAGAGCAGCTCAAGTTACTCTTTACTGACCCTTAGGTCAGTAAACAAAAACAGAACAGAGACAAGAAGAGGACCTGGATTTGTTTTGTTTTGTCTTTTTAAAGCATGATTAGGAGATGAAGATACACGTTGGAAATAAGAATTCTATCTTGGATATGCCAAGTTTGTGAGACCTGTTAGACATTTTCAAGTAGATATTATATCTAGGGGAAAGCTCAGATTAGTTATAAAAATTTGGAAATCAAATGGCTTATTCTTACATTCTCCCTATGAAATAGTAAGAGCAGATACTCTCAGCCCCAGAGGGCAAAGGAGAAAGTAAAACATGGAAGTAGCTCTTCATTTGAATCTTTCAGAGTTGCAGGTGAAATAAAATCAGAAGAGGTACAAAGTTTATTATGAGAAGTCTTTGGTTCTTTCCAGAGACTTAGGCTGGTAGAAATGAAGATAAACAAATAAATGATTTCAGGATCAGAAATTTGGTTATAAATCCAGGGTAATTTTTCCTACTCAAGAAAAACATGACTACCATTAAATACATTGAAAGCTTGAAATCACATCAGGTACTAATTTACAAGACCGAGACAGGTAGGAGGGAGACATATGGTATTAGCAGTAAACAGATTCATTGTTTGACCAGTACTTGAACTAATAATGGGATGAGCTGGGGATGGGTCTGGGAGGCTGTGAAGCAGGAATTAAGTCTAACATGATAAACTTTGGAGGTCTGTTTCAGTTGATAGCATGGACAGAGTTGTCAGGAACTTCCGATGCTGTCCTTCAAAGAACTTTTATTTCAATCTGGAGATAACACTCTGGTGTTGATCAAGAGCTACCCTAGGAATGTTAGATTTCTCCAGTAGAATTTACCAGGAGATGAGATGAGGACAAATACATATGAAAACATTTCAGTGAAGCTTATTGAATGTGTCCCCTGTTCTGGGAAGCAATTACACAACCTTCACCATATTAACAGATTTTCAAGTTTTCATGCAATTTTAAAACCGTGGTCCTTTCAAAAACTGAGTGTTTCCAGGTTTTGTTTACTTTCACACAGAGCTGCTTCACACAGAAACATCCATCTGCTCCTGAGTTACTTCACACAGAAACATCCATTTGCAAAAATGTTTTATGAGCATTTATATTAAATCATTTAATTCTTGCAATAACCCATTAGGCAAACTCTATTTGTAATAGATGAAATTAAAGTACAAAGAGGTTAAGCAAATTGGAATCAAAGAGTAAGTGGTAGAACTGAGATTTTTAAGCTGGGTGGTCTGACTGCATTGCTGTATTATATTCTACTACCTCTGAAGTTCAACTAGGGTGTTTCTGGAGATTCAGGTTATTAAAAATCACAATGTTGACATAACAAGACCACACTGCTTTTTTATATAGGGAAAACAAAATTAAAATGACTACACAGAGTTCCCTTGAAAGAGAAAACAATCATGAAAGGACACTATGCAACTGAAGATTTTGGTTTGGAAATAGATAAAGAAACTGATATCAACATCCATTATCTACCTGGCATAGGTCTTACTAGAACTATATGAAAGTGTTTTGTCAATCACGATCTCATGAGAGCAGGCTAAGTTGAGGAAGATTTCATAAGGTATCACTTACAATAGTATACAGTACCCTGAAACTGTTACCAGTCCTGGGTCCCCACCCCCATATGAGGATATGTATGGTTAACAGACCCCACAAGAAGAGTCATGCCTTGAAGCAAGCTATGACCTTCAGTGGAGAAACCCAGTAATGCAATGGTGACCTTGCATAGAGGGACATAGTCCATGAGGACCACTATCCCAAGGGTGGGGGTGTGCTTTGGGGTGAAAGAGAAACAACAGGCACACTTTTTTTTCTCCTTTGGGTTGCATGCCTGGGACCCTAGCAAGATTAAAATTTATTTTTCCAGTTCTACAGAATAAAGAGTCCACATCAAACC
The DNA here is from genome assembly GCA_028644305.1 of Xerus rutilus. Classification (NCBI taxonomy): domain Eukaryota; kingdom Metazoa; phylum Chordata; class Mammalia; order Rodentia; family Sciuridae; genus Xerus; species Xerus rutilus. The sequence goes on along the minus strand of CM053400.1, from coordinate 163,465,002 downwards.
TAATGCTAACCCAGCTCCCTTGTCCCCAATGAAGTCTCAATACGCCCACGATCAAGTGTTTTTAAAGGCAGTAAGAACAGAAAGACTAGAAGACAGAAAGAGTGCTAACGTGGCTTGATCTTTGGCTACTACCAAGTCAGGTGCCTTGTAAATCTCAAACAAAAAGCACAGATTGTAAAGAGAAGAGAGTCTGAGTCCAATGATGTGGGTTAAGTCTCACTCGTGGCAAGATTTGTCTTTGTGCTCATTGATCAAATTGCATCCTCTCTTTAAGTTTGTTTTTTTAAAAGGACATGATAGTACTTAGAAATTATGGGGAGAACAGAAGAAATAGAATGTGTGTAAAAAGGCATTGTACCATGCAAGGAGTTATAATTATTTCTAATGCTCTCCCAGAGGTACAAAAGTAGAAGCAGGTGCTTTGTCACATCTACTTTTGAAGGAAAAAAAAAAAAGCCATGGACATATATTAAAGGACTGCTATGCCCCCAACCCTGCTAAATACTTGACATATATCATCTCATTTAATCCTGTGACTGCCACCTATAAAGATATTAATATTACCATTTATAGGTAAGATAGTTGAGGATTAGAAAAACTAAACAATTCCTTCAAGATCACATATTTTTTATAAACTGCAAGTTCAAGATTTACATCACATCAGTGTGACTCTCAAGGAACAAACCTGTTTAAAGTCATACCAAGAATACAACAAAACTGAATGTGTGCTTCAGAGTTTTCCTGGGCATGAAGGAGCTGCTCATCACCAACTCAGACTCTTTCCCTCTCTTCCTCTGTGAAGGGGCACAAGAAAATGTGGAAGCCCCAGAACATGTTGCTAGGTGGCAGTCAGGGCTAGGCATCTCTGCCTAGTCTATACTGTTGGCTACTAGATTTAATATGAAAGGACATCTCATTGATATAAAGCATAGCCCCACCAACATTCCTTGTGTGGGAGAAGGCAGGACCACAGAAAGGGCTTCTGTTTGCCCACCCCAGTGGATGAGGCCTCACACCACGAAGCTCAGGCCCTTTGTTAGGAACCTGGTGAGGACTGTCACCAAGCCTCATCAAACACCATTCATTTCCAGAAAGCGAGTAAAGCAAACATCTCTTGGGTTTGTTCCTTCTCAGCTTCTTCAGAAAGCCATCCTAAGGCATGGCTGAGATGGATCTAATATACCCAGGGGCTCAGATTAGGATGGATCGAAGATCAAGATGGTAAACATATGATTTTATTTGGGATCAGCATGATAGAAAGGGGCAGACAGGGTGTGAGTTCATGTGGATGAACTATGCATGTACTCCATAAAAGGAGAGCCATTGTGTTGGGTACACTGGGGACACATGGTGCCAGGAAACCTAGAACAGAAGCATCAATAATGTTGCTCTGACAAGGCAGGAATCACATATTTAAGTATGCCCAATATCAACCAAGTTACGTCTGCGGTAACCCATCAGATCTTACATTCTTGGTGTATAATGACTTCTGTGATCTGCTGTCCTTATCTGAAGAGTTTTGGTCAGTCTAGCTTCACTTTCCTGCAGGAACGTGAAACTTTTTTAAATGCTTTCTTTAGTTTTGGAATGGAAGCAGCTTCAGAACTGTTGGTTGTCTCCATGAAGTCAGGAGTCCGGTCTGCCATCCTTACCATGGTTCTTGCTGTGCATGGTGCACACAGATGGTATTCAGTAAACTTTCAATGATTGAATAAATACGTCAGCCCATGACCTCACCTCTCGTCCTACTTGACAGGTTACTGTGGAAAGCACTTCACATGCCATTACAGGTGGGCTTAGGATATATTGTGGCTGTAAAATACCTTCAACATACACCGTGGGCTCAGAACAACAAAGGTTTACTTCAGCTCATCTGGAGCTCAGGGCCATGTCACCCTCATTATTGATCCCACTTTTACGGTAAGGATCCTGAGGTTTAGGGAAGTTTAACATGTTGATTGAGGAAGTCAAATAGTGGAGTCCAGATTTAACTTCAGTCATTCTATCAACCTGCTGAACCTTGCTACTTTCATATTCTGTAAGAGGGAGACAGAGAGAAACCTTAAGGGTGTCTGGGACTATAGTTGTTGAGGGCCTGTATTTGGAATCGGTGAAGTAAGCCCCACAGTCCAGTGTACCCATAGGCAGTCCCTCAGCTCTCCAATTGGTCCTTTCTCTTTATCAGAAGTACTTGCTACTCTTTGATAAGGGTGGTGGCTACTTACCTAAGGTACTACACATCTGCCCGCACCCCTTCCATAATTATCACTGACAGTTATCCATGCCAATGATAGATAATATTTGTTAAAATTATTATAAAATTCATATTCATAGTAAAACTATCCTTTCCATGACAAATTTTAGCAGCTTAGCCATCAGAGGATTGCAAATTCAGTCTCTGCCTCACATTCTTCTTCCCACATAGAGAAAAATACTTCCAAAGTACTGAGATGAGGATGTGGACTTGTTGGGAATGACAACTTCCTTTGGTTAATGACTGGTGGACTAGTTCTATGGAGAATATGCCCTTTCTAAAAAGAAAGTGTTGATGTAAAACACTATCACAAGTCTTTGAAGCCATCAGAGGACACTCCTAACTGACACTTAGACAATGCATTGAAGTGAGTATAACTGCCACAGAAACTCACTCTAGCCAACTTGTGTAAATGAAGGAATTTATTACAAGGCTCCTGGGTAGTTAAAAAATTCTAAAGTGTCTCCACCTCTGAAAGGAATGGAGATAGTGTAGCTCTAGGAATTGGGTCCACCGCCATCCAAATCATTAGTTCCAGTCTTCTTTCTCCTGGAGAATCTCTCCATTCCAGATTTTAATACCCAGAGTTCTGATAGAAACTCAGAAAGGTATAGCATGGATCATGTGCTTCATGTAAAAAGTACTTGGCAGATACTATCAGCTCAATAAATTGTTGTTGAGTCAATGAATAAATGAATAATCAAGATCTCTTGGCTTATCACTTAATCAAAATGAAGAAATTGAATTGAATGATCCATGAGATGTATATTGTTTGCCTATGTTGCTATCACATATCACTACACATTTAGTGACTTAAAAAGCATGAATTGATTACCATAAAGTTTTGGATATCACAAGTTTACAATGATTTTTATAGAGCTAAAATCAAAGCATTTTCTGCATTCTCCACTGGAGAATCCATCTCCAGACTGTAAGCATTCCATGGCTTATGGCAGCATCACTCCAATCTCTGTTTCCATTGCTTCAATTTCTTCTACTGATTGGTCTTCTTGCCTTCCTCTTATAAAGCTGTATATGATTGGATTTGGCCTATGGACAAAGCCCAGGTAATCCCCCCATCTCAAGATCCTCAATCTAATCAGGCTTGCAAGGTCCTTCTAACCCTATACATTAACATATACATAGGTTCTGGGAATTAGAATATGAAAATCCTTTGGGGGCAAAGGCCTCCCGCAAAAGCCCTGTAATTCTGAAGTTCTGGAAAGCTCACAGTACTGGTGCTGAGGAGAAAGACTGTGGAGGCACAGTGGAGACTGTGATAGACTGTGGAGTTTACAGTCTATCCCGTCCAAGTTGACAAAGCCATTCTATGGTAAATTAGAATTGCTGAAAGAGTATTTATATGTTGGGTGACACCTATCTGTTGGGTTAACCAAATGGTTTAGGATCTATACCATAATTTTGGAATAAGAGCAAGGATTTTAGTTAGTGTTTCTATTAACTCTACCTCCAAAATGGCATCACTGCAAGGGGACACTGTTTAAAGGTCTCACTTATATTGAATTCACAATCCTAGGACTAAGTCTGACTCGGGACCAGACTGAAAACCATCAGGGACCACCAAGCCCTGAAAAGATTATTGTGACCCTCTCTCACTTACAATTAAGAATTAAAAGTAAAAACTACTCTAAAGCACCAAATAAATATACAGAGCTAAAACAAATATGTAACTTATCTATGACTAAATGTTTTTTTGGAAATGCCTATATTTAATAATTTCATTTTTAGTTTAAAACCTATCATTTTTGTATCTTCTTATTGAAATAAATAGATTCTTAAATCTTATTATTGTATAATCCAGCTCCAATATTTCTAGCCTACAAGAAATAACACCATCCTTAATTACCCAAGCCAGTAACTTCTAGACAGCATCTTATGATACCTTAGGTCTTACTAATGCCAATACAGGAGACTGTAGCATTTTTGATACTAACATAATTATCTAAATTAAAATATGGACCCAATGTTTGTAATATCATAAAACAAAAGTCCACATGAATCTCAGGTTTTTAAACTTTCTATCTACTAAACCAAATGCCTTTGTTTACAATCATTCATGGTTTTATATATTTTTAATCAAATACACTATTTAACTTCCATTCTAAGCCTCTCCCCAGTCACAGATAATAACAACTGACATTATTTGAGCAATTATTTTGTGTTAGTAGGTCATCATTTTATAAGAATTTAACCTTATATGTAATTTTATCTTCAAACTACTGCAGGTTTTATTATTATACTCATTGTAAGCTGAGGCCTGGAGAAGCTACAGCAGAGGAGACATTTGAATCCAGGAAGCTGATCTCTTAACCATTATACTGAGCCGATTTTCAACACTACATACTGGCAAGTTATGTCATTCAGATGCAAAACTTTAGTTTTCTTCCCTTTCTTTTCTCTTTTATTTTCTTCTCTTTCTATGGCAAATAGACCAATGGTTCTGAACCAGACTGGTTCATCATCCAAATATCTCAAATAAGTGCTTCTAGTATTTTTGCCAGTCCCCATCTGGGAGATTCTGATTTGGCATGCCAACCCCAGTAGATTCTTTGGAACTCCAGTAGATTCTTTGGAAAAGAAACTGCTTTGTCAGGTCTTATTGGGTAATAAAAGTACATCACTACCCTCCAAAACTTGGAGGAATCTAGGAACTACATGTAGCATTAGGAAATCGATCAATAAAGGCATAGAAAGTCTCCAGAAAGATTAAGTGTTTAGTACAGATAGAAAAAAATTTACAGTGGAAACATGGTGCCTGGCTTGACACATCATAACAGACACTATGATCTGGAAACATTTAAAGATAAATCAACCTCCTTTGGCCCTTTATGGCTTCTTGTCCTGTGTTATGATTTGCTTTTGCATTCAGGAGAAGTAACCTAGAATGTAGTGGAGCCAAAAAATAAAACTCCAGATGAAAAAACCACTGAAAATACATTGAAGTTAAATAATCCCAATCATTTTTTTTAAAGGGGGCAATCTCATCCAAAAAAGAATAGTGGGAAATAATTCTATCTTCATCTCTGATAATTTCCATTCTCCAGGAAAGCTCTTCCAATTCTGCCAAAGGATGTGATAGGCTCAAAAAGACATGGAAAAAATAATTTCAAAGGATCAGTATGCTATGACAAGTACCTACTACTTTTGAAATCTCCCTGCCTTACTACATACAAATTATTTAAAACAGTTCATCGCTCCATGAGATGACCCATGTCTTAGTTCAGTCTGTGTGTGATTTTCTTTATGTTGTTGTTGTTATAGTCTAAAACAACTGTAGAGCATTTTATTTTGTTTGTATTTGTGGAAAAGGCAAAGGATGTTTTTCTTTTAGAAAAATGTTAATGTCTGCTTGTGTACATAGTTGATTTTTTTAAAATGGACTAATTTGGTGTCCTCTTCTGCCTTCCTGCCGTGCGTTTCCATGTGTAATCAACAAACAGTAAGTACTTTATTAGGACCCACCAAATTTTTTCCTTTTCCCAGGAATCATCCCACATTCTGTTGTTTTCATTAAAACCCCACGCATGGGTCTTTTCAGTAAACTTTTATTTACTAAGATCTGGTCTTTTTCCATTTAATTTAGTTTTCTCCCCAATTTGCTTTTAAATGATAAAACTATTGCCAAATTAGGCACAGCTTATAAAAGATACCACCACTAGCCCTCTGATGGTGAGTTAATATATTAGTTTAACCACTCACTAGAAATATCAACAGCCCACCCATTCAAGTGACAAAATTAAAATTCTTTTTCATCTGGTCATGGACCTGGAAAGAATAGCTGATTTGATGACTTACTTGCCTGCTCTGCTATTGATTTTCTGTCTTCATAATAATGATTTGACAATCAACAAATATCAATTGAATGTTTACAGTGCAGAGAATAAAACCACGCCAGATTTTGAGCATAAGACCCAGGAGAAACTCCTCTTCTCTTCTTTTCCAGATTAGAAAGGGTGTGTTGGAGCCTACACAGCAATCTCTTCATCTAACCTCTTCCTCCCCTTCACATGAACACTTCTTAGCAAACAGATTCTTCCATCTAATACAGAGACAGAAATGCCAAGTGCACACTTTCCCAGTCTCCCCTGCATGTAGAGCCTAGGCATGTGGCCCAACCACCACTACTGGAATCTCAAGGGAAATCAGCTGAGACTGGGCTGAGAAATGGGGGAAATGGGGCAAAAGAGTATTGTTATTCACTTTGGTAATGAGAATTTTGAGAACAGATGCCTCCTTTTGGACTTTAATTGAGTTGTATAAAAGCACTATGCCAAAACATTTGGTAGCCATCTTGCCACCATGAGAGCAAAGATTAAGAACAAAACCTAACATTCTAAGAGTTACAGCAGGACTATAGAATGAGCTCGTCCTCGATGACACTGTGAGCCACTGAAACGCCATTTGAGTTTAGAATTCCCCTGCTTCTGTCCTTCATATTAGGTGGAATTACAATCTCACATATTGGATCCACTTTTAGTTGGGTAGTTTGACATTTGTAGTAGAAAGCATCCCATGTATTACACCTACCTGGTCTTTCCCTTTCTTCAAAATGTAGCCAAGATACCAATGCCCTAGAAAGTCACTTTCAATGCACTCTTTGATCTACTCCACTTTACTTCCTGCCACTGACTCCTACCCAGACAGAAAAAAATAACCCTCACTTTCAATTCCCATGGTACCTTGGAATATAAATAATTATTGTCCTACAAATAAGTTTTCAGACCTACATCTCAACCATTACCTCTAAACTCCAATGCAATCCCATTTAGTTGATGTCCCCTTTGTTCTACCTGTTGATTCTGGATGAATTTGAGTGTCTTTACTAGGAGGGAGAAATGATGGAACTGACTCTGATAACACTGAGAGACAATGATCATGGTTAAAGATTTAGAGGCAAGAAAGATTCTAGGCTACGTTATATTGAAGTCATCAAAATATCAATCCTGGGGGCTGGGGTTGTGGCTCAGTGGCAGAGCGCTTGCCTAGCATGTGTGAGGCACTGGGTTCGATTCTCAGCACCACATATAAATAAAATAAAGGTCTATCAACAACTATAAAGAATATTTTAAAAAAATATATCAATCCTCTTCTCAATATTACAAGCACTCTCAATGAATGGATTATATCTTACTCTTTTTTCATCTTAATTTCTCCTGTGCCCTGCAGAAAATTTAGCAGCTTAGCACATAGTAGCTCTTCAATAACTGTTAAAAATGGATTAATTATTATTGCATTTAAATGTTAAAGCTCAGTGATGCCTTAAAGATTCTCTAATATCACTTCCTAATTGTACAGGTAAAGATACTGAGGACTGGAATAATTTCCCTAATCTGTAAAGTAAGGGGAAAGTCAGAATGACCATCAGGCCTTCTGTCTCCTAATCCAGTGTTCTTTCTGTTCTACCAGGAAGGATCAAGGCATGCAGATACAAGTGCTTTATATAGCTGCAAAGAGTATGGTTTGGACCAGGATGATGAAGTTTGGCTATTATGTGTGCAAGGGGACTTGGCAGTCAGATTCCAGGATTTTCTGCCTTCACCCCTCTGGTATTATCTTGGGAGTCATTTCCTTAGAGAGATCCTCCCTGACTTTCCAATCCAAATTTAGAAAACACTCTATCCCCACTTATTTGCTCCATAGAACTTTCAATATTTTCAGTCCTCCCTGCTGCCCACAAAATCTCATATTTGTTCATAGACTGATTTATTTGCATGGTTATTTTATTTGCATCACCTCCAGGAGGGCAGGAATCATGTCTGTGATATTTCTCACTCTATATCCAGCGATTCATACAGTTTGCAACACATAATAGGTGTTCAGTGTCTATTTGTTCTTAATTTGGTCAACAACATTCTAAGTGATGGTGGATACCAAACTGAAGAGAGTAGAAAAAGCCCCATGCCCTCTCAGAACTTATATTCTACTGGGGAAAGAAAGAAAATAAGCAATAGATTATAAGTAAAATAGTACTTATAAAGATGCATTGCTATTTTTGTATATAAAAAATGAAGAGGTCATAATGAACTCTGCCATGCTGCTGGTATTTTCATGCATCCTAACTTTCAGAGATGCAAAAATGTGAATAAAATAACTCCTTAAAATTGTTGAAATATAGTATATTGTTTGTTAAATGATGACAAGAGGTAAAGTGAAATATAAAGGTAGACAGGATGTGTCAAGAGAGAATTCCTTGTGCTGATGAATAAATTCAGTTGGAATTAGGTGTAGGTAGAAGTGAGTAGTCATAAAGAACAGACGTTTTGATAAAGAACCAACTTGTATTTACATGGAATGAAGTAGCCTTAGGGGCAGGCATACCTTAGCCCCAGCTCTGGCTGTCATTTGTTCTGGGGCCTTGAACAAGTGTTTGAATCTTAGTTTCCTAGTTGGAAAATGGGTAATGTGTTCAAAAGACCCTAAACTTAATGATATGCTATAAATGGCTTTAAAGTTTTAATTAAATTTATCATTTTATTCAATGACCCCTAATTGAATTGCAGTGGCTTTCCGGATTGTTTGTTGGACCCTGTGTTCTGTGTTCCAGGCCGGGGCTTCCTCCTTCTTCATGAGCCCCAAAAGCACTCTGTGTTCTCTTTAGCACCTTCTGTTTCCATTTGTAACTAATCCATCTCCTCACTAGATAATTAATCCCTTGAGCATATGATCCCTGACTTATTTATAACCAATACTTGGCAACTAGAAGGTTCTTGTAATATTTGTTGACTGGGTGAAAGAATGAATTTGGGTAAGCCAGTCACAGAAGAATAAACACTGCTGATTCCACTTATTTGAAGCATCTGTAATTGTCAAACTCACATAAGCAGAGAATACAGTAGTGCTTTCTGAGGACTGAAAGGTAGGGAAGTGTGGAGCTGTTCAACTGGGATAAAGTTTTAGTTAGACTAACTGAATAAGTTCTAGAGAACTGTACAGTGTAGTACTTAAAATTAAAAACAGAATTTGTTAAGAGGGTAGATCACATATCTATTGTTCATACTATAAAAACAATAAAAAAGGGACACAGGATCCTTTGGAAATTGTTGGATATCTATTACCTTCGTGGTGGTGGTGGTGGTGGTGGTATCACAGGGGTGTATATTTCCAAACTCATAAAACTGCACATTGGATATTTGCAGTTCTTTGTGTATCAATTATGCCTCAACAAAAATCTTTGGAATCTAATTTATTGGATGAAGGATCTTCCAGGTAAAAGGGACATTTTCAGGATAGCATTTGTGATCAAGGCATGAGGCCTCCATCCATTCACTCAACAAAACTTCATTTGAGTGCTGACTGGCCAGAGCTTCAGAGGAGAGCTTAATATTTTCCCTGGAATACCCAGAAACATGTGATGGAATGCTAAGATCAGCACTCATCCTGGGCTTCCCCATCACACTGCCACAGGTACTGACTCCTCTCAGTGGGACTTAGGTGTGCTCCTTAGCAGACCACAGTCAAATGTTACCTTACAAGGTTCTAAAGACATTGCAAATGATCTTCCACATTTTTGCATGGGTGCCAGAATTTATATCCATCACTACTCTGCTAGAGTGTGGGCTTTTAGGTAATGCAAAAGACGGGAGATGCCTGGTTTCCTGGCCTTATTTAGACTAATAAAACTTGGAGACTGAGTTCTGCTCTGTAGACGCACTAGCTGACTTGCCAACTTGCAAAGAACTTCTCCAAAAATGACTTTTCATTTCTTAGGAACTGAGTAGAGTACTACAAAATACCCAAAATCAAATTCCCATTGAAATCTTGAGGTCTAAGAAAAAAAGACCCTTCTGACTTCAAAGGTCAAAAACTATTAGAAAGAAATAATAATTGCTCAAGGACGGTCTCAGGTCCAGCCACCCAGGGGCCAAAGCCAACACCACTTTGATGCAAATGGGTAGCCCATCAGAAAAGGTAGCACTCCAGTGTCAGACTCCCCGCCCCACCTCTGTCCTGGGAGTGAAAAGAGGAATAAGGGAGGAGCAGCAGGCAGCCAGGAAATCAACAAAGGGCAACATGTCTCACAGCCAAGTAAGCATGGCAGAGTCCCTAGGTGCTGCTGACCACTTTCTGTACTATGCAGAGGGCTAGCTCCTGAATCAAACAGCTTGTAGTTTTCCATCTTGGCACTCATCCACAGGCTTGAAATAAATTAGGCACAAGCAAATAAGGACCCTAATCACAATCAAAATACCCTTTAGCCTCTAAATCATTGACAGCTTATTTTCAAATGATGGATAATGGCTGCAATGGAGTTAGACAGAAACACCTATCAAAATATGATGGACCATGAAAGTTTTCAAAGAATCTGGAGTCAGTCTAAGCTTTTGCTTTAATTTTGGGTCCCTTTCTTAAACATACAACTTGGGACTGGTCACTGGTCCTCCCTCAGTCTTTATTTTCTTATTTCTATACCAGAAATATTGATCATTTTTTAACCTACCTGTTAGTTTACTGGGAAGATCAAATGATTAAATGACCAAATAATTTTGTGTAAACTTGAAGGGACTGTGCAAATGTTAGATTTTGCCTTGTGGCTTAAATTATAAATTGATAGTATATATTTAAATATATGATGTCAACATAGATATATCTTATGAATAAGGACATTACTTCTTATTAAAACTTTCGACACAGTTTCAAAGACAAGCAAAGTCTGTTTCTAAACAAATGGCACTCCAGGGTACAATAAGCTCTGTCCACAGGTAATCCATATGGTTTTGTCTCCTTCATTTTAGTCCTTTCTAGGACATGAACAGGACACTTTCTTGATATTCTTGCTTTAAGAGCAAGAGGTATAGCATAGCTAGGCAAACGAGGCACATTCCGGCTCCCTGTGCACTGTACGGCCTTGCTACCAGGACAAAATTAGGTATGAAAAATCACTTTTAAAAGAATAAAGTCATTTATAAATGGTGCTTTAAGCTTAGGTCTGACTGTGACTGTGCTTGAAAACATTTTGAGCCTCTATAGCCCAGAGAACAATCTAGCATTTAGCATTCAGACTCACCCACACATTCCCTTAACCCCTTCCCTCTCTGCAGCTGTAGCTCTAGTGACTAGGTTCTCTCTCAGCTTTGCACACTTTCCCTGTATTGGAACCACAGAATCTGCAGTACCCTGTTCTTCTATCACCACTAACAATACCTACCTCATCTTTCCGTCTACCACTGGTTCTTCAGTAATCTTGTTTCTCCTGCCTGCGGGAAACCTTGTTTCTCCTTCTCATGTCTGCTTCTCAAAGCCCTGCTAGTTTCTCAAAACTGCGTTTTCAAGAAGCATTTGCAGATGCAATCTTCGTCCCACTTCCAATGCATTCCGTCCTACCCCTTAAACTCCTAAAACTTTAAACTAAATTTGTATCATTATGCTTTCTAACCCCTTCACCACTACATTTCTCAACCTTTTTTAAAAGCACATAACAGGATAGAACAAGCTCTGATTAAGAGATCAGACAGGCGATAGGGAAGACACATCCATGTGCTGATGTACATCCAACATTAGTACGTTCCATAGTGACTGGCATGGGACTGAGGATATCGCAGGCACTTAGAGATATTTATGTTCCAGCTCACTTGACTGCCAGAGTTATTGCAAGATTTTGTGCTTTGAGTATCTAGCTTATACTATCAAATAAGCAGTAACTGTAGCATGAACATTCTGTAAAATTATAAAATCTTTCCGTGCAATGACCTTGACAGCCATGTTGACACAGCACAAAGTTCAATCACTCTAAAGTAATTTAGCAATGGATTTGATTGCAGATAGGAGCTAATGTTTGTGGAGAGCTATGACTTGCCAGACATTGTTTTAAGTGGCTTGCATATATTTTCTCATTGAATACTCAGAACAATCCTAAACCAGGCATGATGGTACATGCCTATAATCCCAGCCACTTGGGATTACTCGCTGTGCCAGGAGATTGGCAAGCTCAAGGCCAACCTTAGCAAGTTGGTGAGACCCTGTTTCAAAAAATAAAAAAGGGCTGGGGATGTAGTTCATTGCTAGCTTCACATGTAACAGGACTGGGATTCAATCCCCAGAACTGCACAAAGAAAAAAATATTCTAAACATGGATATTATGATTAGACTATTGCTATCCAGTGTCTGGATGGAGAAACTGAGGCACAGAAAAAAGGAAAGGACACAACTAGAGTGCAAGAGAGCAAGAATCCGAAGGCAAGCAGTTTAGCTTGAACCTGAGCTCTTAACCATCCCATTCTAGTGTTTTTATCTATAAAGGCCTCAAATGACCACACATGCTAATAAACTGCCAGATATTCTTCATTTGCTATCCAAGCCTTATCTTATGTCAGTTAAAAAAGAAAAAAAAAAGCAAAGAAAGAAAAGGCCACCAAAAGTCCCTTCTTTCACACTTCCCACTGTGCCTGCTGTTGGAACTTCTGCTTTTCTCTCCCTTTCATCTCCCTTACATCTAACAGCCACTAAAGAAGGGGCAGAGCTTCCTTCAAATGTAAACTGTGGTAAGTACCAGGTTGTTCGGAACCCAGCAAGCTCCTGAATCAGTCACTGTTTGCTGCTCCCTCTAACAAATATCTCTTTGAGATTCTGGAATGAGTCAATTACACGTCCCACACCTGCCAAGGAGACAGCTGCCAAAGATCTGAGCTGTCCTGAGAGTACACAATTTCAAAGGGCGAGCCCATTTATAGAAGTGCTCAGTACAATGATGTACTGGTGAGAAGAAAACAACCTTCATTTATATAACATTGAAAATTTAGGATCAGTATCCTGGACAAGAACTCCAGAAGGATAAATATTGAAATATGACAAATGATGATATAACGATATTATTATTAACCAAGGTACAAACATCACTTTAAAAATGAGCAGCAAAATTTCATCATATTCCAAATCATTTCCCCGCTGAAGCCATAGGCCATGAACCTTCTGAAATTGAATGAGACATCTGTGTGAGCCTATGTACCATCTTTCTGGGCAAAAGACCCACAGTTTTCATGAATTTGAAAGCTCCAGCCATGAGGTTTTCTCTTGCCAAGAAAGCATTCTTGCCACATACTGACTGGAGTTCAACTGCTCAGTCATCCTCTGTAGATACAATCTTCAGTCTCACTGTGGAAAACACTTTCACCTGGTCTGGTTTAGAAGTTTAAGTGTGCCCTTGCCATTACTGGAACTCCTTCCAGCAGAAGTAGCATGTCACTTGAGAGAATAAACCAAAGCACAGATAATGTCCTTCCCACCAGAAACCAAAGGTGACCTTGACTCTTTTGAAGGTCCACTGATTTCACATTCCTAACTCTCAACCAATGCCCAGTGTTGCTTACAGAAAAATGAACCTTCAAAGGCCATTTCATGTGCCTGAGGAGGAGAGATAGCTAAAGAAGTCAGGCTGCTCTTCTTTATGTATTGTTTATACTCC
>CM053400.1:163420048-163450829 GCA_028644305.1 Xerus rutilus | reverse complement strand
AGCAAAAATTATGACTTCTGAACTTACTTTGTGTGCATTCCAAGAGACAAAAAGGGCCTTAAACTTAAATAGTAAGGGACGTTTTGAGTCTGATGCTGCCTTTGCATAGAACAACCTTATTTCCATGCTAAATTGCCACTATGTCTCTTTCTCCTTCTAGTTCCTGGACATCTCCATTAAATGGACCACCCAGGAAACTTTTCCTCCAAAGTACCTTCATTATGATCCAGAAACCTCTCATCAGCTCATGTGTGACAAATGTCCTCCTGGCACCTACCTAAAACAGCACTGTACATTGAGGCGGAAGACTGTGTGCACCCCTTGCCCTGACCACTACTACACAGACAGCTGGCACACCAGTGATGAGTGTCTGTATTGCAGCTCAGTGTGCAAGGAGCTGCAGTATGTCAAACAGGAGTGCAATCGCACCCACAACCGCGTGTGCGAGTGCGAGGAAGGGCGCTACCTCGAGGTAGAGTTCTGCTCGAAGCACAGAAGCTGTCCCCCCGGATTTGGAGTGGTGCAAGCTGGTATGTGTCTGCTTTCAACATGCAGAAAAATCAGTATTGTGCAAAGCTAGGTGGTAGTAAATATTTGGGGGACGCGTTAGTCCTGATGATAGTTACAGGAGGGCAGATTGCAAAGGTAATAGAACCTGGTGGGTATGTACTGTGTATCTGGATTGCTTCCAAGGCCCTTTCTCTGAGGAATACTTTGCCTCTGCAGGGTAATTTAGTGAGGGATCTCAAATGCAGCAAATTGTTCCCTAATGAGATGCATGATGGATTGCCCTTTTATAAAGGAATATGCTCTAAGTCGCACCGATGATAGTGGATATATACCTCCATGTTTCACTTCAGCATGGACATCTTCAGACTGCAGTGCTTTTTGACAAACATCAGAAATGTTAATTGATACCAAGAGAGTAATTATGCTGATATTAATGAGGCTCTGGAGTGCTAACAATGAATGGTTATAATTAATTATGTAAAAAATGAGAATGGTTAGGGGAAATGCACTTCATTATTAAAAATGAAGCTAGTTTTTCCTCTAGCAACTGAGTGGAGTATCTGGGAGGATAAAGACTCTAGCAGCCTCTTTAATCAGCTTCTTCTTTTTTTTTTTTTTAACCAGGGATTGAACTCAGGGGTACTCGACCATGATATCACTGAGCCACATCCCCAGCCCTATTTTGTGTTTTATGTAGAGACAGGGTCTCACTGAGTTGCTTAGTGCCTCACCATTGCTGAGGCTGGCTTTGAACTTGGGATTTTCCTGTCTCAGCCTCCCAAAGTGCTGGAATTAAAGGTGTGCACCACTGCACCTGGCTAATCAGCTTATTCTTTATGTTAGACAAAACATATGTCAAGCCAAGCAGAAGCCTGGAAGCCCCAATCATGAATAAAATGCTTTCCTTTTCTGCATCTCCAGCAGCATAAGTTAGGACTAATGTGCACAAAATCTTTTAAATCTGCATCCTCACAATCTTTTTCTACTCATTTGCAAAGCTTGCATGTAGCCTAGAACTTCCTGGTGGCTTGGGAAAATCAAGAGTATTTCCTTACTAAGCTGGAAGAAGGAGTAATCTGCATAGGTTACTGAAGCAGTGTTTCTCAAATTCAGCACCATTGACAATGGGGTTGGGGGATTCTTCCTTGTGGGTAACTGTCCTGTGCACTGTAGAGTGATCTGCAGCAACCCCGGCCTCTCCCACAGGTGTCAATAGCAGTTTCGCCACCATGGAGGCAACCAAAAATGTCTCTAGACATTGTCACAAGTCCTCTGGTTGGCAAAAGCACTCCTGGTCAAGAACCACTGGACTAGTGGATGCTAATTATTTGGAACCATTTTAATTTTCAAAACTGTTAACATATAGCTAGGTGGGGTGGCATACACTTGCAATCTCAGCAACTTGGGAGGATGAGGTAGGAGAATCACAAGTTTAAGATCAGCCTCAGCAATTTAGCAAGAGCCTCAGCAACTTAGTGAAAACTTGTCTTCAAAATAAAAAATAAAAATGAACTGGAGAAGTAGGTCAGTAGTAAAGCTCTCCTTGGTTCAATCCACAGCATGCGTGCACACACGCATGTGTATGCACACACACACACACATACACACACAAAGTTATAATATATAAAGTCAATTGTTAGATGACAAATCCTTTAGGTCTAAATGCATACAAAGGAAACATCCCCAAATTGAAATCTATTCAGAATTGCATGGAGACCCCTAAAATGCCTCCAGTATGAGCATCTGAGAGAGGAACTATTAATATTTTCTACTTCTTACTGGGTGACATTTGGGACTCAGATGCTAAACCAAATTGTGCAGTGAGGGAAGCCCACCCCACTAAACCAAATCCATTACATTCAATGCAGTAAATAGTTTATGTAAAATAATTTAAGTATGGTCTATGCAGCTGAGAAACTAGAAAATTCTGAAAAATAATGGAAATGGCAAAGATGTTTCATATGCATGAAGATCTGACTGAAGAATGAAGTATACAGGCAACCAGGAGATTTAGGATAAAGGTACATGTTTTATTCTGTGGCACCACAGTGGGGTTTACTTACCTCTTTCTCTTTAAAAACCCACATGGTGGTTCCTTGTGAAAAATAAGAGGTTTCCAGCCCAAAGACACATTATGTGCTGTTACTCTTAAAAGTATTTGATAACCATCCATTTGTTGTTGCTGCTACTTTTAAGTCAGATTGTCTTTTCTCCTTGTTTTATTTACATCATTCTATCTTCTAGTTGGCCATCTGATATCCTGTGAGATTACCTATGGCTAGCCTAGTGAATTAGCAACTGTAAAACCAGATTCCTCTCATCATATAATATTTCATATTTTACCTGCCACATTATAATGTTTATATTTCCACTATATTAATAAGGCAGAATCATTACTTAGATGAACAAATCTTTTTATATATAAAAAGTTCTATCTGTTATAAAGAGGGAAGTCCTGTCCAGAAAGATCATTAGAGAAGCCTCTAAGTTTATGACAAAACTTTAGTTCTACCATGTTTTATTCCTTTTGTTAAAGAACTTTAAAGTCTAACTTACCTAAAATACTATTTCATACACATGATCTTCTCATTAAGATGCATGAAGAGCCAGGCACGGTGGCGCAAGCCTGTAATCCCAGTACTTAGGGAGTCTGAGACAGGAGAATCACGAGTTCAAAGCCAGCCTCAGCAAAAGCCAGGCGCTAGGCAACTCAGTGAGACCCTGTCTCTACATAAAACACAAAATAGGGCTGGGGATGTGGCTCAGTGGTCGAGTGCGCCTGAGTTCAATCTCCAGTACCAAAAAAAAAAAATGCATGAAGAGACCTAAACATGTTTTCAAAAAATGGCAAGATTTTTCTTTATGTAGAACCTATGGGAATGGGGCAAAGAGACACTTGGGTCCCTGTACCCAAGTTATTTTTCCTAGTAAATTAGCAATGAATGAATGTCATGGAATTGTTGTTCAAATATCTCTGCTTATGATGTTGTAGAATTTAGGGTAGATTTGGATTCCATTTAAGAAAAGGGATATAGTAATAAAGTATATTTAAAAAAATAAAATCTTCCTTGCTTTGTTAGCTGGTTCCTAAGACAATGATGATAATGTCACTACAATGCTGAAAATAGTATTTAATATGTGAAGGTTTCAGGCTATGTTTTCCCCTTTTCCTCTTTTTTTTTTTTTTCTGCCAGCCCTTTGTCATTTTTATAGGTCAATGAATCACCAATCTTTTAGAAAGGAACAGGAGATAAAACTAGAACCAATCCATTTGGCTCCTCTTTTTTTTCTTTCATTTTGGTAAAAAAATATAATGAAGTAGGAGGTTGAAATTTTTAATAAATGAAGTTTAATAACTTTCTGCAGCTTTCATTTGTCTCTTTTGCATTTGTTATCTCCCACAAGCCAGAATTGGCCTTTAAATCTACATTTGAATGCCGAAGTCTGAATTGTTCAACTAGCTTACACTAGATGGAGATATTTTCATATGCAAATACACTGTAATGTCAGATCTATCCATGCGTAATAGAGTCAAGGGTTTGAAATTATTTAGTATCCACAGCTTCTTTGGTTGCTGACTTTGGTTCATATACTCTGATTAGTCATTTCTCCAAAGTTATCAAATACCTCCCCACAATGTAATCAGATGTCCTTACAGTTACCTTTCTGGAGGTCTTAATGATGTGCTCTTTCACTCAACAGTTCAAGCAAATGGAATATCACCTTCCATTTACTCTGTGGTTTCGCTGCAGGCTCATGTTTTTGAGTCAGCAGCCAACTTTACTGCCACTTTCAAAAGTTTATTGTAACGTTGTAAATTTTTATTTCTCAAGGTTAGTACACTTATGAGTTGCTTTGCAATTAGGATTCAGGAAAGAAAGAACTTCAGTAGGAACTGATTGGAATTTAATGAGGCAACCTTCAGTGGGTGCTGATTTCGAAGGATGATGTTACAGCAGACACATGGCAGTTACCTTGATGATATTCCAGGAATAATTGTGTAAAGAATGCAGTTGACAACATGCTTTCCTGCCACTCCAGCACCGGCAGGACTAATGAACACCCTCCCCTCCTCTCCTTTCCTCTCACATTTCAGGGATCATTTTGTAGGTAACAGCAAAACAAACTTGCATCTGTATTAGGAGAAGGGGAGCCTGCCTAAGGGGCTGACTGTAGAAGTTTTGTTCTCTCTGTCTAATGAAGTGAAAAAATGAAAATGCCTAAAGTTTTATGCAACATAATACATAATAGTAGCAGTAAAAACCAAGTGAGAAGTCTTCCCAGAACTGTTTTAAGAGAGTATCTGCTGTGAAAGTATTTGAGAGGAAGGTGCTAAATCGCTTGGTATTTTCTCTAGGAACCCCGGAGCGAAATACAGTTTGCAAAAGATGTCCAGATGGGTTCTTTTCCAACGAGACGTCCTCTAAAGCGCCCTGTAGAAAACACACAAACTGCAGTGTCTTTGGTCTCTCGCTAACTCAGAAAGGAAATGCGACACACGACAATATATGTTCTGCAAACAATGAATCTACTCAAAAATGTGGAATAGGTAATGACATTCCAAACTTTGCCTTTGTACCACCTTGTCATCCTCTCTCTCTGAGTGGAACACAACAGACTCTGGCCCAATTCTTAGTCAAACTCACATTTTTCCCTTTCTTGATTCTTAACCAGCTTAACGTTTGCTAAAGCCACAACTCAAAATCTCTGAAAAAGTCTTCATCTTCTTATAGATAACACCCCAAACTCTGACTTTCTCCCCTTCTTTTCGCATTCAAATTCAGTGTTAATAGGCAGTGTCAAGTTTGTTGCTTGAGGCCAAATGAGCAGAGTTCAAATTGTAGAATGTAGGTACGTTTTAGCACTTTCAAGAATGACTGTTTTATTAGCTAAATTATAATTGACAACCATGGAGCAAGATGACATAAGCTGACAACAAGTTAGAAACGTATACTTGGCTTTGTAATTAATGCATTTAGAGAGTTTAGTGCATGAAGTTCCAAATTCCCCTGATGGGTCCTAAACTTTTGATTCAGTAAGGATCATTAGCACCAAGCTCTCATGATCTGAGCCTGCCCCATGTTGTTGATGACATTTACCTAAATGGAGTATGCTCTTACTCTGTCACTCCCACCACTAGACTACAGTCAAACTTTCCCTAGAGGCTATGTCATACCAAGGGTGATCTACTTTTGTGCTTTTAATCAAACAATGGCATGAACCAGTTTGATTCTCCCCAAACGTCTTTCTGAACCGCATAGAAGTATATAAAACATAGGAATGTGGGTTGATGTATTTATAATTCCAACCCAGTTTTCACATTTTTTTCACTATGTCATTGATTTCTCAGACAAATTCTTTAGCCTCTCTGTTTTCTCATCAAATAATTGAAATTAGGGAAGAGATAATAAAAAGAGAGACTCCTAACTTTAGCATTCTCTTCAATTTATTTAGTTCATTTTAATTTTATTTTTGTCATTAATTGAGCACTTAGTATCTGCCAAGTATTTTGCTATATAGGCTTTAAGATTTACAGAAACACTGTGAGTCATAGGTGTGAATGTCAGAGACAGGTTCAGACCCAGGTCTGATGAATTTAAAGACAAGCTGCCAATCCCTGGAATATATGGACCCTAACCAGATACTTAGGCCATTGCAACCCTTTACTGAATGACAAGTTTTTTAGGTTTTGTTATTTTTTTGCCAGTGGATGCATGCTTATTTTATGTATGTCGTACTGGATTGAACCCAGGATCATAAACATGCTACACAAGTGCTCTACCACTGAACCACATCCCTATCCCTTAATGAATATTTAGAAATCTATCTCCTGCCTTGTTTCCACAGGTAAACTGCATATTTATATGTGTATATATTCATGCTCCTTATGGTCAGTGATCATATTGGTTTTGACACTGATCTTGAAGTACCCTGAGGGCCCTAATTTTTGAATGTTAATATTTATATCAAATTATAGAATTTTTGTCAAAATATATAATTTATTTGTAGCTATATTACATTCTTATATTACATTCTTATAACATTTATTAAACCTCCCCACGCCCCAAATGCCCTTCAAGAACATTAGAAAGCACATAAGTCCAGTTAGACTGTCTATAAGAGCATCCAACACAAGGTTGATCTTTAAACTTTGCATTCTAGCATATTGCATCTTGGAAAATGTCATTGTGCTGCTTTTTGTTTGTTTTTGTTCAAGAGACTTCCAGAAATCCAATCCTTGAATAAATCTTCTTCGTTTCCTCATCTTCTTTTAGATGTCACCCTATGTGAGGAGGCATTCTTCAGGTTTGCTGTCCCTACAAAATTTACCCCTAATTGGCTCAGCATCCTGGTCGACAATTTGCCAGGAACCAAAGTAAATGCAGAAAGCGTTGAGAGGATAAAGCGGCGGCACAGCTCCCAAGAACAAACTTTCCAGCTGCTGAAGTTATGGAAGCATCAAAACAAAGACCAAGATATGGTCAAGAAGATCATCCAAGGTATGTACACCTGAGATGGGAGCTCAGTCTGAAATCAAAGACACTCAGTGATCAAAGAACAGGAGCAAGACCACATGCCTGCATGGTTGTACATGACGTTTCCTTTTCAGAATCAGAGTTGGACTGAACAGTTTTTCAAGTGACAATGTAGATACTATTCCTACAGCAGTTATGTAAGGTTTTATTCTCCCCCCTGCTCCCAATTTCTCTTTAAAGTGCATTGAATACTCCAAAAGGATTAGACCTTAGGAAATCTGCTTGCAGATCCTTTAGATATTTTCTTAGCTTCCCTATATGCCTAGGAGGTCTTTAGCCACTTTGCATCTTGTCTCACATTTCTACCAAGAAGCTATGCTCTGTGTATTTGGCAGCTCTCTCCAGAGAGATGCTACGTGTCTTACATGGATCTTCCCATTCATTCTCACCATATGGCTTGTATTAAAATTGCCATTTAAATTGCATATAAGGTGAAGATTCATGAGATAGTCTGAAAAGTGTTTGAGTGTCTTGGGGAAAAAAACAGCTAAGACCATGTATTCTTATGTTTTAGAGATTTCCAAAGAATCTCCTTTAGAAATGAATGGTGTGTGTGTGTGTGTGTGTGTGTGTGTGTGTGCATGTGTGCGAGAGAGAGACAGACAGACAGACATGGAGGGAGAGAGGCATTGAGATACAGAAGAAGAGAGGGAGCACCTGTTTGTGATGGAAAATACAAAGAATATGAGAGAAAATGCAAAGAGGAAATCTCTGTGTACTATAACCTTGTGTGGACTACAAGCTTTAGGATGGACAGTGGAAAGAGTTCCAACTCAGTTATCGTTGGGAGGACATGTCAGAAATATGAGGGTGGTTTTTCTAAAGCAGACAATGCCAGTCAGAAATTCATTCTACTCTTCTCTCGTTAAATGACTGAGCTTTCCTACACCATCCTGAAAACCTCAAACATCTGGAACCGGAGCAATGAATTTTAGGAGACTAACACATTTGAGAGTTGAATGCTTTGGCTTATGCAAAGAGCTAACTTTTCTTCTGTTTTTGACAAAACAAAAGTGTTCTTTGTACAGATAATTAGCCCTGAAGCCAGAAGAACTGGAAGTAGAGAATCAGAAACTGTTAGAATTGGAAGGGACCAAATTCTCTATTTTAAAAATGAGCATAATATAGCCCCCAAAAGATGAACTGACTTTACTTGCCTTCAGGCTCACAGATACTAAATGACTCATGTCGTTAACAGAAATGTTAGTTACTGCCTCATGTTTATGCCCAACTCCCTGCTGAAATATTCTCTGGATGTGCATATCCTTAAGTTCCTTAGACTCATACTCTTGAGTTTGCAGATACCTGCCTCACAGTGGCATTCCTCTAGTGCTACCTGGATTAATTAAAGACCAGTTAAAGCCACTCTTCAAAGAGTGCCCATATCAGTGATCAACTAGTGAAATTTATATTACAGTATAGCTAACCTGACTACTTTATTTTTTATTTTCTGAACTGTTACGGTCTTAAACTGATTGTAGAAATCTGAGAGTGGTATGTTTAATTTCCCACTGTTAATTTTTAAAATGAAGGCCTCTCACAAAGCTTTATTGGGTGCCTAGAATAGATAGCATATTATCCTATTATAACATGAAATAATATTTGTCTTAGTTCTCAGAAATAACTAGTGTCCCTTAAGTCACCTGAAAAAAAAAACGGGAAAATTTATCCTTAAAATTATGAAATTCTGCAAGAACCTTTTGCCTCAGGCTGGCTTTTTGATGGCATTAGATGAATATAAATGATGTGAGCATCTCTTTGGGCTTTGCTTTATGCAGATATTGACCTCTGTGAAAATGGTGTACAGCGGCACATTGGGCACGCAAATCTCACCTTTGAACAGCTTCGCAGCTTGATGGAGAGCTTACCGGGGAAGAAAGTTGGAATAGAAGACATCGAAAGAACAAGAAAGACATGCAAATCAAGTGAGCAACTCCTGAAGCTGCTCAGCTTGTGGAGAATAAAAAATGGCGACCAAGACACCTTGAAGGGCCTGGTACATGCACTCAAGCACTTGAAAACGTACCACTTCCCCAAAACAGTCACGCACAGTCTGAAGAAGTCCATTAGGTTTCTTCACAGCTTCACAATGTACAGATTATATCAGAAGCTATTTTTAGAAATGATAGGGAACCAGGTCCAATCAGTAAAAATAAGCTGCTTATAACCAGACTCCCAATGGGCCAGGTCTGATGGATAAGTAGACTGTTTCTCAGGCATTGAGGGGGTACAGTGATTTCTTTCTCATCACTCATGACTCATTTTGCCTTAGGGCACTAAAAGAAACTATGATGTAAAGAAAGAACTAATATCTCCCGAAAAGTTCAATAAATGCTACATAATTGATCCAACTGTCAGGACTGGTCCAGTGTCCACTGACTGTATGTTCCCTTGTTACTGCTTGCAGTAATTCAACTGGAAATAATAATGAAAACTAGACTCCACTGTGCCTTTCTAAATATAGGAATGTCTAACTGAAGTAGCTTTGAGATTTCAGCTGTGCCATGGGCTTTTATTAGAAAGCCACATTGTTGTTGTTTTGTTTTGTTTCATTTGCAAAAGTTACTAATATATCTGTAACACTATTCCAGTATTGCTATTTATATTCATTCAGATATAAGATTTGTACATATTATTGTCCTAGAGAGAAATGGTATAAGACTTAATTTTAGAAATAAAAACTATATTCTGTTTATTATTATGACAGATGAAAGAGATAAAATATATATTTTTAATGGAAAGTTTGTAGGGTATTCTAAATAGGTGTTGCCATTTTTCCTGTGTGGAGTGTTCTTGTAACATAATTTTATCTGTATAAGCTGTAATATCATTTTATAGAAAATGTACTATTTAGTCAATTGTTTAATGTTGGGAAGTGTGTGAATTATAAATTATCTGAATATTAGAAGCTCTGAGAAATTGAATGTACCTTATTTAAAAGATTTTATGGTTTTACTATATAAACAACATCATTAAAGTTTTCCCAGTATTTTTTACGGCTTTTCCTCTTGTCTGTATTTGAATGGGACCTCATAATGGGCCTGAGCACCCTCGATTTCTCTGTTACTCTTTCATCACCAGGAACATTTAGGAGTCATTAAAATGATTCCTAGCCGGGCGCAGTGGCGCAAGCCTGTAATCCCAACACTTAGGGAGGCTGAGACAGGAGAATCGCAAGTTCAAAGACAGCCTCAGCAACCGCGAGGCACTAAGCAACTCAGTGAGACCCTGTCTCTACATAAAACACAAAATAGGGCTGGGGATGTGGCTCAGTACCCCTGAGTTCAATCTCCAGTACCAAAAAAAAAAAAAAAAAAAATGAAGATTCCTGGGCCAATCTGCTGAAAATTTTAGGAGATGAGGGCAAAAGCCTGCATTTTTAACAAGCTCCAAAGTAGTTTTTTTTTTTTTACATTAAAATTGGAGAACTTCAGAAGTCAGGTTTAGTAAACAGGTGTTACAGGCCTCATACAACTGCTGCTACAAACTTTGATGGGCCCAACTATATAAGTTCTTTTAGTTGAAAAATAATAGAAACTGGCACTACTTAGTTTGAGAAAAAGAAGAAATTAATTGGAAGGAATGTTTGTTTTAGGGGTTGAATAATGGTCTCCTAAATTTATGTCATAATCCCAAGAACTTGTGAATGTTACTTTATTCAGAAAAAAAGATTTTGTAGATGAATTAATGTAAGCTTTTTTGAGATGAAGAGATGATCCTCTATTATCCAAGTGGGTCCTGAATCCAATGACGGTTGTCTTTATGAAACACACAGAGTGGACAGACAGAAGAGTTGCAGATGATGTAGATGGAGACAGAATTGGAAGTGACTTCCACAAGTCAAAGAAGCCACTGGGATGCTTTTGCCCCCAGTACCTCTGTAGGGAGCAGGGCCCTGCTGAGCCCATGATATTTGGATTTCTGGCCTCCAGAACTGTGAGAATAAACTTCTGTTTTGAGCCATCCAGTTTATGGGAATTTTCTAAAACAGCCACAGGAAACCAATGTAGGTGGCATACAACCTTCAGAAAGGGCAGAGGCAAGACAATCCTGGGTCCCTTAGAGGCCAAATTTCCTACTCTTTCTCCTAATCTCACATCTCTATATCCTTCAGTTTGAAGTTTCAAATTCCTAAGAGACAGACTTGGATTATTTTAGGTTGGAATTGTTGTAAAGACATGGCCAGTGAGGATCTGTCCTTGTTTATCAGTTTCAATTCCCAAAAAGGGGCTTCCCTTGTGATTAGAGTCCACTACATCCTGCCCTTCCCTGGTCTGTCTCCTCCTCTTTTACTTTACCATGATCTAAGAATACAGCTGTGATGCAGATCAACTCTGTTTGTGAAATCAGACCAGGTATGGCCACCTTCACAGAAGGGCATAATTCTGGGGAAATAAAAAGCAAAGATGTAGTCAAGAGGCTCAAATCTGAGAATAAGCATTCCAGTGTCACCATCCTTGATGTAGAGGAGATGTGCTCTTTAAATGCCAAAGGCTTAAGCAGGAGGCTAGGGACTTCCTCACAGGTTCCCTGCAGAAGCCCCAGTTCATCCACTAAAGTTCCCCTTTTCAGAAAATGCAATGACCTACACCAGTTAGCAAGGTTTAAGAAAGTGTGAAAGTTCATAGCAACAAGGCTAAATTACTCAAATTCTTATTCGTTTGGCCTCACTAGAGACTCATTTGGGATGTCAAGCTTCTCCTCAAGGGAGATAAAACACATAAAAGACATGTCTCACTTTTTAAAACTTTTAATATGAAATAATTCTCCTTCCTCTAGCCCTCTAATGAGATATCTTTCATTTCATTAGAAAATGGTATTTAAAAAACTGAAATATCATTTCTTCTTGGCCTTCTCAATGGAAAAAGCTAGTAAATATATGCATATATTAATTCATAGATGCATATGTATATATATGTGTATGTGTGCAAATATACTTTGTTTGCACATATCTGTGTCACACATGTACATATAAGCACACACATGACTGCATGTGTGTATACACATGTATATGCACATACTTGTATGTGTGTACTTGTATACATATGAATGCACAGAGGTTCACGTATACACATGTGTGCATGTCTGTGTGTATGCATGCATTTCTATGTGCACACGTACACACGTGTGCATGTATGCATGTGTTTAGTCAGCTTTTTCATTGCTGTGACTAAAAGATCTGACCAGAACAATTTTAGAGGAGGAAGTTTATTTGAGGGTTTACGGTTTCAGAAGTCTTAGTCCATAGAAGGCCAGCTCCATTTCTTGGGGCTCCAGGTAAGGCAGAACATCATGGTAGCAGAGTGTGGCAGAGGGAAACAGCTCACATGTTCATCAGAGAGCAGAGAGAGAAAGAAATCTACTTTTCAGATGCAAAATATGTACATCATAGCCATGCCCTAATTCCCACCTCCTCCAGCCATACCCCATCAGTTGAGTTAATTCCATCACAGATCAATACACTGATTGGGCCAAGGCCATAATCCAATAATTTCTCCTCCAAACTTTCTTGCTTGTCTCAACTGTGAGGTTTTGGGGGACACCACATCTAAACCATAACAGAATGTGTACAACATATGTGTATGCACATGTATGTATATGTGTGCATTCATATACATGTATATTTGCATGCTCTTATGTATATGTGAGTCTATATGTGCATATAGATGTGCATAAGTGTGTGTGTATATCGTGTGTATGCATTTGTGCTTATAGATATACATATGTGGATATATGTTTGTATATATATGTGTGTATAGTATAAATCACACAAACATACCCCACTAAGTTCATTCTAGGTTTATCCTCCTTCCCCCTGATTATTTTAATTTCTTTCTCAGAGCGAGAAACAAGCTTGACATGATCTACAACATTTGTTTGGTTGACCACAGATGCGTGTCAAGTATCTTTAGAATTGCTGAGATTTGCCCATACTAGAAACATATTTACCCACTAGAATGCAATATTATTATACAAATCCTTTTGTCTCTAATTCTATAGCGTCCATTCAAAACATTGGTTTCCAAAATGACTTAGGCTAGGTCTTTTTTGGTCTTCACCCACTTAAATGACATTATATTGAATTCAGTTACAATTATTTGTTATCATCTGAATTTCATCCTGGGATTCCCCCTACATCCTGGATGTTTTGAATTTACATACATTTAAACTTTTGTGTGGCAAACTATAGATTTTGACAAGAACACATTATCTGGCATCCACCAGCCTAGTACTCTAGAAGTTCTATCACCCTGACAGTATTGTGTGCCTCCTTTATCATCAGCTCTCCCTTCTTCTACCAACTCTTGGCAACCACTGAACTCTTCCTCATCCCTATGATTTTGCCTTTACCAAAATTCCATAAGAACCAATTCACAAAATACATTACCTTTTCTTTGACTTTTTTCACTTAGCAAAATGCATTTAAGAGTCTATTCATAATGCTGTGTGAATCAGTGGTTTGCTCCTGTGTATTTCTCAGCAGCATTTCATCAAAAGGCTATTCCGGCTGGGCGCGGTGGCTCAAGCCTGTAATCCCAGCACTTAGGGAGGCTGAGACAGGAGAATCGCGAGTTCAAAGCCAGCCTCAGCAATGGTAAGGTGCTAAGCAACTCAGTGAGACCCTGTCTCTACATAAAACACAAAATAGGGCTGGGAATGTGGCTCAGTGGTCAAGTGCCCCTGAGTTCAATCCCCAGTACCAAAAAAAAAAAAAAAGGATATTCCACATTCTTGGTTATCCATTCACCTGTTGAAGCACACTGTAGTTGTTTTGTTTTGGGGGGGGGTAATTATGAATAAAGTTGCAATAAATGTTTGCATATTCAATTAACTTAGGCAAATACCAAAGAGTGGGGCTGTTGAGTCATGGTAGTATTTAACTTTGGTATAACTTTGTAATGAACTACCAACCTCTTCCATGTTAGCTGTACCACTTTGCATTCCCTCCAAGAGTTGTTTTCTTGTTTGTTTGTTTATTTATTAGTTTATTGGTACTAGGGTCTGAACCCAGGCACGTTTTGCCACTGAGTTACATTCTCAGATCTTTTATATTTTTTCTTTCTTTTTTTGAGACAGAGTTTCACCAAGTTGTTGAGGCTGGCCTTGCATTTGTGATCCTCCTGCCTCAGCCTCTAGAGTTGCTGGGATTACAGGTGTGCACCGTCACACCAAACCTGAGGGAGAGTTCTTACTGTTTTATATCCTTGCCAGCACCTCATATTGTCAGGTTTAATTTTTCATATATTAGCCATTTCTGTATTGTATAGTGGTATCTCACTGTGCTTTAATTCACATTTGCCTAATGACTAATTGTGTTAGTCTGCTAGGGTTGCCATAACAAAATGTCACAGACTGGGCTGGTTTAAACAACAGCATTTTTTTCTTTTATTTTTTTAATTTGTTTATTCTACTTAGGTATTTAGGATAGCAGAATGCATTTGGATTCATTGTACACAGATGGAGCACAATTTTTCATTTCTCTGGCTGTACGTGATGTAGAATCACATCATATATGCAGTCATACATGAAGCTAGGGCTGTGATGTCCATCTTATTCCACCATCTTTACTGCCCACACGCCCCCTCCCCCTTCCTCCTCTTTGACTGAATTTCCTCCATTCTTCCCGTGTCCCCTCCCTCATTGTGGATCAGCATCCACTTATCAGAGAGAACATTTGGCATTTGGTTTTTTGGGATTGGCTTACTTTGCTTAGCATGATATTCTCCAATTCTATCCATTTACCTGCAAATGCCATAATTTTATTTTCTTTTATTGCTGAGTAATATTCTATTGTGTATATATACCACAGTTTCTTTATCCATTTATCTATCCAAGGGCATCTAGGTTGGTTCCACAGCTTAGCTATTGTGAATTGAGCTGCTGTAAACATTGAAGTGGCTGTGTCACTATAGTATGCTGTTTTTAAGTCCTTTGGGTATAGACCAAGGAGTGGGATAGCTGGGTCAAATGGTGGTTCCATTCCAAGTTTTCTAAGGAATCCCCATACTACTTTCCAGATTGATTGTACCAATTTTCAGTCCTACCAGCAATGCATGAGTGTGCCTCCCCCCACACACACACATCCTCACCCACACTTGTTGTTTGTATTCTTGATAACTGCCATTCTGACTGGCATGAGATGAAATCTTAGGGTAGTTTTGATTTGCATTTCTCTAATTGCTAGAGATATTGAACATTTTTTCATACGTCTGTTGATCAATCGCATATCTTCTTCTGAGAAGTGTCTGTTCAGCTCCTTATTCCATTTATTGATTGGGTTATTTGGGTTTTTTTTTTTGGTGTTAAGTTTTTTGAGTTCTTTATATATCCTGGAGATTAGTGCTCTATCAGATGTGCATGTGGCAAAAATTTGTTCCCAGAATGTTGGCTCTCTGTTCACTTCATTGATTGTTTCTTTTGCTGAGAAGAAGCTTTTTAGTTTAAATCCATCCCATTTATACTTCTTGCATTATAGGAGTCTTGAACAACAGAAATTTATTTCTCACAGTTGCGGTGGCTGGAAGTCCAAGATCAAGGTGTTGTAAGGGTTGGTTTCTAGTGTGACCTCTCTTGCTAATATATAGATGACTGTGCATCACTGTGTTCTCACAGGCTTTTCCTCTGCAAATGCAGAGAGTACTCTGGTATCTCTTCCTCTTCAGATAGGGAGATCACCTTATGACTTCACTTAGCCTTAATTATCTTCTTACTGGCCTTATCTCCAAATACCTCAGGCAGGGCAGGAGGAAGGGCTTTAGCATGTGCATCAGGGAGGACACAACTGAGTCCATAATTCTAATGATGTTGAGCATCTTTTCACTTATTTATTGGCATGTCTATCTTCCTTGGGGGAGTTTCTGTCCAGATCTTTTGCCCATTTGTTAAAATTATATTGCTTACTTTCTAACTATTGGACTTCATGAGTACTTTACATATTCTGCGTGCAAGCCCTTTATCATTATGTGATTTACAAACAGTCATTCAATCTGTGGCTTACCCTTTAATGCCTTACTGTTTGTTTCACAGAGCAAAAGTTTTAGGTACTAATGTGGTTTATCATTTATAAAAATGAATTGTGTCTTCAGTGTCATACCTAAATATTCATTACTAGCCACACAGATTGTCTTCTTTCACAGGTTTTTATTACCAATTTAGGTTCCTGATCTACTTTAAGTTAATTTTTACACATTGTGTCTTGAAGTCTTTTTTTTTTTTTTTTTTTTTGCATATGGATGTCTAATTGTTCCAGCACAATTTGTGAAGACTAAGACACTGGCATTTCTCCATTCTTATCTGTGTCAAGAATCAGCTGACAATATTTGTGTGCCAGATTTCTGGGCCTTCTATTCTATTCCATTAATTTTTAAAGTCTGTTCTTGCACAAATGCCATACAGTATTAATTACTGTCACTTTACAGTAGGTCTTGAAATTATTTCTGACAATTGTTCTGTCCCTTGGGAAAATAATATTTTTCTTACTTTTTACTGCACCTCATAATTTTTTGTTAAAATACATATAGGTTGTGGAGTTTAGTAAAAATAAATAAAGGTTTTTACATCAGTCAATGAACTTGCCTTTTTTATCTTCTATAAGAACTTTGTATTAATAGGGACTTTGTATTAACCCAATTAGTAATTGAACAATTTTTTGATTCTTTTGTTGTTGCTATAGTGGCACTCAGTGTAGCACAGATTTCAAACTCCTACAGATAGGGGTGTTGAGGGTCATGGATGTATACTATAGCAATGTCTATCTGAGCTTAGGTCTTTTCTTGAGCTGTGCCTCATAGAGTTTCTCTTTCCACATACTTGATGTTCACCATACCTCACTGCAATATTTTGTTGCAGATGTTATCTGAAGCTTCTTAGCCTCACAGTGAGGGTGGCAGTGCAGCTCTGGTGTTCTGATGAAGGCTGTCTTAGGTATGTCCATGGCCTTTTCAGTTCTCCTCCTGACAGCAGTTATGGGCTCAGCACTGAATCCTGCCTCCCTTCCCAAGAAGGCTTTTTTTCCCTCCTGCTTCCTTCCCTCAGCTGCAATGAGTGTCACCAAATATCCTAAAGCCAGCAGGTTGGCCCTTTCTCTGATAGATTAGCCCTTCTGTTTCTCCACTGAGGTTTCTTGACCTCCCCACAGGGCCATTGCTCTTCTGCCCTCCAAGGTTCTATGGCTCTTCCTGAGCACAATTCTGTGAGCACTCAGTGGATTTCATGGAGAAAGAACCTACAGAAAGGGGCAGGCTCGCTCAACTTCCGTAGCCTCCGGTGGTCTTCACTCTGTGCCACTAACCTGCACTGATCCTCCACCAACTTTTCTGCCAGTTGAATTCTTACTAGTGTCCAGATGCATGCAATCCAGGTGAGCATGCATTTGTGTGCTTTCTTTCCCTGAAGTCACTGTCTCTTCTTAGATTTTGGGCCAATTATTTGTTTTGTGAACTCAGGTCTCCATTGGGTTTTTTAAAGGTCATGAATTTGAACTTAATTTGGGTCTTTTTTCTCCTAAATTTGGGAGCATCACTAAGGCTGCCTCTCTGCTTCCTCCGGTTCTGTATATACCAAGATGAAAGCCAAAATTTTCAGTCCATCTTGTTTAAAAAAGTGATATAAAAGATTAAATTGGAGTTAAAACTCTCCACATGAGTCTATATTTACTGTCATCTCCTGTGCATCTAGCAACACACACAAATTGTAAAGTAATTTCAATGGGTTAGTATTATGGACTAAAATGTTAAGATTAAGAAATAATTTCAATGAGGATTGCTTTGAATCTGTACATCACTTTTGAATATTTTGACCTTGTTAATTCTGCCTATCAAGAACATGAGAGGTCTTTCCATCTTTTAAGATCTTCTTCAATTTCTTTCTTCAGTGTTTTGTAGTTTTCATAATAAAATCTTTCACCTTGTTGGTTAGATCTATTCTAAAGTTATTTTTGGGTTATTGAGAATGGAATAGTTTTTCTGATTTCTTTTTCAGCAGATTCGTTTATTGGAGTATAGGAAAACTATCAATTTTTACATATTAATCTCACAGCCTGCTACTTTGATGAATTGGTGTATTAGCTCTAGAAGTCTTCTGGTGGAAGTTTTTTGTTTGTTTGCTTTTATTTCTCTTTCTCTCTCTCTCTCTCTGCAGAGGAGGGGGGCATCTTCTACATAGAGGATCTGTCACCAGCAAACAGAAATAATTTGACTTCTTCTTTTCCTATCTGTATCCCTTTAATTTCCTTCCCTTGTCTCGTTGCTCTGGCTATAGTTTCAAGAATTATACTGAATAGAAGTGGTAAGAGTGGAAATTCTTCAAAGAACTAGAAAAAGGAGTCCTAATATTCCTATGGAAGAATAAAAGGTCCAGTATAGTCAAAGCAACATTGAGCAAGAAGAGTGACGCTGCAGCACAGACTTGCCATCAAAACAGATATGAAGACAAACTGAATTGGATATAAGACACAGAGACAAACCCATATACATACTAGTCAATGGATATTCAACAAAGGTGCAAGAAACATGTTGGAGAAAAGAAAGTCTTGTTAACAAATACTATTGGGAAAACTGAATGTCTGTATGTAGAAGAGTGAAACTAGATCCTTACCTCTCACTCTGCACAACTTTCAACTCAAAGTAGATCAGAGATCTAGGAATTAGACCATAAACTTTGCAAGTGCTAGATGAAAATGTATGGTCAACCAACATATTGGTACAGGCATCAATTTTCTTAACAAGATTCCTAAAGCACAAAAATAAAACCAAGAATCAATAAGCATGATGGCATCAATTAAAAAGCTTCTTCACAGCAAAGGAAACAATTAAGAGCAGAGAGAGAGAGCCTACAGAATGGTAGGAGATATTTGCCAGCTGTTCCTTGAACAGGATATTAATATTCAGAGTATATAAAGAACTCAGAAGTTTTACACCAAAAAACCAAATAACCAAATCAATAAATGGGCAAAAGAGCTAAACAGACACTTCACAAAAGAAGTGAAGAAATACAAATGGCCAAAAAATAAATGAAAAATATTCAACATCATTCAACGTCTCTAGGAATCAGGAAAATGCAAATCAAACTACACTGATATTTCTTCTTACTCCAGTTAGCAATCATCAAGAATGCAAATAATAAATGCTGTCAAAGATGTGTGTGGGGGGCAAACTCATACATTGTTGTTGGAACTATAAATTAGTACAACCACCCTGGAAAGCAGTAAGGAGATTCTTCAAATGATTAGGAATAGAATCACCATATGATCCAGCTATCCCAATCCTCAGTATTTATCCAAAAGATCTAAAAATCAGCATACTGTAGTGATAACAGGCACATCACAATAGCCAGCACAATAGCAGCACAGTTCACAATAGTCAAGGTATGGAAGCAATCCAGGTGCTTGTCAACAGATGAATGGACAAAGGAAATGTATATATACACAATGAAGTTTGACTCAACCATAAAAAAGAATCAAATGATGTCTGTTGCTGGTAATCCGATAGAACTGGAGAATATCACACTGAGTAAAATCAGCCAGACTCAGAAAGTCAAAGGTTGAGTGTTTTCTCTCATGTGCAGAAGCCATAGTGAAATAATTTTTTAAAAGGTAGGGATCCCATGAAAATAGAAGGGAGATGGGTGAAGCGGAGGAATGGGATTGAGGGGGAGAAGAAAGGTGGGAAAAGAGAGGAACTGTGAAATTAAATTGATCAAATTATACCATGTCCCTCTCTGGATATATTACAGTGAATTCCACATTTTTGTCTATCTATAAAGCACCAATTAAAATAAATAAATAAATTGAAGGAAGACCAGTCAAGTTGAAGAAAGGGGACAGGGAGAGGAAACAGTGGAGGGAAAGTGGAAATAATGGGGATTGAAATGGAGCAAATTACATTCCATGCAGATGTAAATACATCAAAACAAACCCTACTTATGATGTATGACTGTAATGCACTAATAAAAACATTAAAAAAGAACTAATTTTTAAAAAGCCTTTTCCCAAAATGTGTCAGAAAAAAACATTCCATGAAGCCTTTGTTTATATAATCATTGTTTTCTATTCTATGTATTGTACATATCTTATGCTAGAGACTATCTTCAATTTTTATTTATATATTAAAAACCTTAACTGATAATTATTTGAAACAATATTTCAAATGATAAATTTAGAAGACTCAAGGCCATGTACTTTATGGCCATTTTGAAGCAAAGGCACACAGTTATAAACCAGCACTGCCCTGAGGAGCATCATGTTTGATTGTTTTTATTTGCTATTTGTGAAACCATCCTTGTCAAAGACAAAGCGTCTGTACTTTGGTATAGAGATGAGTGTGAGATAAAGAAAAAACACAAAGAGAAAACCATAAGTATTTCCTTACCAGTGGTTCCTCTGGCCCTAGACTGGGTCCTTTCTAACATACTTAGTCCTGTTGAATCTGCTTCCTGAACTGATGCCCAAATACAATCTGAGGGATAAACTTTTACTACTCTGTTCCCTTGATCAGAGTTTCTGTGGTTATTATCTGTTAAAGCAGGATAATTATGATTGGTAGTGTTAAATACAGTTATGATCTAATTCTTTATGGCTCTCTTGCTGTAGTTTTCCAAATTTCTCTTTCCACATCTAGTAAATTATAAAAGAGGAATTTACCCATAATGCTTAGCCAGCAGCAATTCTGACTATAAATTTAAATACATCTGTCCTGAAGATGGTTTACTCTATTTGGGGAAAAAGGGTACAAACATGAAGAAGTAATTGTTGATATTATATAGTATGTATCTAGTACCAGTTGAGTCAGATAAACATGGTACATTGATGGAATGATATCTCTGAACCCCAGGTCAAGTCAAGAAGCAGAAATTTCACATAGGTTTATAGGACACAGTAGGCAGAGAGAAATGGAAGGCACATTTTAGACATAGGGAATTGTATTGGAAAAGCCTCAAAGATGAAAATGTATACATACAAATGTTGAGGAAACATTGGTTAGATCCCTGTGGTTTGTATATAAATTGTGAGTAGCATAAAGAAAGCTAATAGAAGTTGATTACTAAGACACTATAATTGCTTTAATTGCTTTATCTACTCAGAACCCTTCATTTTTATCTACAAATACCTCTTTCTTTTAGGAGCTGGTTCATGAACCCTACCCAACTCAACCATGTAGTTCTAATTGGTCTGATAACCCCCAAACTCTCCTCATCGTTGACTGAAGGCATTCAATCAAAGATCTTTCTTAGGATCTGAACATTTGGAATTATTTTAAAATGATTTTTTTCCCTTGTCTGGCTAAAGCCATATAGGTGTAAACCTAAAGTGACCAGAGGCCCCAGGGAAAGAGATCTAGTAGAAGAACTAGCAGAAGAGATGGACAAAGAATTTTGATGTTCAAGCCCCTTATTCCATTCACTTGTTTTCTTCTTGCTATTTAGTTTTGTGAATCACTGAATTTCCCATGCCAGTTTCTATGATTCATAAACATGAATCCTGACTAATATGTGAAGTAAGAGGGCCTTGAGTGCCAAACAAAAATATTTGGGTTTTAGGAGCTGACTGTCCTGATTTGTGAGGTCCTATTCACCTGAGAATCTTTGAATTTATAAACACAATGGCAGTTATTGGGATCTTAAGAATGGTATTGATTATTTTCCAAGAGGATATTGGAAGAATTATTTTGGCAGAGGAGCATTGAATGAATTGGAGCAAAAGTAGGTAGAGACAAATAAACCAGTTGGTTGACTACCAGAACTATCTTGAGATAAATAGCCAATTCAGCCTGGAGGTGGGAGTCCCATGTGGGAAGGAAGGGTCAGATTAAAGAACCATTAATCTTTCCAGAAGAGTCATAAAAAGAGGAACATCATCATGACATTTGGTTATGACTAATGAATTGAGACCTCTGTCTTTTTCCAAGTGTTTAGTACAAAAAGTCTTCCATTTCCTTGGGGTTTCTTGAGTCTTTTCCGAGGGAAATCCACCTCATCTTTTGAAACACAAAAGCTTAAGTCATAGTTCCACAAAAATTCTTCTAACTAAAACAAAGTCATCTTCCAACTTGACATTTCTATTGCAATTTTGGCTTTTCATGACTCACTGAATTCACACAAGTGGAGATAAACAGCAGATGATGTACAAAACAAGCATCATTTTCAAGGACTCATAGTTTTCTAAGAGATAATACAAAGTCACCTGTTCGTAACTCCTGCTCTGATCCAGCCATACCTTAGCCATCCTCTAGAGTGGTAACGTGGAAGTCAACCACTTTAAAAATATCACTCCAACGACCACCCCCGCTCTACACACACACATATACACACCTACACAGAACTAGTGGAACCAACTCTGGGATTTTAGTACTCTCATTCTGAAATTGAGACTGGGCAAAAATGGTGTTCTAACTAGTAGGAACATCTACTGTCTTGGAATTTTAGATCACATGGTAAGGGTACTTTATGGATTGCTATAGCCCAGTGGACTTCAAATTTACCTGATCCTAAGCATTGCTTGGGATATTTGTTCAAAATGAGCTTTCCTAGCACTTTCCACATTGATCAGAGGGTGAGGTACTGGAATTCTTGAACAGTTTAAGGAAATATTATTTTCCTTTCTCCTTAAGGGTCGAAACAAGGATGTGAGAAATTAAATTGCTCAGCTTGTGGTAGAGCTCTGTGCTCCTCAGTCCTACTAAGACTCTTATTTAACTTTGTGCTTCTTTTAGTAAAGATGAGAACAACTCGTCTATTTGGGTGGATGCAACTATCGATGCACTTGTCATCTGACTTTGTAATAGTCAGTTTATCTGTCTTCTTTAATTCTAAAGGTAATAATAATCATCACTATCATTTATGAAACACTTTACTCTTTCCAGACTGTGGACTTATTCATGTTCCTAGAAAGCAATGTTTCACAAAGCCAAAACCCAGGAGATCCCCAATTCATCTTGCTTTGATTTGCTGCTGCTCCTACAGTGACCTTGCTGCTCATAGCAAAAGCCATTTGTTGAGAAACTGCAAAGAGCACAGCCTGTACTTAAGATCATTACAGGCAACGTCTCATTAAATTCCAATGATCCAATTATCTCACTCCCCCTGACCTCCACTACTCATTTATTTTATCATCACCATTTTATTAAATCCTAACAGCCTTAGCAGATACTTCCCCTGATGTGAACCACCCTTATATTGGGATCTCTACTCCTACCTACTGTCTGGACTGGGAACGAATTATGCTTTATGTCATAGACCCAACTTGTACCAAGTATTTCACATCTTACCAAGGATCAATTCTGATTCTACCTTCATATTTAAGCCTGAGAAGTCAAACATCACCACTGAAATAGGATGGTATCAAGAATCAGAAAGAAAAAGTCACAGTTCTGGGAAACAGAAATTCACTAGCCAGTTAGGGTAATGGTTTTACATGGAAAACTCCATCTACTCTTTGTGGGTTCTGGATCACATTTTCCTCCCCAGTCAGTAGAATATGTCACCTGGGATGGTGACAAGATGTACTCTTCCATGAAGCACTCATGGCAAGGAAAGGATGCAGGATTTGTTTACTAAACAGGAAATGATGGAAGAAGGAAACTTTGCTAAAGCCTCCAGAATAAATTTCTGTAAAACCCAAACCCTGAAGTTGAGACTAGGTATAAAACAAAATGTAAAAGAAGCAGACTGGCACTTGGGTGTAGCTGACACTGTATTATTTCCCAATAGTTTGTAAATAAACAGTTGACTAAGCCACATTCTCTATTCTAAGTAGAGAATAAGGAATGTCATAAATTTTCTAGAAAAAATAAAGTCTGATAAAATCTGGGATTAAAAAAATAAGAAGAACAGGTTCAATCTAGAAATAAGCAAGTCTTTTTTAAAAGAAGCCCCATGTTTTTTGGCTAATAAACAATGGTAAAAGGGAAAATGACCTTGAAATTTGACATAGCAAGTTTGAAATCTTGACTCTTCTAAATAGTGTAACTTTGAGTGAGTCTCATGATCATTTAGGAGCTTAGCCTCTCTTCATAATGAATGGAACATGATCCCAGACACTTCATTGAGTACTCCCTCTCCATTTCTTTTTTTTCCATAACAAGCATTTTATCTTTATTTGAAACACTTATTGCTAAATATTAGTTTTAACAATCATGTCTAAAATTTAAAGATTTATTTTTGATGTAACAAGTCTTTCATATAGTGAAAGGGATGACCAAATGGAAACTTTGGGATGATTCTCTGGTTAAACCACTTAAATGCTAATTTTTATATTTATTGTTTTTAGATATACATGAGAGTATGGTATATTTTGACATATCATACATACATGAAGGGTAACCCATTCCAATTTGGATCTCATTTCTTGTGGTTGTATATGATATGGAGTTTCACTGGTCATGTATTCATATATGAGCAAAGAAAAGTTCTGTCCAATTCATTCTACTATCTTTCCTATTACCTTCTCCCCTCCCTTCCCTTTATTCCCCTTTGTCTAGTCCAATGAACTTCTATACTTCCCCTCCCCTGTTGTCGGTTAGCATCCACATATCGGAGATAACATTCAGCCTTTGTTTTTTTGGGACTGGCTTATTTCACTTAGCATGATATTCTCCAGTTTCTTCAGTTCTATCTTTTTACTGGCAAACGCCATAATTTCATTCTTCTTTTTGTCTGAGTAATATTCCATTGTGTATATTCACCACCTCTCTCCATCATGTTGGCTCAGAAATGGATTTCCTCAATAAGACTTCTAAAGCACAAGAAGTAAAATCATGAATCAATGAATAGGATGACATCAAACTAAAATGCTTCTTCACAGCAAAGTAAACAATCAAGAACATGAACAGAGAGCCTAAAGGATGCAGGTGGTAAAGGAAAATCTTTACCACCTGCATCTCAGATAGAGCATTAATCTCCAGGACATATAAAGAACTCAAAAAACTTAATAAAAAATAACCCAATCAATAAATGGGCAAAGGAATTTTACAGGCATTTCTAGGAGAAGAAATATGAATGATCAACAAATATATGAAAAAAATGTTCAACATCTCTAGTAGTTAGAGAAATGCAAATTAAAACTACACTAAGATTTCATCTCACTACAATCAGAATGGCAATTATCAAGAATGCAAGTAACAATAAACTTTGGTGAGGATGTGGGGGAAAACGTTCACTTACACTTGCTGGTGGGACTGCAAATTCATGCAAGCACTATGGAAAGCAGTATGGAGAGTCCTTAGAAAACTTGGAGAGGAACCACCATTTGACCCAGTTATACCACTGCTTGGCTTATAACCAAAAAACATAAAATAGGCACACTACAGTGATGCAGCCACATCAATATTAATAGCAGCTCAATTCATAATAGCCAAGCTTTGGAATCAAACTAAGTGTCCCTAACCTATCTATTTTTTTTCTTTGTTTTTGTTAGTTCTAATCAGTTATAGATGTCAGCACAAAGCTCTTGGATTCATTGTACACAAATGGAGCAGAATTTTTCACTTCTCTGGTTGTACATGAAGTAGAGTCACACCATGCGTGCAATCATACATGTACCTAGGGTAATGATGTCCATCTCATTCCACCATCTTTCCTATCCCCATGCTCCTCCCCCCCTTTGTCTCATCCAAAGTTCTTCCACTCATCTCATGCCCCTCCCATTATGGATTATCAAATATTTATCAAAGAAAACATTCGGCATTTGGTTTTTGGGGATTGGTTTACTTTCTTAGCATGATATTCTCCAACTCTATCCATTTACCTGCAAATGCCATAATTTTTTCTCTTTTAATGCTGAGTAATATTCCATTGTGTATATATACCATAGTTTCGTTATCCATTCATCTGTTGAAGGGCATTTAGGTTGGTTTCACAGTTTAGCTATCATGAATTTTGCTGTAAACACTGAAGTGGCTGCATCACTGTAGTATGCTGTTTTTAAGTTTTTTGGGTATAGATTGAGGAGTGAAATAGCTGGGTCAAATGGTGGTTCCATTCTAAAATTTCTAAGGAATCTCCATACTGCTTTCCAAATTGGTTGTACCAAATTGTTCCACCAGTAATGTGTGAGTGTGCCTTTTCTCCTACATCCTTGCCAACAATTACTGTTGCTTGTATTCTTAAGAACTGCCATTCTGACTGGAGTGAGATAAAATCTTAGAGTATTTTTTTTTCTTTTGGTACCGAGGATTGAAGTCAGGGGTACTTGACCACTTAGCCACATCCCCAGCCCTATTTTGTGTTTTATTTAGAGACAGGGTCTCACTGAGTTGCTTAGCACCTCACAATTGCTGAGGCTGGCTTTGAACTTGTGATTCTCCTGTCTCAGGCTCCCAAAG
This sequence comes from Xerus rutilus, assembly GCA_028644305.1. Lineage (NCBI taxonomy): Eukaryota > Metazoa > Chordata > Mammalia > Rodentia > Sciuridae > Xerus > Xerus rutilus. Next base: position 163,424,467 of record CM053400.1, on the reverse strand, counting down.
TGCTGGGATTACAGGCATGCACCACCTCGCCCAGCTTTTAGTTTTGATTTGCATTTCTCTAACTACTAGAGATGTTGAACATTTTTCAATATATTTTTTGATCAATTGTATATCTTCTTCTGAGAAGTAACTTTTCAATACATGCCCATTTATTTTGATTGCATTATGTTTTTGGTGTTAAGTTTTTAAGTTCTTTTTATATCCTGGAGATTAGTGCTCTATCTGATGTGTGTGTGGTAAAAATTTGCTCCCAAAATGTAGGCTCTCTCTTTGCTTCATTGATTGTTTCTTTTGCTGAGAAGAAACTTTTTTGTTTGAATCCATCCCATTTACGTATTCTTGATTTTATTTCTTGTACTTTAGGAGTCTTGCTAAGAAAATTGATGCCTAATACTACATGATGAATATTTGGGCCTATTTTTTCTTCTACTAGGCCTAGGGTTTCTGGTCTAATTCCTAGGTCTTTGATGTACTTCGAGTTGAGTTTTGTGCATAGGGGTTTAATTTCACTTTGTTGCATATGGATTTCCAGTTTTCCCAGCACCATTTGTTGAAGAGGCTATCTTTTCTCCAATGTATGTTTTTGGCATCTTTGTCTAGTATGAGATAACTGTATTTATCTCTGTGTCTCTGTATCTGTTTGTCTCTGTGTCTTCTATTCTGTACCATTGGTCTACATGTCTGTTTTGATGCTAGTACCGTGCTGTTTTTGTTACTATAGCTTTGTAGTATAGTTTAAAGCCTGGTATTGTGATGCCTCCTGCTTCATTCTTCTTGCTAAGGGTTGCTTTGGCTATTCTGGATCTCTTATTTTTCCACATGAATTTCATGATAGCTTTTTCTATTTCTATAAGGGATGACATTGGTATTTTAATTGGAATTGCATTGAATCTGTATAGTTCTTTTGTTAGTATGGCCATTTTGACAATATTGATTCTGCCTATCCAAGAGCATGGGAGGTTTTCCATCTTCTAAGGTCTTCTTCAATTTCTTTCTTTAGTGCCCTATAGTTTTCATTGTAGAGGTCTTTCACCTCTCTTGTTAAATTGATTCCCAAGAATTTTTTTGAGGCTATTGTGAATGGGGTAGTTTTCCTAATTTCTCTTTCAGAGGATTCATCACTGATTATAGAATGCATTTGTTTTATTGGTATTGATTTTATATCTTGCTACTTTGATGAATTCATTTATTAATTCTAGAAGTTTTGTGGTGGAATTTCTTAGATCTTCTAAGTATAGAATCATGTCATTGACAAACAATGATCATTTGAATTCTTCTTTTCCTATTGGTATCTCTTTAATTTTTTCATCTGTGTAATTGCTCTGGCTAGAGTTTCAAGGACTATGTAGAACAGAAGTGGTGAAAGAGGGCATTCCTGTCTTGTTCTTGTTTTTAGAGGGAATGCTTCCAATGTTTCTCCATGTAGAATGATGTTACCCTTGGGTTTAGCATAGATATCTTTTACAATGTTGATGTATTTCAACTATTCAACATAGTTTTTCTAGTGTTTTGAACATGAAGGGGTGCTGTATTTTGTCAAATACTTTCTCTGCATCTATTAATATAATCATATGTTTCTTACCTTTAAGTCTATCAATGTGATGATTTATGTTTATTAATTTCCATATGTTGAACCAACCTTGCATCCTTGGGATAAAGTCCACTTAATCATGGTGCACTTTTAAAATATTTTTCTATGCAATTTGCCAGATATTTATTGAGAATTTTTGCACCTATGTTCATCAGGGATATTGGCCTGAAATTTTCATTCTTTAATGTATCTTTGTCTGGTTTTGGTTTCCGGGTGATATTAGCCTTATAGAATGAAAAAAGACCCAACAATATGTTGCCTTCAAGAGACTCACTTCACAGGAAAAGACATCCACAGACTGAAGGTGCGAGGATGAGAAAAAAAGTCTCACACACATGAACCACGTAAACAAGCAGGGGTTTCTATCCTCATATCAGATAAAGTCAACTTCAAACCAAAGTTAGTGAAAAAGAATAGAGAAGGACATTTCATACTGCTTAAGGGAATCATACATCAATAAGACATAACAATTATAAATATATATGCCTCCCAAATGGGGCATCTATGTATATCAAACAAACTTTTCTGAACTACAAGAATCAAATAGACCACAATGCCATAATACTGGGTGACTTTAACACACCTCTCTCACCACCAGATAGATCTTCCAAACAAAAACTAAACAAAGAAACTGTAGAACTCAATAACACAATCAATAATTTAGATTTAACAGACATATATAGAGTATTCCATCCATCAATGAGCAAATACAGTTTTTTCTCAGTAGCATGTGGATCCTTCTTCAAAGCAGACCATATGTTATGCCACAGAGCAAGTCTTAACAAATACAAAAAAATAGAGATACAACCTGCATTCTATCTGATCAGAATGGAATGGAAATAGAAATTGATGATAAAATAAAAATAGAAGCTACTCCAACATCAGGAGACTAAATAACACACTATTGAATAATACATGGATAACAGAAGATATCATGGAGGAGATACAAAAATTCTTTGAGGTAAATGAGAACTCTGATACAACATATCAAAATCTCTGGGACACTATGAAGGCAGTGCTAAGAGAAAAGTTCATTGCATTGAGCTCATTCATTAAAAGAAGAAAAAGTCAACAAATAAATGACCTGACACTACATCTTAAAGCCCTAGAAAAAGAGGAACAAACCAGCACCAAAAGAAGCAGAAGAAAGGAAATAAATAAAATCAAGGCTGAAGGGCGGTTCCAAGATGGCGACCTAGACGGACGCCATGGTCAGTTTCTCCAGAACCAGAGATTGAAGTTGTGGAAATACCATCTCCCAGCCAGCTTCTGCACATCATCCTACAGCTGTCCCCGCAGGAATTTCACTTGCGCGTGTACACAGGGCCACCAGGCAACAGTGATTGCCACAAGCAGTGATTGTCACAAGCAGCGTGACTTCAGCAGTAAATGGAGGCAGAGCTCTGCTGCTGGCAGCTCTGCTGTGGGCGGCTTAGAGCCCCAGCCCAGGGCCCGCCCCGGGCAGGGCATGCTTCTACACGAGGGGGCATGGGACAGCACCTGGGAACAAACTGAACTCAACACAGAACACCGTGAAAAGGCAGCAATTCCACCAGTGGCCCAGCCCAGAGTTACACCCTGCTGTGAAATCCACACCCAGGACACCAGCGGGGAAAGCCCAGCAAGCAACGGATAACGCCACCTACTGGAGGTGAAAGGAACCATACCTGTTTATTTACATTGAGATTTTTTTTTTTACTTTTTTTATTCTTATTTTTTATTTTATCTTTTATCTTTTTCTCCTAATATTTCTATTGTTCAATCTTTTTGTTTTATTTCACTGCTCTTTTCTTCTTTCCTTTCTTTCTTTTTCCTTCCCTCTTTTCTCTCACTCTTTTCCTACCCTCTAATCCCCAAAAGTTGTGAAACCAAGTATTTGTTATACAGTGGAACATGGTAGATTGGGATTTCTGAACTGTATACTAGGGTGGTATTACATAATTTTGTAACTCCCACTTGCATATGTTTTATTTTTCTTGCTATCTTCTCTCCTCACTGTACTCCCTTTTCTTTCTCCTTACAGGTCTTCCCCAACTCTTGGTCGCTCTTTCTAGTAATAGTCAACTTCTCTTGGATACATTTTTCATGCTTTCTAAGATCTAATAACCATACCCTCACTTCCTACTACCCCAACAATCTATCCTACACTCCACCCTCAAGTTTCCCTAGCCCACAAACAGAAACTATAGACCCTTGTGCAAACTTATTGTTTACATAATAGATTGTAAAGGAACTCATAATTGTTGTATATCTTGACTAAACTGTAAATGTATTTGGGAACTATTAGGAACTACTTGGTTTGAAACTATATATTGTTTGTATTGAGATCAATCAATATTGGTCTCCCCTTTAAAAGAGAGGTATGGAAACCCTGCAAGGAAACTATACCCATATAGGAGTAAAAACTGTAACAACTTGGATCAGCAGAGCTAGAAGGAAAGATGCAATCACCATGAAAAAACAAGGGAAGAAAGTGACTCCGACAAACCAAGATAACACACTACTAGAATCCATGGTCAGTACAGCAGAAGAAATGACAGAACAAGAATTCAAGATGTACATAATTAAAATTCTCTGTGACTTATAAAATGATATAAGAGAGCAAGCCCAGTCAGCAAAAGACCATTTCAATAAAGAGATACATAGGCAAATACAGGAAGTAAAAGATCACTTCGATAAAGAGATACATAGGTAAATACAGGAAGTAAAAGATCACTGCAATAAGGAGATAGAGAATCTGAAAAGGAACCAGACAGAAATCCTTGAAATGAAAGAAACAATAAACCAAATTTAAAACTCAATGGAAAGCATCACCAACAGATCAGACC
>CM053400.1:163282507-163419548 GCA_028644305.1 Xerus rutilus | reverse complement strand
AAATTCATTTGGAAAAATAAGAGACCCAGAATAGCCAAAGCTATCCTGAGCAAGAAGAGTGAAGCAGGAGGCATCACAATACCAGACCTTAAACTTTACTACAAAGCAATAGTAACAAAAATGGCATGGTACTGGCACCAAAATAGACATGTAGACCAATGGTACAGAATAGAAGACACAGAGAGTAATGCACATAAATACAGCTATCTCATACTAGACAAAGGTGCCAAAAACATTCATTGGAGAAAAGATAGTCTTTTCAACAAATGGTGCTGGGAAAACTGAAAATCCATTTGCAGTGAAATGAAACTAAACCCCTACCTCTCACTATGCACAAAACTCAACTCAAAGTGGATCAAAGACCTAGGAATTAGATCAGAGACCGTGTCTAATTGAGGAGAAAGTAGGTCCAAATCTTCATAACGTGGGATTAGGCCCCGAATTCCTTAACAAGACTCCTATAGCACAAGAAATAAAAGCAAGAATCAATAAGTGGGATGGACTTAAACTAAAAAGCTTCTTCTCAGCAAAAGAAACTATCAATGAGGTGAATAGAAATCCTACATTCTGGGAGCAAATATTTGCCACATGCACATCAGATAGAGCACTGAGCTGCAAGATATATAAAGAACTCAAAAAACTTAACACCAAAAAAACAAACAACCCAATCAATAAATGAGCTAAGGAGCTGAATAGAAACCTCTCAGATGAAGATATATAATCAATAAACATATATATGAAGAAATGTTCAATGTCTCTAGCCATTAGAGAAATGCAAATCAAAACTACTCTCAGATTTCATCTCACCCCAGTCAGAATGGCAGCTATCCAAAATACCAGCAACAATAAGTGCTGGCGAGGATGTGGAGAAAAAGGTACACTTAAACATTGCTGGTGGGATTGCAAACTGGTGCAACCAATCTGGAAAGCAGTATGGAGATCTCTTAAAAAACTTGGAATGGAACCACCATTTGATCCAGCTATCCCACTCCTTGGCCTATGCCCTAAAGACTTAAAAACAACATACTACAGTAAAGCAGCCACTTCAATATTTATAGCAGCACAATTCACAATTGCAAATCTGTGGAAGCAACCCAGATGCCCTTCAATAGATGAATGGATAAAGAAACTGTGGTACATATACACAATGGAATATTATTCAGCAATAAAAGAGAATAAAATTATGGCATTTGCAGGCAAATGGATGGAATTGGAGAACATTATGCTAAGTGAAGTAAGCCAATCCCAAAAAACCATATGCTGAATGTTCTCTCTGATTAGTGGATGATGATCCATAAGGGGAGTGGGAATGGGGAACATAGGAGAAATGGAGGAACTCTGGATGCAGCAGAGGGGACGTAGGGGGAGGGAAAGGGGAATGGGTATAGTAAATATGGATGATTGAGATCATCATTACTATTCTTGGTGCATGTATGAAGACACAAACGATGTGACTCTATCTGATTTGCAACCAGAGAAATGGAAAAATTGAGCTCAATATATGTACTATGCCTTGAAATGCATTTAAATAAATTATAAAAAAAGAAAATATATTGAGAACAAATTATCAATAAGAAAAAATCAAGGCTGAAATCAATGAAATTGAAACAAAAAGAAACCATTCAAGAAATTGACAAAACAAAAAGCTGATTCTTTGAAAACAAATAAAATTGACAAACACTTAGCTACCCTATTGAAAAGGAGAGAGAAAATTCAATTACTAAAATTCGTGATGAAAAAGAAAATATCATGACAGATACTATTGAAATATGAAAGACAATTAGATACTATTTTGAAAACTTATACTCCAATAAAATAGAAAAATTCAAAGATACCAATAAATTTCTAGAGGCATATGATTTGCCCAAACTGAATCAGGAGGATATATACCTTTTAAACAATTTCAAGCAAGGTAATAGAAGACACCATCAAAAGCCTACCAACCAAGAAAATCCTGGGACTAAATGGATTCTTAGCCGAGTTTTACAAGACCTTCAAAGAAGAATTAATGCCAATAATACCTTCAAAGATGATTTAATACCAATTAATACCAAATTATTCCATGAAATAGAAAAGGAGACAACCCTTCCAAACTCATTTTATGAGGCTAGTATCATTTCTATCTGAAGTATTTACATAGTAAACAAATATTTACAGAATGTATTCTTTCCCAAGGAATAAATTCACAGAGGGTTAGTGCCCAGCCATCTCATGCAATCAGTTTTAGGACAGTGATTATAGGGGCATTCCCCTTGTTAATTATGCCAGTTATTTGGTTCAGACCCAAACCCATATCACCAGAAAAAGAAAGAGAGGCAAATCAGGAAGGACATTTAAAGATGCAAGGAGGTTTCCAGAGGCTTAGCTTTCACTCTGGGCTCCAGACTTGCTTGGTCTCCTTGGAAAATTCATACAAGTTTATAGTGTGCCTATTGTAGGGTGCTGTTCAGAGCCCCTGAGTGTTCCTGCAGCTCAGAGAGCAGTTCTGTGGAGGTCTCCCTTCCCCATGCAGATTAGAGACCGTGAATTTTTCAATTGTGATAAAACTTTCCTTGAGACAAAACTGGAACAGCCACTGACATTTGGGAGAATGAGTCAGCATATCCCCCAAAGTCAGACAGTTCCTTGAGTTCTCAGTGAAGCCACATCAATCACTTTGACTTCCTTTTGATAAATCTGGATAAAAGGAAAAACTCTCTCAGAAAGAACCATTTCAACTGCAACTAATCTTAAAGGACAGCAGAAAATAGTGTTCATTGAGCGTCTCTCCTCTGCCAAGATCTTACCTTTTTCATGTTCATCTTCTTAGCAGCTTTACAAATTAGGCATTAATATTCCCATTATAAGATAAAAGGCTGTCACCTTTAAAGAATAAGTTACATGCCCAGCATTCCAGAGCAAGAGAAGAACAGAGACAGAATTTGAACTCAGTTAAAATATTTGATTCCATGACACTGGCCCAAAGTCATTGGGGAGGCCAGAGAGGTCAATCAAGAACCAAAAGTAGATGTTGAAAAGTTATATTAATGTTCTCTTCATTTACTTTTTGTCCCAATATTGAGGTCTCACACAAATTCTTTCTTACACCACATCATCCTTCCTGATCCCACCCCTCCAACTTGATATCTTTTGTGGCATCCCCAATTCTGTCAGGAGGGCCATCAATCCCACTTTGATCCCGCCAGACCTGAAAATCTGGAGTCATCCCGACTTTACCTTCTTTGTCATTCCTAAATAGGGTCATTTCTTTGAGTTGGCTTTCTTCTTAAGGTTTCATGAATTTATTTTCTCCTCTCCATTCCTATGGTGACTGCCATGCAAGTCTCAGTTAGGCTGTGCCCCAGGAACATGTTATTTCAACTTCCTGACTGATCTGCCTACTTCCAATTTTGCCTTCTTCAGTCTTTTCTCACACACAATGATCAGATCAATCTTCTTGAAACATTCTAGGAATTAGCAGCAATTTGTTTCTCTAACAGGCTTGTTGAGAATCCTTTTTTCTCTGCACCTTAAGGTCCCCAAATACATCACACTTTCTTGCTTTGCATTCAAGAAAACTCAGAAAAAACATTAAATTTTCAAAGGATCTTAACAAAGAGATAAAACATAGTATGGAAACTGCAATAGGTTACTGGTTCTAGAGTGCAGAAGGCTTGGGTTTGATTCCTGGATCAACTACAAATATAAATATCTACCTTGTAGAAACATTGTGTAGCAGATATGGAAAGTGTGTTCCATATAGATAACCACAATACATCTTGGTTTATTTTTATTAAACTTTAGCACACTTGTTCTATTATTATAACCACATTATTTTTGGCCTGGCCAGCCAGGGCCTCATGTACGTCTCCAAATTATTCTATACTGTGCTCCAACAGAAATTCGAATCTGCAGCTAACTGGTATTTTCCATTCTTACCACATATTTCTATTATTAAGACACTGTATTAATTTCCTGTCAAGTAAAATTATCCTGCGCAGTGGATTTAACAATACAAATTAATTTTCTTACAGTTCTGGAGATTCGAATCCCCAAATGAGTCTCACTGGGTACAATCAAGATGTTTGCAAGACTATGCCCATTCTGGATGCTGGGGACAGACTCTGTTTCTTGATCTTCTCCTTGACTGCTTGTATTCTTTGAACAATTTCATCATCTTCAGAGCCTGAAATGTTGGACCAAGTGTGCCTATGCTGATGTCTGATTCTTCACCTTCTTCCACTGGTGAAGACCCCTGTGATTCTATTGGATCTTACCTGGGAAATCCAAGCTAATTGTCCATTTTAATCTTGCCTAATTAATAACTTCATTCCATCTGCAGTGCTACTTCCCCTTTCTTATGTAAGGTTATCAGAGTTCCAGTGGCAGGAGGTCTTTATTCTGCCTAATTAGGCCAAGTTCAGGTAACCTTTTGCCTGTGAAGGTTTCCTAATGTCTCTCGTCTTTATTGTCCTCATTCCTCTAATCCAGTACTTAACTGTATATTAGAGTTACCAGGGCCTTTTCAAATGCCTGGATCCCACTCTTTTTTTTTTTTTTTTTTTTTTGTATCAGGGATTAAACTCAGGGGCACTCGACCACTGAGCCACATCCTCAGCCCTATTTTGTGTTTTATGTAGAGACAGGGTCTCACTGAGTTGCTTAGCGCCTCGCCATTGCTGAGGCTGGCTTTGAACTCGCCATTCTCCTGTCTCAGCCTCCCAAATGGATCCCACTCTTGAAGCACAAGGATGAAATTGTTCCAGGCTATATCTCGAGCAAAGAAGTTTTTGAAGTCCCCCTCAATGATTTTATTATGCAGTCAAGATTGAGAAACACTGTTGTATTAAATTTTTGTAATCTTATATTATCTGCTACTGTAGAAAGTGTATAGTACAATGATTAAAAGGGAGATGATGCAGGGCACAGTGGTATAAGACTGAGGCAGGAGGATCACAAGTTTGAGGCCAGTTAGCAAGAGCTTATTTCAAGATAAAAAATAAAAAGGGATGGGATATAGCTTGATGATAGGGTGTCCTGGGTTCAGTCCCTAATAGATAAATAAATAAATAGATAAATAAACTATGCAATCTAATTTCCAGTATTCAAATCTCCCAGTTTCACTTCTGATAGTGAGTGGGTCACACATCCTGACTGAACAATCATTTAGTGCCTTTGTTTCTCCACTTGCTGAGAGTTGCTGAGAGGATTCAGTGAGAATGTGGGATCACAGTGCTGGACAAAGCACATGGCTTAGAGAAGGCTCTCAACTAATATGACCTCAAAGTGTTTCATGGGCCTTCACCTTATCTTTGAGACACATCAAAATGATTTGTATGGGCATGAACAACTTTTTTCTTTCTGTGGTTCTCAAAAAACACTTGTTATTTGATGGATAGGAAATAAGCAAGTATAGCAAAACCACAGGATTGCAGCTCTTCAAGCCAGAAACCTTATTTTATTTTTAGAGTAGTTTTGTCCTCTTTGTTTTCTGAGTATCTTCAACCTGGATGCATATTAGAATCATTTTGAAGCTTTTTTAAAAGATTAGGTCCACTACCCCCAACCTTGAAGATAATGACTCCATCAGGTCCCAGGCCACCCTCTGGTCTCTCCCACCATGGATCTATTAAGCTCTCCAGGTGATTGTAATACACAGAATGGGGTGAGAATATCAGACTTAGACTAAATGGCTACAAATGTTCTGAGTACTTTCAATGAAGCTGACGACTTCTGCTCAGGTATGCTATGACAGGTCTATTGATCAAGGAAAAGCAGTAAAAGAAAAGAAAGTAAAAAGAAGGAAACCTGAAAGAGAAACCAGAGATAGAAAGCAAGGAAAAAAAGATAATGACACACAGCTAAAAGGTATCTCCTGGCCACTTGTTACCACTCACATCATGTGTTTAACTAGGCTTCTCCATCCAGCTCTGTGTGTAAGGTGGGATGGGTATCCGTGAATAGAATCTCATTAAAGAAGTGTGATTCTGAAACCTTCCCACAGTATATCTTAGCAGATCTGAAACTAGTAGCAGCCAATACTTGTTCTCTGAATACTAAGATAGACAGTACTAGAAGAGTTTTAAAAGACAAAACATTCCTTAAACATCTCCAGAGAGGAAATTCCTTGCTCACCCTGGGTAGCACATGGGTCAAAATGGGCACTGCAGAAATATGAGTCAGAAGAGCCAATTACTCAATAAAGTTGCCCAATCTCCTTCCATCTGGTGGTGGAAAGAGGCTGAAGTCACCTCAAGGTGACTCCCAGGCATATGACACCAGCCAGGTGGACACAGCACAAAGGACTTCCTGTCTACTACAGAGGAGCTAGGGAAAGTCATCATACCTTGCATTTACATTTCTTTCTAATTTACAGAACTCTTACCTGATTTTCATTTCAGGGAAAATGAAGCACAGCCCTTGTAAAATATATAGATCAAATATTTTCCTTCATACCTCAGATGAAGAAGGTAAGTCTTAGGTAGTTGGTGACCAAATAATAGAGATAAAAGCTTCTGATTTTCTATTTTCTGGATGCATTCTTCCTTAAGAAAAGTAAAGTTCACCATGGCATAGATAATTACAAAATGAACAATAAGTATTAAAAATAATAAATTATTAAGGTGCTGAAAATCCGCATTAGTTAGCATCCATATATCTAAACCTGTTAGGGAAATGGAAATTTAGTATAATCAGTATCTTGCAATCAAAAGGAGACTATACCTACCACTACACACACTCAGAGTACAAGTGAAATCTTGCTTGCCAAATGTTATTGTTAAAAGTTAGGTAGTTCTTTAGTAATGACTACTAATCTTTAAATATCTAAGTCATAAGATAATACAAAATTCTTGACATGTATTGACCAGCTAATCCTAACAGCTTCCCTAAAGCATGTTAATGATTACAGTTAATGATTACAAGGTTATTCTAAGTTCATGGACAAGGACACGGAGGCCACCAGGATAGTGCCCCAGAGCTGCTGGATGGCAGAGCCATGATTCAGACCCAGGACTCTCTGACTCCAGCACCAGGCTTTTCCACTGCTCCATGCCATCTCCTCAAAGCCCATAATTAAGCAAAATAATATGCCCTTCACAAATGAAAAGATATCATGCAGTAAAGTGACGAGACGACTTTTAGTTGATGCGGCTTCCAAATATGCGGCGGATCCTTTTTCTGGAAACCGCATTTGGCATGAAGGGACTAAAATCCAGACAGTTTCGATGACATAACTCAAGGTCTCCGTGGATATTGGCCTGGAGTCTGAAATAGCTCTGAGGCCTCCCGTCCTGGCGTCTCCCTTGTCTCCCCCCAGCCAAGCTCAGACTGCCCACAGGACTTGCAAGTGGGTGAGGTAACAGCACTCATAGAGCTTAAAACAAGGTACATTGTGATCTTCTCCTCCATTCCAGTGACTATTTCCACTGCCCTCACTCTCTCCAGGGCTTATTCTCGGCTCTGTAGGACTTCATGTTTGTTTGTTTTGTTTTCAGCTTTAAAAAGGACTCTTAACAACAGTTTAAGACTTTTAGAAACTTATTCACCATCACTTGGAACAATCCAGAGAGCTGCTGAAAAAGAAGGACACTCTAAGAAGTCTACCTGGAGCTAGATTTGAAGTGTAATCTGGCTTAGCAGGGCAATATTTCTCATAGAGTTTCTCACTTCCTACCTTCATTCTCATCTTCATTGTTTTAATCAAGGAGCATCTTCCTGAAGTCTAAAAATCTGTCAGCAGCATGCTTAGGGTGTATCATACCCAAACAGCTTTCCCTGGGAATAATCTTCTCTATGTCTTCTTTAACTCCATGTCTTGTCTTCCTTGAGTTCTTACTCTTTTTATGTCAAAAATAAGCAAGAAAAAGTAGCAAAAGGGAATGTTGGCATTAAATTCCAAAAAACTAAGTCTGAATTTATTTCTCTTCCCTCCCTTAGCTGACAGAGTGACTATGGATGAGTTATCTTACTCTCTGAACTTCCTTTTCTCATATATAAAGTGGAGACCCCAGTAATATTTATTGTACTTATCTCACAAACTTCTTGTAAGGGTCAGAGTCACTGAATACATACTCCATGCAAAATAAATATTAGTTCATTCACTGGCCACTCATATCACCAGACATTTTTTGAGAAACTGGACATTATAATTAATAAGATAAAGCATCCTTTCTCACACTGCTCCTTTTAATGGGGGACGCAGAACTGGAAGCCAATAATGACAAGCTGCAAGGCTACTGGAGTAATGTGCAGTGTTATGGGTCCTGGAGGAGGGATCCTGGATGGGATCTGGGGAGTTGGGGTGCCAGGCAGGTTTCAGAGAAAAATCCACAGAGGAAGTCAAATTTGAGCTGGGTCACAAAGTTAGAGTGGGAATTTTCACAGAAGACCATGGAGGAGAGTCCATCTCAAGGGGAATGGCCAATGCTCCTGAAGAGCCTCCTAGGCTACTGTGAATTTTGACTCCTAAGTGCCAGAGGGCAACAAGTAGCTTAAGCAAGAAGTGAAATAAGAAGCATGTTCTAGAAATTTCATTGCACAAGCCCTGGGGCAAGGAAAAATCAGATAAAATATTATTGTGAGAGTTTCTCTCTCACATGAGCCTGAAAAGAGATTGTGTATGAATTGAAGAAGAGTTTGGTTGTCCTGTGCAGCAAGATTGGAAAGGAGAAAGGACCATTGCCTTCATTCCAGGGTAAGGCAGAGTCGGCTCTTCTTTCAAGGGAGTGGAGATTTCTGCTGTCAGTCACCCTGGGAGAAACATGGAGATGAACCCAGGTTGGCAGTCCTCATCTCTGAGCCTTCTGACATAGAAAGTCCTATAGGGAAGCAAGAGGCTCCTTATGGGGACCCCAGAACACACACTTGGGGCTCTTGTGACTGAGAATACCCTTACTAAATAGCAATTGTCCTTCCCCCTGAATTTAATCCACCCTTCTTATCCTTGAGCATCAGCCATGCCATGTTAATCTGTATTTACTGATCTCAGCTGTGCTGTGGTGAAATAAAAATGAATCTTGTCCACAGTGATAAAGAGAAAAGCGGTGAGTCATGGTTAGCATTTATTGAGCATTTTCTGTGTGCCGGATGAAACGTTAGGAGCTTACATGGATTACTTTATTCTCTCAGCAATTTTGAAATGATAGGACTCTGGTGATTCCCATTTTAGAGGTAAGAAATACTAGGTATAGAGTGGCTAATAAGTTGTCAAAATCACACAGCTAAAATACTCTGCCTTTAGAGACAGTTCCCTTTTCTGCTACAGTGAATTGTCTACCGGTTGAGGCTCACAAAAGTGTGGCAGCTTCAGTCCAAGGGATGAATGGCCACACCCATGCATGGAGTGGACCCTAAGGAGACTGGCCACATATTGGGGAGGTGTATGAGGATGGAGTAGCCACCATTAGAGGTCACAGAATCTCAAAATGAAGACCCAGTTCCTGTTGAAAGTAATGAGAGCATCAAGCTAGTGGACTTCAGCTAAACCATGGGACTGTCTTTCCTCCTATGGGCTCCTGAGACCCAAGGAATATTCACCTTGCCATTAGAGGACAATGACATGTGAAAGTGAACAGAGGAAAATATCCTCCAAATGACAAACTGGCCCACAATCAAATTTCAAACTTGAAAATTCCCAAGAAAAGACATCGTTCTACACAGGCTCAAACAAACTACTCGCTGATAGCATGCTGTTTTTAGAGTCCTCTGACTCTATTTTCTGTTCCATTATCCTACTCCACTGTTACGAATAAATTTTCTGGTGGAACTCAATACTTGGCAGCTCAAGGAAGAAACTGTCAGCAATCTCAGAAATTCCCTTAAAGACAAATAATATTAATGTCTACCCACAGGGCATCAAAGACATACTATTGCCTTCAAAACTAGTCCCAAAGGAGCTGTGTGAAATCTTAGGGAGGAGTCTCACGTGGTGAAGCCACTTCATTCCTAAAATCCCTGTACAAAGTTCCACAGTTCATAAACAAGCCCAGTGTCAGAACTTTCCCAAATAAGGCAACCAAGTTTTAAGATTCCTGCCTCTTGAAATTGGAAATCCACACCAGTTGCAAGAGCAGCAGCATCTGGAAGCTTGTTAGAAATGGAGAATCTCAGGCCTTACCCAAGATCTAAAAAATTAAAATCTCCATTTTAACAAGATCCTCAGTTGAATTGGGTGCATGTTAAAATTAAGAAGCACGGTTTAGGATTGTTTGAGATATCTAAATATCAGCCACCACACATCCATATGTTATAACTTGAATATGGTATATCTCTTCCAAAACTCAGATTGAAATTTAATCCCCATTAGGAGATACTAAGAGGTGGTATCTGCAAAAGGTGAGTAAGGTTCTGCCCTCACAAATGAATTCTTTCTTTTGATTAATAAGTTATCTTGAAAGTGGATCTGCTCTGTAAAAGCCACTTTGGCCAGGCCTCTCATATACTACCATCTTTTTCCATGTGAGTTCTTCTCTATCAAAGGACTCTGCAACAAGAAGACCATCCCCAGATGCAGCCCCTTGAACTTGGACCAGAACTGTGAGCCAAAATATACTTCTTTTTTAACTTAACCAGCACATGCTCTTGCATTATTAGCCACAGAAATTTAACTAAAACATCATATTACAACATTATCCAAGTGAAGGTTCACACCTCTCAATCAATTAATAAATCCAGTAACAATTGACCTCTCAAATATGTGTCCCTTAACTCTGCTAAGCACTGCTGGTGTTAACTAGATGAAGGGTCAACATATGATCACTGTTGAGAGGATGTTTACTATTGGAGAAAGAAAATATATGTACACTCCAAATGAGGGTTTAGAACAGTAAATCCGAAACCATTAATGTCCTGCATAAAATAACCAAGGTTCCCTAGTGCCAATCAAAAGATTAAGTCTAGACTGCAGCAGAGAATAAGAGTTCTTTCAGTAGCCTGGGCATACCTTCATCCCCAGCTTTATTCATGGCTACATCTCTCCTCTAATCTTTTTTTTTTTACTTTATTTATTTGTTCTATTTAGGTTTACATGATAGCAGAGTGCAATTCATTGTACACAGATGGAGCACAACTTTTCATTTCTCTTGTTGTATGTGATGTAGAATCACAACATACATGCAGTCATACATAAAACTAGGGCTATGATGTCCGTCATATTCCATCATCTTTAATCTCTCCTCTAATCTTGTGCTCCAAACCTGCTGACCCCGCAGGTCCTTGAATGTACCGAATTTGATGTAACTTCCATGCCTTGCTTTTTTCTGCTGTTCCTCCTTTTACAAAAACACTTTTGGGTTCTTCAAACTAACTTCAGTATCTTCTTGAGCTACCAATTCCAAGAAATTATTGTCTCTCTTACGTGTTTCTGTTGCAAATTCTGTTTGGGAATGTCTCCTAGGTACAAAGATGCTCAGTAAATGTCTGGTTCAGTGAAATGAAAATGGTAGATGAAGCAGCTATAAATCAGTCAGTGACAGGATTGATCAACATCACAGCCTCCATTTCACACTCCTAAGAGCCCTTCCCAAGTGTGAATGCCCTAATTCTTCTCACTCTAGCATCTCTTAGACTTGCTGGCCAAGTCCAGTGGGAGCTGAAGGCTCAGACCTATGCTTGGAATATTCTTGCTCACTTCCTTCATTTGGGAGACTCCCACGAGTCCTTTCTGTATCATCTTGAAAGCAGAATCCTCTAAGAAGCTGTCCCCCCTTCCCCAGAATGAGCTGATCTTTCCCAAGAGTGAGTCATTTCTTCCCATCTGTGTTCCAATGACACTTTATACTTACTTCTAAGATATTATCTGTTGTGTATTTCTGCTTGCCTGTCACTCTTCCCTGACTGGACAGAGAAGTCTTGTGTAAGGCAAGCAAACAAGCAGAGGATTGACTATATTCCATTCATTTTCTGTATTCTTGGGGTTCTATAAATTTTGGCACACCATAAGCCAGTATTTCCCAAGACTTGCTAGTTAAGCATCAGAACCAACCCATATGCCTGCACTGCATGCCAAAAGACCCTGCTTCAGGAGATTGAATATGTAGCCCAAGAATCTGTATTTTTCAGATGCTACTTGGATAATTCTGATGTGCAAGCAAGATCTAGAAACACTGTGGTAGATCTTTAGTGAAGTTTGTTGGTGAAGGAATTACTTATCCTCTGCTCCTGATCATGAGCCATTACTTCTCTAGATAAACCTGAGGTACCTCCTGCTTGGTTACATTGCCCTGGTTTTTCTAACTAGATACATCTTAGTTCTACCTTCATCTTGGTATCTATATGAAGCTAACAATCAACATATCCACTTAAGGGATCTAAGTGCATGGACATCTCTATACATAGCAGAGGTAGAAGAGGGAATGATGGAGGAGTAATTGGAGTTGAATATGGAAGAGCCATATTCAGGTGGACCCCAGTCTTCTCTCATCCCCTGTTCCCAAGACACCATGCCCACACTTCCACATTATCCCTTGCATTTAGTACATGAGCTTGTCTGTTCCCCAACTAGACTGTGTCTGAGCTGCATTCCTTAATGGCTGGACTAGTCTCTTTAGAGCTGTGATCTTAAACCCTTGCCAAGTGCATGCTACAGACCTAGTGCTCAACACATGTTTGAAGACTGACCAACCCATTAAAACTCACTGTTTAAATGACTGAATGAATAAGAGGATTTGGATAGACAAAGGGGGGAAAATCCTGCAGGAGTGGGGTTTGAAAAAAGAACAGAGGAGCTTGGTACATGTACAAGACATCAAGATAAGTTGGATGCCTTTGACATTAGCTTTTATGAGATTTCCAACAGTGGACCACTGTACTATGCAGGAAGAGGCTCTCTTGGGGGGTATCAAAACAGTACATTCTTTTTTCTAACTTTGCCACAAAATTACTGTTACTATTAATAAATAAAAGAACATAAAAGGGGAATTTATTGAGTATTATGTGTCTGCCTAGTCCTTTGCTTATGCCACCTCTCTGAATCCCAGCTATAGCTTCCTGTGCTATTGCTGTCACTTTGCAGGGAATAAATTGTAATGTAAGAGTCTGAATGACTCTTACAACTCGTGCTCTTTCTTGTATGCACTGCTGCTTTCATTCACTTAAGCTATCTGGGCCTCAGTTTCTGTGCTTGGAAATGAATGGATTGTGTTAGATTATTTTGTAGGCACTTTGAGTTCTAAAATCAATGAGTTTATCTTTGCAGTGGAGTTATTCAACCTGAAGGCAACTTCCTTTGAAGTCTGTCTGCTACTTAGTACAGCACTACACACTGTTCAATAATTGTCTGCTGAATGTAAGAATTGAGTTTAATCACCTGGACAGCTCTGGGAGATAAAAACAGTATAACGTTTTGCCCTAGTTAAAAGATTTTCTAAGTTCCTTTTTCTCTTCAATTTTTCTTATGATTTGTTCTCCACTTACAAAAATTTACACTTCAAAGTGTAGTTCAACTGTCCTCCTCCATGCAGCCCTCTCTGGCTGCCAATGAACCAATCACTACAGTAAGGTGGATGGGATTATTTGAATTGATATAGGTACAGTCAGTCCCACCTAAAATTTTGACTGATGCATAATGATGGAAGAGTTGAATGATGGGGGGAAATCTCAACATCCAATATATTTTCTGATGTGCGTTCAAAGACAGAATAGTACAAAATTGCTCTTCCGTAGAATCGCTGGCCTTCCAAGGACCCCATCAATGCCTACAGAATAAAATACTATATCTAATTTTAAAATCTTTATCACCTCTAGCTTTTAAGATTCTTCATAGATTCTTCATAACCAACCTCTGTTTTGCTATTACACACCATTAAATCTGAATGTACAGCCTCCTCTGCATGGAAGATGTCCCTCTGCCTGGAATAGTGGTGGAAGATTACTGAGCAGGTGTGACCTTCTTCATTACATCTCTGCCTGTGGAGACCCTGAAGAGATCCAGGTCACTGTCCATGAAAGCAGAGCCACCTGCCTTATGCACAACCTTTCTTCTTTTTAGTGCATCTCTCTTCTTTCTCAGCCAAACTGGATAAAATTAGCATAAGGCAAACACCACAACAAAATCTAAGTGATGACTGCTATATTCCCATATGCACTGCAACCAACATAGATGATTAGGGAGCATGCTGAACCTTCTGGATCACTGTGTTATATGATCAGAGTGAACCATTAATCCAATGTTTAACACTTACTTGCTGTTTTTTTAATCCCTGACACCTGGCACTATGACAAAATGAGTCATTCAGTAAATACTTTGTTGACCAAACCAAACAGTCAATGGCTTAATTTTAATTTTTTTTCTCTCCTAATATGACTCTGAAAATATGTCATCAATATAACAAACACATTAATTTGACACTGGAAGGTCTGAGGCATAACGTGGAAAGAGCCTCTGTTCCTGTGTTTTGCTAATGTTTCTGTAGGAATTCTTGCCAGTCATTTGTTTTTACATGACTGTCCCCCACTAGTCATGTGTTTTCAAGGGAGGTGACTTTGTCTTACTCATCTCTGTATCATCAACATTTATTACAATGCCCAGCACATAATATCTTTCTATTAAATGAGTGAGTAAATGTTTTTGAAATTATTGCTGGGCCTGTGTTGACTTTCTACTCCTTCTTCATCTCTGCGCGGGTGTCTCAGTCACTTCAGGCTGCTAGGACAAAGCACACACACAGGATGGCTTATAAAGAACAGAAACTTGCTTTTCATAATCTGGAGGCTGGAAATCCAAATCAGAGTGCCAATATGGTTGGGTCTGGGGAAGGCCTTCTCCAGGTTGCAGACTGCCAAGCTCATATGGCTCAGAAGCAAGGGATCTTTCTGGAGTCTCTTTTCTGGGGCACTAATTACATTCACAAGGGCTCCACCTCCATGTCTGAACCATCTACTAAAGGCCCATCTCCACATACCATTACGGGGAGTTAGTATTCCAAAATATAAATTTCAAGGGAACACAAACTTTCAGTCCATAACACCTAGATGTATACTTACTTAATTTGTAGAATTCTTAGTTACTTCTGCCTCATATTCAGACAGGAAGTTTGTGGGAAAACTAAAAGTAAATTCCTCTTACAAAAAGTCAAAGACCCCTGCTATAATCTTCACATTTTTTTAAAATCACCAAATAGTAATGTTTGAGGGAACCTCATTTATCTTTCAGATATAAACAACATATTGAGAACCCTTCCTGGCAATAGTATGAAATCGGTGTGATATTCTTTTGATAAAGAATATATTTGATTAAAAAATGAAGACTTAGGAAAAAATATCAATGAGGTTTACACAGAAAAAATTAAAATTAAACCAATCAGCTCACAGGAAAGCTTTTATGTAAGTATTGGTAGGGATTGTGGGAATTTAAGAGATTTCATGTTTTGTTGACAGGCATGCAAACTGACAGTATCATTTTAAAGAGTTATCTGGCCATGTATGCATACAACCCAATATACTTACTGAATAATCCCCCAATTTTTCACACAGCCTAAGTAGTATCATGTAAAATAATTTGGCAGGGAGTTAAAGGCAACTTGGGTATCCATCAGTGAGATCATGAACAGAAAAAAATACAATGCGTGCACCTCAGGAAATGTATTATGGCAATAGAAGCTACAAATCAGATTTTCATATAGAAATATAAAAGGTCACAGAAACATAAATGCTCAGCAAAAAAAAAAGGCACTAAACCACTTATGTAAATTAACAATACCTGCACATAAAACAAAATTTGCAATAGCATATATAACCAAAATCAAAGCAACCACATTAATACATGGTGATGGGAACCTATGATGGGAAGAAGAGAGAGAGACGGAGTATAGTGGTAAAGGGGAATACGTGGCTTTTTGCTTTGAATAAAAGAAGAGACTCTCATAACCTGCATATTGTAATGATCCATGAGCTGAGCACTACGATTAACTCAAAACCTGATATTGGACATCTAAAAGAAAAAATGAAACAATAATTTTCAACTTGCTAGTGATCAAATTAATGTAAATTAACATAAGAAATACCTGTTCTCTTACCAAAATAATAAGATATGTTTTATTTTGACTTAGTCCCATTTTTTTCATTTACTTGAGATATACAAGTAGCATCCAGCACTGCTATCTTACTTTAACATTGAAAGTATAATACATTGTAGTTAAGCAAAAGAAAAAAATTAAAAGTACAGAAATTAGAAGGAACATTTAGCGTTTTATTGTGTATTTTAAAATTCAAGAGAATAGATTATTCCAAAGAATAAGCAAATTTGGCAATAACATTGGGCACACATTTTATATCCACAAATTCATGGACTTCAAAGGTAGAAACAAAAATTAGTTTATACCCAGGCAAGGTGGAGCATGCCTGTAATTCCAGTGGCTCAAGAAGCTGAGACAGGAGGATCATGAATTCAAAGCCAGCCTCAGCAAAAAGAGAGGCACTAAGCTACTCAGTGAGACCCTGTCTCTAAATAAAATATAAAACAGGCTGGGAATGTGGCTCAGTGGTAGAGTGCCCCTGAGTTCAATCCTTGGTACCAAAAAAATAAAATAAAATTAGATTTATAGGCATAAAGGAGCAAGACTTCATCCATATTTGAAAAAAGTACATTAAAGAAAAATATATTTTTAAAACAAGAAAGCTTATATTAAAGATCTAGATAAAGAAAAATGTAAAATGTTCCTGAGAGATAAAAAGACTTGGACAAGAGCTGGATGGGAAGAAACAACCTCATAAACATGTCAATTCTTCCCAAGTCAATCTATGTTAAGTTTAATTCTTCTAAAGGCACTCAGAGGTTTATTTTGGAAACAAAATAATTGATTTTAAGATCAATGCAAAAGAATAAATAAGAATATTCAGGGCATTTCTGAAAAGGAAAAATAGTGAGATGGGACAAGACTTAGCAGATGTTAGAATATTGTATAAATGTAATTTACAGGATTCGTTACAGATACAAAAATAGACTAATCAATGGCAGAGAAAAATAATTTGAATAGTCCCAAATGTATTTGGAAATTAAATGTATGATGAAGGTGGTATTTTTGAGTCAGTGAAAAAAAGGATATTTCTATAAATGGTATCAGAATAACTGGATGGCCAATTGAAAGAAAAGTATAGTTGATTCAATAACATAATTTTAAAAAATTCAAAAAAGTACAAATAACCATGCTAACAATTTTTCATACATAATGTCAGAGTGGCAAAGGTCTTCCTAGACATGATATAAAAACCAGAAGTGAAGAAAAAAATAAGTGTGAAAATTTGACTCTCAAAAATTGGGGATGGCAAAGCCCACAATAACAAAAGTTGGACTACTCAAAGGCAATAAAAGAAAAATTCAAAATTTGTTGGCACATGATTTGTCAAGGGGTTGGGGAAATATCCACTTTCCTACATTGCTGGTGAGAATGTAAGTCGGTAACACCTCCAGAGAGGACAATTTATTTTTTGGTAACTACCAAAATTATAGTTGCAGATATTTTTGACAGAATTTCCACATCGCCCTATCCCTTCTACAAATATATTTGCACAAGTATACTCACGGCTGCCCTGTTCCTAAGAGCATAACATGGAAAATAACATAGTTTCCTATTCACTGAAATTTTATTCTCTTCTTATTATTGCCTTGGGCACTGTAAAAATGCTTATTTTAAACTTGGTTTCTTAACTTGGTCTCTGCTTTTTGGGACCCCTGTGGATTTGTGTCTGTTTCCTATTGTTTCCATTAATTTTTTTTTTTCCTGGTTGTCATGTCTCTTCATTTACCTGTTGTTTTGTTTGGTTGGTTTTTGTGGTTGGGACTTGGTATTTGCAAAATTGTTTCTAAAAATAATGTGAAGTCTAGTTTGTTGTTTTCTGCCCCAGAGAAGATTTGCATTTGCCTCCACCAGCAGACACTGGCAATCTTGGATCATCTC
Organism: Xerus rutilus; assembly: GCA_028644305.1. Lineage (NCBI taxonomy): Eukaryota > Metazoa > Chordata > Mammalia > Rodentia > Sciuridae > Xerus > Xerus rutilus. The sequence continues at coordinate 163,401,675 of CM053400.1, read as the reverse complement.
AATTCAAGTGTAGGAATTAAGAGGATGTATGGCTGGGATCCATTCTCACCCTTAGAGTTCAGTGGAGTACCAGCCCAAAGTCAGCATAGGGGATCACCAGTATTCCCACCTGGAAGAGTCCATGACTCCTCTTAGCCCCACAGGCTGTCACCTAGTCCTTCTGATCATCTCACTGTCCAGGTAAAAGCAGCCTCATATGCTGGACTTGGAGTTCTAGATTTCCATCCAGGTAAATCTCCTGAACAGGTAAATTCTCATTGTTTTTCGCTTTCTAACATCTTCAGAAAAGTATCTTTTTTTAAAAAAATGTACATTAATTGTACATGTCAGTGAGGTTCAGTGTGACATTTCAATATAGGCACACAGTCTCCATTACCCACATTTCCTGGTTCCTTCCCAACCTCTAGTAATCACTATTCTACTTTCAAGTCAATATATGTTTTTAACTTCCACATATAAGAGAGAACATGCAAGTTTTCTTTCTGTTTCTGGTTCATTTCACTTAATAAAATGTCTTCCAGTTCCATCCATTTTGCCGCAAATGATAGGATTTAATTTTTCTTTGTGTCTAAATCATATCCCATTGTGCATATGCACCATGTTTTCTTCATCCATTCGTGGGCAGCTATCTCATACTTAGCTATTGTGAATAATGCTGCATTAAACATGGGAGTGCAGGTATCTCTTTGGTATGCTGATTTTGTCCTCTGTAGATACACCCAGAAGTGGGATAGTTGATTCAGATGGTAAATCTATTTTTAGGCTTTTGGGGAACTTCAAGACTGTACTCCATAGTGGCTGTATTAATTTACGTTTCTTCCAGGAGTTTCTTTCTCTCCACATTCTCACCAGCATTTGTTAATTTTTGGTTTTGAGACAATAGCCCTTTGAACTGGGGTGAGATGATTTCTCATTGTAGTTTTTATTTGCATTTGTATAATGGCTAATGATATTGACTAATATCTAGTTTACAGAAGGTACAAACAAAACACTTAACAACAAAAAGAATAAGCAATCCAGTTAAAAAATGGGGAATGATCTGAATAGATACTTCTCAAAAAAGAAATACAGGCATCTTTTTCATTATTTATCTATCCAGTAATTTTGGTTGACCTATGGGAATTTAGTCCATATTATCTAGTCCATCATGACAAGAATCAAAATTCTAAAATATCCTACGTGCTTAACAATCAACAAATTATAGTACCTTTATGGAATAGAATAATTTATGGCATATTTAGAATTAAATGGCAGTATGGTTAAATAGCAATGATGTTAAATAATTAAAATTCATTTATAGAATGGGACAATGTTTAGTCATAGAAACAACATCCCTTGAGTATGAATATAGAACAAACTTAAGATTGCTTAGCAGAAAGAATAAGCAGAATAGTGGACATAATATGTCATCATTTAGGCATAAAAAGTATCTCAAAAGATTCAAAATAATTTAAATCTAGGATTGTTCTAGGATTGGAAAATTGTATAGCCAAGGCATAGAAGTGAAAGGAAATCATTCACTCTTTGTAATTTTGTCTTTCTTGTTTTGTACATTTGGATTTTGGAATATGAAATACACTACCTGTTAAAAATGAAAATAAATAATAAATGCTAAACACAATGGGTAATGCTATATGCATGGATATGTTTATCACTGCAGTATTTATGATAGCAAACAATTAAAAACCACCTGAATGTTCAACTGTAAGGAAATGGTTGATTAGAACAGATGTAAGTGCTGGTACATTCTGTGATGATAAGAATAAATGTGAAAGGTAGGAAACATGGATGCACTACTTTCCTATTGCTGCATAATAAATTGCTACAACTCAGTAGTTCAAAACATATTTATTTTCTCATAGTTCTGTAGATCAGGAATCTCTGCTGGGTTCTCTGCCCAGAGTTTCAAAGGCTGAAATCAAATTGTCAGTTGGACTGAGTTCTCATCTTAGAATTCTGTCTACTTCAACGGAAAACACATATTATTAAAGACAGAATATAAGAATGGCCCTTAAACAAATGCAAAAGTATTCAACCTTTCTACTATAGCAAGAGTGATTACACTGAGGTACCATTTTCATCTGTCAGGGAAAAAAATTTAAATTTGGTAACACAGTAGATTTTCTGCCTCTCTATAGAAAGAGCCTCTTTCTGACATTATTCAAGCTTAACATTAAAACGTTGCATATAGAATGTATATAGAATTTGAAGACAACCAGATAAAAATATGTGCATGTGAAAGAGATTGGAAGGGAATGTGCAAAAATGGTAAAAGTAATGTAAGAGAATGTGTCATTTATTTTTTCCATAATTTTGAGATTTTCTTAAGATTTCTATTTTCTTATATCATTAAAATATTTAAAGAGAAAAAAATATTTTTATACCTTTTTCCTTTTAACATACCACAAAGAAATGGGTAGAATTATTTCAGTAGCTCCTTATCATCATTAAGATACAAGGTCCCCAAGCCTGGACCTTTTATGTACCACCTTTTCCAGTTTCCTGTTGGAAAACTCCAGGAATACCAGAGTAAGACAATTACTCTCAGTCTGCCATTGACTGAGAGCTCACTACTCTCTAGGTACATTTAATGTAATAGTTAGTCCCTATAATAATCCTATAGGGTATGCATTATTTCAGAATCTCACTGAATTTTAAGTCTGTCTAAGCTTGCTCCAGACAAACTCAGAGGCATGGCAAGGGTTCAACCCCTTCTTCCCTACTTTTCTCTCTTGAAAAATGGAATAACAGTAGGAAATAAGATGTGGCAGATACTGGTGATACCATTGGTATCCTGCCTGTATCTGTTCAGCACTTGACCACATCAGCACAAGCTTCCTCCAACTTCCAACTGCCAGCACTTTTGACTGGTTCCCTGAAGATTTTCTCTGGCCAGGGAACCTCCTTCTGTTTACATATGGAAAGGGTGGAAGTTCTGGGATAATGAATACCCTTTACCTTCCTCCAACACTCTTCCTCAATGAGTACCTTGGGTGTGGATAGATCATCACTAAACCACCTAGTCTCCAGTGCAAGAGAAACTAAAGTGTGTGTTCTAAGCAGTCTCCCACTGATCCCAGCAAGATTAAGTTCCATTTACTATTAGGAGTGATTCACTTGATAGCATACTCTTTTTAAAAAATTTATACTAAGGTAATGTGGCATGATATCTTCCCTTTTTACAATTTTTAAGTGTGTAATACTTTTATGTTTAACTCTAAGCACAATGTTGAAGAGTAGAGCTCTAGAATTTATTCATTTTTTTATAACTGAAACTTTATTCCATTTGAAGAGTAACTCTTCGTTTTCTCCTTCTCATCCCCAGCTCCCTGCCAGCAACCACTCTACTCTTTGCTTCTGAATTTGGCTATTTATATACCTCACATAAGTGGAATCATATATTTGTCCTCTGGTGACTCACTTAGCATAATGTCCCCCACGTTCATACAAGTTATTGCATCTTGAAAATTTTCCTTTTTTAAAGGTGTAATAATATCACAGTGTATGTATATACCATATTTTCTTTATCAATTCACCTCTTGATGGACATTTAGGATGTATCTGCATCTTGGCTACTATGAATAGCACTGCAGTGAACATCAGAATGTTAACATTTCTTCAAGATTCTGATTTATTTTCTCTTGGATAAATCTCAAAAGTGGAATTACTGGATCTTATGGTAGTTCTATTTTTAATATTTTGAGGAGCATCCATACTATTTTCCATAGAGGCTGCACAATTTTGTATTTCCATCAACAGTACACAAGGGATCAGTTTCTCCATATTCTGCCCAACACCGGTTGTCTTGTCTTATTTTGTTTTGTTAATACAAGTCATTCTAACAACTGTGAGGTGATGTCTCTCATTGTGGTTTTGACTTAACTTTGTGAGCATCGTTCTCATGCCTGTTGGCCTTTTGTATCTGTTCTTTGGAGAAACATCTATTTAAAGTTTTTAAGTCCAACTTTAATTGGATTACTAGGGGTTTTGTTTTTGTTTTAGTTTGGTTTAATTTTTGCTACAAAGGTGTAGAAGTTCCTTATGTGTACAGAAATTAACCTATCATCAGCTATATAGTTTGAAATATTTTTTCTTCATGTGGCTGAGTTCATGCTTATTGGGATATCAGAATCTCTCACTTACTTTTTTGTAAGTGAGAACAAGAAAAGGGGAACTTGTCCACATTTTATTGACTTGTCCATGTGGCCATGGGGAAAAAGAGAATCCAAGATTTCTTTATTCTATCACCTTGCTAATATCACTTTGATAATATCCTATTTATTAATCATATACTCTTTATTATAACTTCTAAAATATTCCCTTTATCCAAAGATTCTTCCTTAAATCTTTGTCTCAGAGATTCTGGGAACATAAATTAAGATTTATTGTGATCATTAAAGTTGATAACATAAAATACAAAGGCAGCACAGATCTCAGCAGAGATTAGCTACTTTTAATATTTCATTTAAAAAAAAAGAACTAGGGGTGAACAGGGTTAAATGTACAATAAGCAGCATAATCTCCCCCACTGTGTCATCTATGGTGTATTATTAGATAACCAGACTTCTCTGATGGTTGGCCTGTGACAAAAGACTTCAGAGACTCCAGGAACAACCTTTATGCTTACTTAGTCTTAAGACCATTTTACTATTTTTTGATGCTCACAAAAGAGTAAAATAAAGAAGCAGTAAAAATAGTTATTAGTTTATTAGCAGTGAAGCCAGATGAGAATTCAAAGTTTTGGAAATTATCTAATAGTGTTAGCTATTGCTGCAAATTACAACAAACTGATAAGCTTAAAACAGCACACATTTACTATATTATAGTTTCGGTAGGCTAGGAACTCCGATACAGTTTAGCTGGGTTGTCTGCTTGAGGATCTTTCAGAGACTAAAATGTTTGTGTTGACTAGGTTGTGATCTCATCTGAAGGCTTGACTAGGACAAACCTGCTTCTGATCTCATAGACTTGTTGGTGAAATTCAGTCTAAGTGTAGCTGAACTGAGGGCTTATTTTCCAGCTGGCTGTTAACATGGCAGTTGATTTCATCGGCATTCAAACTAAGGAGTCAATAGAAAGAACCTGTGAGCAAGGTGGCAGTCATAGTTTTATGCAATCTGGTCACAAGACAAGCATCTTATCTCCTCTCCCCATTCCAGGGTTACAAGTAAGTCACTAGGCAATCCTACACTCAATGGGAAGAATATGCAAGGATGTGAATACCAGAAGATGGAGACAATGAAAAGAAATCTTAGCAGCTGAGCACCACTTGGGTCAATCTTAAATCAATCTGATAAAAAAGAAAGAGGCTGGATAAACTGGAAACATTCTTTTATGCTTTTTTAAAAAATGTTCTCTTGCAGCCAGGCGCGGTGGCTCAAGCCTGTAATCCCAGCACTTAGGGAGGCTGAGACAGGAGAATCACGAGTTCAAAGCCAGCCTCAGCAATAGCGAGGTGCTAAACAACTCAGTGAGACCCTGTCTCTACATAAAAAAACACAAAATAGGGCTGGAGATGTGGCTCAGTGTTTGAGTACTTCTGAGTTCAATCCCCAGTACCAAAAAAAAAAAAAAAATTCTCTTGGAATCTTTACAGGAGATTTCCTTCAGTAAAGTAGCTTTTATTTGACAAATATATTCCAAAGATGTAAGATGGCTCTAAAACTTCATGGGTAACAATAAAAAGACAAGAAGGAAACCAAAGTTATCCATGACTGATTGAATTGCATAGCTACATAATATTGAGATTATAGTAAATGTAGGTGGACCAATCTAAGTAATTGATATTGACACAGTTAATTCAATAGATATGCATTGAGTATAATATTTTTGCATATGATAGGGGCTTTCATACCTGTTTGGAAATAAGTCAAATAGAATTAGATTTAAATATGTAGATTTCAATTATCTTTGCTAATACGTGCTCATGTTCCAACTTTTACCAAGAACCACTCTGCCTGTGCTTAAAAAATGTAATGAAGAATTGGTTCTTTAAAATTGAAACAAAATTGGCTATAAAAAAATCAGAATCCATGCCTTTATTACTCATTCCTAACAGAACTGTGCTTACAAACTGCAAAGGACTGCCTTTTCTCTAATCTGAGGGGATGTTCCAGACCAACAAATGGAAAATAAAGCCACATTCAGCAGCAGTCAAGGAGATGAGGCGTGGGCACCGAACTGAGCTCCCCTGACTGCCTGCAACATGTGGAAATTCTCTGCTAAAACAATCACTGGGTGATTGGGAATTTTTGCGTCTTGACCAGGTCCACAACCTGCATCTGCCACAGTGAATTTTATTGTATATTGTTCAAAAGAGGAGTTCCTTTGCTAGTATGAAAATAAAAAAGATCAAGTGTATTGTACATTATTCATCAGTCCAGTGTAAATGAAAATAGAATGAACTTAGAGTAGAAAACTACTTTTCAGCAGAAAGAGGGCTTATGTATGACTAAACCATCAACCACAAACTTCGGACCAAATATTGCAAAAAAATGTATGTGAAAAATGGGTAAAATTTTATTACCAGATCACTTTTTCCCATGGTACAAATAAGATAACTGGTTTTTTCATTGTGTTGTCTGTTATTCCAAAGCATTCCTTTTATTTTTAAGTACTAGGATAATATTAACCAAGCCATTAAAGGTATATGTATGGATTATCTTAAGAGTTTTGATTAGTTCCTTTACATATTGCATGTCTTTGTGTTCTACTTCCTATTTAGTCTTCAAGTTTCAATTGTGTCCAGGTGAAGTAGGGAGAGGCAATTGACCCTGAGTCAAAAATGTAATTATTCAGATATGTAGAATGTTTTCCTTAGAATTTGTTAAACACTTTTCCTGGTGAAGATATGAAGTCATTGATAGTTTTAAGAATCCAAGTGGAAAGGCAGCAGACTTAAACATTTATTGAACATATACTATATACCAGCCATTTTTTTAAACACATCTTTCACTGAATGATCAGTCTTTCAAGTAACTATTATTATCTCAATTTGACAAATGAGAAAAATAAAACAGTAAAACTATGAAAGAGAAGAGAGCACATTTGTTGAACAAGTAAATACTAACGTGGGTGCACTTCATAATTATAAAGCTGTTTAAACTTTACAAATATCCACATGTTATACTTTTAAAACACTTACAGATGCTAAATAATTAGCACGGTATCATATACCTAGTAAGAAGGTAAGTTGAATTGAACCCATGTACATCTGATTTCTTGTATCTTTCCCAATGATACCATGGTGCTCAGCATAAAATTCTTTAAATGTAGCCTGTAGCAGAGGCACTGCAAAATTCAGATGGCTTCCTGCCAGCCCAAGAGAAGAAGACTGCTATTTATAAAATGGTTAGGTTATCCAGTTAGGAAAGACATCTAAGAACAACTCTAGAATTTAATTTTCCTGTAAGTAAATAAAATTAATAAGACTAAATGTTAGAGGCACTTTCCTTGGCTGAACTGTATATAACAATGTAGACCCAATCACCAAATATACTCTATTGCTAATTTATTTATTTATTTTTAAAATAAAATGGTTTAAAATTTATTGCTGCATTATAAAAACTGGAGAGTTGAATGAATGAATGAATTCATTTAACAACAGGGTGCGGGGGTTACAGTCCATCCCGAGCCAGCAGGTCAAAGGGGCACCCCCACACTCACCTGGCCCTGCAAGTTGGGAAGAGTTGGAGCCGACTAGCTGGCTGTTCCCAGCCCTACGCCACAGGACATTCAGACACGCTAGGGAGTCCAGTCAGAGCAGGAACCCGTTTATTTGCAGAACAAGCATTCAACTTATAGGGCCGTTTGGCCAATCAGAGACAATGCACGTAGGCAACAGCTGTCATGTGGCAAGGCACGTAAGCCCCCTGAATTCTGTCAACGAGCTGCACGTTCGCGGAACCAACAGTAAATGTAAACCAATCATATAGTTCCTCCTTCCTTTGTGCCTTTCCCATTTACATGCAATGGCTAGTCATAAGGGCATAGCATAGAGCTAGCTCCCCACAACAGGGTACTAAGCTAGGCTCATTACTTTAGTTTTAGCAAACTTCAGAACACTCCATAACATGACCTTCTCACTGACAGTAATGTGATCCCTCCAGGTGGTCTCAAGTTATAGATTTAGCATGGCACGTACTTAGGGTTCAATACAGTTGTTATCCATCTCTGTCTCACCACTGTTGAACATGTTCACACACTGATCTCCATTCACTGATAGAGTAGGGCCACTCTGACTTGCGATTCTGTATCTTCCCCACTTTTCCTACTTTCCTCCCTTCTAAACATACATTTTACTTTAATCTCTGCAAAATTGTCAAATGCGGATTCTCTGCTCACGAGAACACCTGCAGGCACAATGAAATGGTTAAGAACAAAAGTTTCAGATTAGACAACTAACTAGATAAGTTAGAACACTATTTACTTTTAGCATGTGATCTTCACAGAGGAGCCTGGTATGTCTATGTCTCAGCTTCTCCTGTGTAAAACAGTCACAGCAGAGGTACCTATGTCTGAATTATTGTGGGACTAATAGTTGGATGGTCTACCAAATGCAGTGAACATAGGTCCTAACATGCTGGTTTTTATATGATGGAATGAGAGTGAATATTTTATTTTCATTTGCCCTTCAGCTTACAACTATGTATGAATTAAAACCAAGAGAAAAGAGAAACTCTCTTTATCCCCCTAAGAAAGTATGAATCAAGTGGTCTGATAAGCAGATAGGCATATCCACAGTTTGGCCTGATTTTAGATCCTGTGCCCATCCAGGCAACAAGGATGAGATGTTTGGGTCTTCAGCCTGGGTCACGTGACCCCCTCGAGGGGCTGGGTGGGTGAGGGCCTGTGGAGGGTAGTGGTCAGCCTCACCCAAACCACAATGAATGACAATGAAAGAGAAGAATTTGCTAAAGGAAAATCAGAGTGCTGCTACCAGAAAGAGTTTTAAAAGCTGCTGTGAATCCCTGAAAGACTCAACCCACACTGGAAAACCAGTGGAGGGTGCTACTGCTAACCAAGAGAAATGAACGCACCTCATGCCTGCTTTTTTTAACCAGAATGTGGAGATCAAAAGGAGAATTGAGTGCCTCTGAAGCCTATTCTGACTTTTGTTAATTGGAACAGCAAAAGAAGAATTCATGCTCTTAAGGCCAGGAGCTTGGATCTAAGCATTGTTGTGAAGGAGAAAGAAGCAGATACCAAAGGAGGTCAATTAGGATTTTCTTTATTAGATAATTTGACTAAGTGAGACTTGTTTCGTAAGAGAGTCTTTCTACCCTCCCTCATAAATTATGCAAGGCTTACTTCAGACTTTCCACTTTTCCTAGAGATAAACAGCTTTGAAAGGCATATCTCTTCAAATTTAAACCATTTACTTACTCCCATGGGAAATATGCAAATAAAAAGGACATGTTATGCAAATGGAAGAACAAGTTTACAAATAAAAATATATTTTCCTGAGCTTGTCTATTCTTTTTATATTTGAATAGGACCTCATGCATTCTCTTGTCTCTGGAAAGAATGTGTAAGAATAACAACAACAACAAAAAGACATAAATTGCCAATACTTTCTAGTTTAGCTTTGCTCCATAAGCCTCTATAAATGTAGAACTAAGTCCTATTGATGGCAAGCTACAGATATTGTTCAAATGAGGCTGTTTTGTCATAGAGCCATTTACCATGAGAAAGAGAGTAAAAGAGAGTGCATGCATCTATGTGCTTTTCTTTTTTCTCTCCTGTATTTCTGTTCATAAGATATTTCCTCTCTCTGTGGCTATCTACCTCCCAAGTCAACGGAGGGATGAATACAAAATTCAGGACAATGCAATTGTGTTTCTTTAACGGATTGTCACATATATAAGCAAGTTTTTATAAATGTTCATATAAAAAGAAGGAATAAGGAAATGTGGAAGGTAATTATGGAGGTCATCAAAAGTTTTCTTTCTCTTCTTTTGTTTTTAAAAGAAACATATTTTCAGATTATAAATTAAAAGAACATTATGAAAAGACATGGAGAAGACCATTAAAAAGACATGAAATATGAAAACCTCAAGTAATAAATAATGAATACAATTAAATAAATGGCCAGTCATTTTCTCAGCATTTCAGCCAAGTGCTAGTTCTGGGATTTAAAATTAATACGGAAACCATAGAAACTGATACTGTGCTACACATACATGAAAATCTTGCTTAATTTTATTGTATTCTTAAAATGGATATTTGAGTGGGCAATGAATCAGATAAGTGCCCTAACATGACTTTAATTTATTACCAACAGAATTAAACTCTAGAGGAGTCCATGACAAGAAATGAAAACCTGGAGCCAATTAGACTTGTTCCCAGTTTGGGGTTCCTCCTAATTTTCCCTGGAGTGTCTCTGAGTCAATAGTTAACATTACTTCCAAGATGTGTCAAATCAAACAATGTAGCATTAAATGAAAGTATCACTGGATATTAAGGAATACCTTTGGAAAAATGCCTTATGAAAACACACTTCAATTGTTGAACTTGACAGACCAAGTCCATTATTAAAAAAATATGTCTATCAAAAAATCTTGACTCATATTCATAGCACTTGAGTTGTGTTTATAGTTCCTTCCTAGTTCCAAAGAAGAAACTCTCACCATGATTGTTACCCCAGAAAGGATTGTTTATTTGTTTACCAGTGGATTGTTTCCTTAAAATCTGATCTTACTCTTTACTTAAAACCTCACCTACAGGAAGTTATGGAGATAGATACAGAGTGGATATGGAGGTAAAGACATAGATACATGGCATATATTATATATAAATGAGAGAGTGAGAGAGAGAGAGAGAGAGAGAGAGTGTGTGTGTGTGTGATGGAATAAATAGTATACTCAGTAATTTCCTGTTCACCCATATCACATTCACAGAGCCTGGTCCTTATAAATCTACCTCAGTAAACATTTCTCTGAAAAGATTAACATGTTCATACTCCTTAGCATCTATTTTTAAAAACTTCAGGATTTTGTGCAATGAGATGAAGTGCCAGTGAAGGCATAACTAGGCAGTCACTCCACCATTCCACCTGCACAAATGATTACTGTTATATGTGCCATGTTTTATCATAGTTGCTTGTCCACACAGTGAGACTTTGAAACCTGGATATGAAGCATCATCAGATTCATTTCTGTATCTGGTAATAGCTGCTGCCTCAGCCTGGTCTCCTTTACCAGGCCAGTGAACATGTCTCCTAGCTGTTGTGAACTTGATCTTCCTTTAGCCAATAGGAGCCCAGGGATGCCTGAGAGGGGAGCCCTATCTAAGTGACTAGGTAGGTGACTCTAGGGCCCAGCCTCTTGACTCCGGGAGAAAGGTCTGTGGTGGTGCTCACATTCTGCAGGTGCCCTGGAGATGAGCCCTCACTGACACTTAACAGAACCCACATCTCTGCTCAGCGTCTTCTCCTTCCCTGCTCTGCTTCCCTCACTACCTTGCAGATTTCTCCCCCAAATGCTTTATCAGTAAACTAGCTGCACAAGAACCCCTGACTCTAAGACAGCTGTAAGTCCACTGATTTTTTATGAGAAATATTCTATTTCTCCTATCAAACTATGAGAATTCTAAGAACAAAATGAAGACTAATCTATTTTCTTCATATCATTCCATCTCTTGCCTGGCATATAGAAATCGCTCATAATGTATTTCTAAATCTGAACGAGTGTGAGAATCTATCTCATTCCTTATTCTCATCTTATCCTGAACAAATAAATCCAAGGAAAAGAAAAAAATGAATTTAAGGATTATTGTTGCCATTGTCATTTAATACCAAACCTTCTCCAGGACCAATAGAACATGAATTCTTGCTTGATGTAGTAAAATCTGAAGCAGCAGAGAGATGAAAAAGCACATCCCCAATCTCCTATTCTTACAACAGCACAGATAATTATCAATGGCATCTCAGTTGAAGAGAATCATTAACAATAGCTAAGGGCCATCTACCCAAACTCAATTTTAGTTTTTTTTCTCTTTTTTAACTTTCCCTGAGAATATTTTCCATTTCTTACTTTCATTCTACTCTGTATAAAATCAGTATTAGGTTGGTAAATATCAAGCCAACTCCAGCAAATCAAGATGGGGCATTTTCTCTGTTGTAGCACAGTATGTCACCAGAGATTAAAACAAATGTAGGGTGTTGGTTTCTATTGTATCTCTTCAGATGACCCTATTTCTCTTCACTAAGGAAGATAGATCGGATTTCACCACTTAAATTAACAAATTCTTCTAGAAGGACAAGAACTCCTAAATTAATCAAAAGCATGTGATATATCTAAATTAACATGAAGGCACAGTTTCTTCTCAGTGTTTCTGCTTCTGCTTATGTTTCATTAATTCAGCTGTGGGATTTCCATGATAAATAAATAGAACAGTGCTCTCGGTATTCTAATTATAATTCCTGCTACTAACTGATCATCCCAAAAATTTGGCCAAGAAAGCATAAAGATAATTGACTTCACAAACACATTTTGTTTTAGGGTAGAGGTGGCCTTTTGATGAGAATGGCTCTTTAGGTTTCTATTACTCAAACTTGGGTTAGATAGGCAAAATCCACACTCCAACAAAATCACAACATAACTCATCCATGGTCTCTAAGAGGATTAGATGTTTGGGAACATTTGTCATTAGTCAGTTCCTCTGGGAACTTTCAAGAATCAACTGTCATAAACAAAGACAGTTATAAACAAAACTAGTGTGATGGGGAGATGAGGGTGTGAGAGAAGAGGAAATCATCTTTAGGAAATTGGTATTTAATCTTGAATCAGTTGCCACTTGGCAGAAGGTGCTGAGAACATTTAGTAATCTCAACTACTTGTATTCATCTGTACAGGTTGCTATAACAAAGCACCATAGACTGGATATCTGAAACAAATATTTGTTTGTCATGAATCTAGAGACTATGATGAAGGTACTGGAAGGTCTGGTATATATTAAGAGACAATTTCCTTTTTGCTGTATCCTCAACATGGCCAAGAGAAAGCTCATCTCTCTGGTGTCTCTTCTTGTAAAAACCCTAATCACATTCATAAGAGTTCCATCCTCATGACCTAAATACCTCCCAAACGCCCCATCTGTAAATACTATAACACTGGGATTAGGGTTTCAGCATAATATTTGTGAGACAGAAACATTTGGTCCATTGCACTACCCCTTCTGATAACCTTGAGAGGAATGTATTTTTACTTTCATTTTATAGGTGATAAAACTTGATTTTACAGATACCAAATAAATTTTATAAGTATATGGCTACTAAATGGAAGAGCTGGAATTCACACCAACAACTGTCTATTATCATGTTTTCACTCCATAACTATACCAGGTTAGCTATTAACTAAGGAGTCGTTTTCTATTGGGCTCCTAACCTCTGTGACTCAGAAATGAAAAGAGAAGTTTTGCAGACATCTGCCTGCGATGGATTGAATGCATTTTCCAAAATGTATATGTTGGTATGTGCTCCCCACTCAAGAGTATTAAAGGGTGGGACCTTTGAGAAGATCTTCAGGGCTCTTTTCTAAGGAATGAATGAGCACTGTTATCACAGGAATGAGTTCTTAAGAAAAGGACCAGTCTGGGGCCCTTCCTCCATCTCTGGCTTTTGTTTAACTCATACTCTTGCCCCCTCTTGACCTTTCACCTCCTGGCATGGGATGACACAGTGTGAAGGATCTCAGTATGTAAAGACCACATACTGGTGCCATTCTCTTAGAATTCCCAGCCTCAAGAGCTATGAGCCAAATAATTCTCTGTTCTTTTTAAATTACTTGGTCTCAGGTATTCTGTTGTAGCAGCAAAAAAATAGACTAATACACTTTCTTTTTAAATTAAACCATAATCATAATCCCACTACTTTTCTGTTATTATTACCTGATAACTAATAACTAATAAAATACTTATTTAGAAGATAATCCTCTATCCCAAGCATAAATGTAGTCTTTTAAAAAGTTATCAAAATGAGTTAGCAAAATTCATTGGATACTTTCAGGGCATACTTAAGATTTGGAATACATCAGCAAATGAAAAAATTTTGGGATTAAGCAAAATACTGAATACTCACAAATTTGCAGCCTAATGCCCAAAGCTGACTTAGGCATGTTCATAGCTCCATGATCTTCCAAACCCTGGGGGAGTTCCAAAATTACTGCCTGGCCATCTGAGTCAGGAAAAAAGAAAGGAGGCTTCATTGTACTCTCTACAAAAGTGAGAGGAAATTGAGCCATGTGCTCTACTTTCTTTGTTCAATGTGGTACAACCGTCATCTAAGGGCGAAGGATTAAGACAAAGATGGGGAGACTCAAAAAGAGTTGTAAAAATTAAAAGAATTGAGATTCACTGTCTTGGGGAATGAGAGGAAAAATTGACCAATGATGGTTTACCAGAATATAAACTCCATGAGATCAAGGAGTTTCTCTTCCTTTTCTTTCCTTAGTATTTGGCACCTAATATGTGCTCAACAAATACTTGGTGGAGAAACCTCAGAAGAAATTCTAGTATTTATTTTATAAGTGGGAATATTCACAATGTCATTTTAGAATTAAATCCCATTAACAGTATTACAATAAAATTGCTGACATCTCACTTATATCATCTCTACATCATTATGAGGTGGTGAGCCCATAATGCCACATAGATAGTCTTTGTGAAGTTGAGGTCTGGATCAAATGACTATCAATTGGTGAATAGTGGTAAAAAGATGAGCTCAAAGACTACCTGTATGGCCTAGGTTCAGGCTACCTTCCCAGAAAACTGCTGTGGTGATGGTAAAGTGGTCAGGAGAGTTGTGAGATATTGTGTGTAGATGAATCTGGAGTCTTTCAGGGACTCTGCTAGCTGCAGCCGCCTGCTACTGTCTCTTCTTCAAGTGACTGGCTCACCTTTACTTTTCATCTCTAAGAGCCAGAGTCTCATAGGTGCTTCCTCTGAACTATTCCTCAAACTCTTTTCCCAGAGCTTCTTGGTGCTCCCTCTAGTCTTATCCCTCCTCTTTAGGAGTCTCTACTAAGGTTACAGAGAACTGTCTCATCCTGCCAGCAATGGCTGCCAATGCCCATTAGCTTTGGTGCTCTGCTTTGTAGAAAGTTCTAAACTTCTTTAGGAAGCAGCAGTGTGGAGAGTTTACAGATAATAACCAGGCCTACTAATGTTGCATCATGCTGATTGATGGGCTTGGGGTCTACTTTCTCCTTAGTCCCTCATCTCAACTCTTCATGATCACAGATGTTCAAGCCCTTCAGTCCTATGTGTTCAATTACTGCTTCTATCATGTAAAAAGTAGGAAGGGGAAGGAGCAGTGTGGTATGTCAGTCAAGTTTAAGCTTTCAATCCTTATTTGAAAAGCTGACAGAATGCCTTGTAATCTCCACGTGAAAACCAATGTTTAAAGCAAAGACTTATTAAATCTATAAAATATACAAATGAATAAATGGTTGCTAATGGCATGCATGGCTTTTCATATTCTTCATTAAAGCTAAGCCAGGAAAAAATCGCTCTCATTTTAAACAATAAATTCACTTTCTGTTATCCAGGATACCTCACTAATCCATTTCAGGTTTTTAGCATAATACAGATCTGTCTACATTTGCAAAATGAAAGACCCAGCTGAAAGAGAAATGAGGGAAAAGCAAGGGTCTCATTTTAGAGTAACATGGAAAACCCATTAACCCAGAATTCATTTTAAACAAGTCGTTGCTGGACAGTGTGGGCTGAGAGTGATTATTAGTTCTGGGAATCCATTATGAAAAAGATAAAGTTAAACATTGCCCTGGAAAATTGATGCATTGAATTGGATTCATTTGTCCATTGAGTAGCAAATAGAGCTCAATTTTGGTAATGAGAGCTGGGATATCTGAGGTTATCTCAAGAACAAATGTGAGAGCAAGTCAGGCTAAGGAATTATAAAGTACAGAGTAGGACTTTTATATAATCATTTGAACATGGTGGATTCAGAGTATGTCAATTTATCTCAACTGGAACTATGCTTCCTAAAATTCCTTCCCTTCATAGTTCTTGGTTAACATGAAGTATCAGCTATTCTTTGTGCATCAGACCAAAGCAGACAATGAGGCTCCGTGAAGATTTTTGGTTACTGCTGGCTCACCACCTTGGAGGAGCATTCATTTTACAGTATCCTACTACTATTCCTGCCAGATATTCATTCATCTTTGATGGCTCTTGTGCTAGATGCAGTATTAGCTCTGAATGAAGGCACTAAGATCTCACAATATCCCTGCCATTGATGCATAAAGACAGTGAGGAACCATCATGGACTTTAGTTTATCCTCATAGGCTCCCACCAGTCTCCTGGTTTCAGTAACTTTACACATCCATTCTCCTTCTCTACCAAACCCAGACAAAAACACCTCATGATTTTGTTGAAACACATCCTACAACAGTGTAAGTAAGACTAAGCACATTAATAAATAACTTATTTATATATTAATGAACATTTTAAAGTTTGCTTTCTCATCAAACCCTGACTGAAACACAGGGTGAAATTATAAGAATACCAAAAGAAACAAAATAGGAAGACTTTTGGATAAAGCATCTTTAATTTCATAGAAGAAGGACAATGATTTTCAGCTCCTGTTGCTGCAATTTTCTCCAGACTGCTTAATTAAAGGTTCAGTCTGCCATATTTAAAAACTCCAGGTAGAGGATAAAACAATTTACTGATAAATTATTTCCATGATTTTCATTGTTTCTATATAACTTTGTCTATATTATTGAAGTTATTAGTCACACACTTTTAAATAAAACACAACATCTGAGAGTCCACTGGAAATTTATGGCCAACATTTCAAATATATTCAATGTTAGACATTATCTAGATATCATAATTTTTAGTACTGATGCTCTGCCACATAAGATTTTGTTTTGTGCATAACTTTTGGTGCACATTTTCATTTATGGCCTGATTTTTCTTCTCAAACAATTCCAAGAGGTCAGAAAAGAGCAAGTGGTTGGGGTCTGGCACATAAGGAAAGAATAGAGAGAACATTTCTGGAGCCCAGGCTTTTACATTTGCATTATATGATTTTGGTGAATTCTCATAAACTCTTTATGGTTAGTATGTTACCTATTATAAGACTGAGGAAGTGTAGACTTAGAGAACTGAAATTCAACATTTGACACGGAATAAATGGCTGTGAATCAAGTTCCCTGTAACTCAAAGCCCAAGCTCTCTATTCCTTCATCAAGGCAAGGGAGGCTCACATTTCTGAAGGTTGACCAGTCAGGATTCTGGCCTTCTCTCTTCAACGTTTTATCCTCTGACTTTGATATTATTTAATTCCAGATACATGAATAAGTTTACTCTGTCTCTATACTGAAAAATAAATCTTCTTTCTAGCTTGAACAAAGCTAGACAGAGTATGGAGCTCTTGATTATGGAGCTCTTGAGTATGAAATCCCTTACCCAAGAGATCAGCAGAGATCCTTGTTGATGTTGGGTATACTATGACTTTCTCTTCTATTTTCTATAACCAGACCTACTTTTATTTATTTTATATCAAATCTTGACCCTAGGCCCAAGATTAACCAAAAATCTGTCTTGTGGTTCATTCTATAAGCATTGGGGGCCCGATACTAGCCAGACATAATGCAAAACATAGGATTAATGAATAATGCATAGAATCTGTCCACAATGAGATGATATTTCTATTGCAAATACAAAAGATAGTCATGTAAAATGAAATTTTAACAAGGAACAGCACTACTATAATATGAGAATGTACAAGGACAGGAAGGACTAACTCTACTGAGAGACAGAATAGGTAGGTTTCATAAAAGTTCTACTTGAGTTAAGGCTTGAAGAACAAGGAAGATTTTTCCAAGGTGAAAATATAGTCAGCAGTAATAGCATGTGCAAAAAGATAGTGGCATAAAGTAGAGTTAATTTTTTGGAATTATAATAGCTTTATGTTGGAGTATAGAGAATGAGAGGGGAATCTGGGCAGTGGGGCTGGCGGAGGAGGCATAAAATTGTCAAAGAAATAGTATTTAGATCATGATAAAGAATTTGGACTTTTATCATAAGAGCAATGGAACTAATTAAAATGTTTAAACAGAGAAGGGCTATGACTAAATGTCCAGGTCTGACATCTGCATAAGAAATAATTTGGAAGGAGGGTTAAAATTGACCTGGAGTGGTTTATGTCCATTCAATCCTGAGCTAGTCCAGACCACCAGGACACCACCCCTCCCTACCTATACCCTTCATGGAAATCAAAGCTTCTATTCCTGGTGCTCCATATGTTTCATCCTACATCAAATGTATATTTAGATGTACTGTCTATGTATATTTGGATGTACTGTCTATGTTCTCTATTTTATCATCACTGCCAGATCTTTGGGTCATGGCTTTTCTTCCCCCACAAAACATCATACAGGTTACTAGTTGGGTCTACTGACTATGCTATCCCTGTGTATCTTTTGGTTTCATAATACCAACCATTATCCATTTCCTCTACTCCAGTCCCTCTAAGTCCAAGTTATGATTTCCAGGGTCAGGTAGAAGGTTTTCTCCACTGCCGCTGAATTCTTAGTGACCAGTTCTATTGGTTAAAGATGATCTTGGATAATATCGCATATAGGTTATATATGATATGGATAATACTGCATATACAATATACACGCATATATAATATATAATATACATATATAATATGGATAATATGGCATATGTAATATGTGATACATATTACATATATTCATATATTATATACATTATATGTAGTGGCCCTACTTAACTGTATTTTTGAATATAGTTCTAGTCTTATAATTTTATTACTGAACATGAGTAATGAGAATAAGAAAAAAAATCATATCTAATTAAAACTACTTTTTAAAATCCTATATATCAACTATATTGTTAATTCCTTGCAGGCAAAGAAAATCTTTGGCTAGCTACCACCCTGTGACTCTAAGCTCTTCTTTAAAGATGTATGAAGCCATAATCAAATTAATGGAAAAACGATAAAAAGACTTTACAAACAAAAATGCTGAGGTGCATTATATACTAAGAAAAGTAAGAAAAAAAGAAGAAACCAGAACCATATGATAAGGCTTCTCACAGCTGGATGGCAGAAACAAAAAACAGTGGTGAAAATTTTCATCTCTTGATAAGAAGTGTTTTCCTAGTAATAAACTATTATAGTGCATTTCATGCACCTGTAATGTGTAACATTTTTAATGTGTTAAAATGAATAAAATCGGGGAGGGGGGTAGCTAAAGAAAGAATCAAACACCAGACCACAAAACTTCCAAGTATCATCTAAGCATCAGGGAGGAAGTATGATATTTTAATTTAAAAAGTCCCCCATGTATAATACCTAGAATTTTCATTTCTGTAATTGCCCCTTCAATATTAAGACCCTTTGTTCCAGAGGGATAATGACAGGTAGAATTTCACCTAAAATCCCCTCAAGTTTCCAGTTCTCCTGGTCACTTCCTCCTCAAAATTCTTCCTGTTAGTAATCAAAGGCACCTCATTATGGCCCCGGTGTAAGTTGGAACAAAAAGAGCCATTTCTCAATGGGCTGTAAAAAGAATAAAACATGAAAGGAGTCATACTTTTTACAGTAAGAGTCATAGAATTTTAGTGACCTTCAAGATTAATTTCCTATCTTTTATAGACATTTTAACTGAAAATCAGAGAAGTTAGTTTGCAATAATTAGGATCAAAAGTGGGTCTTGGTTTGACAGAGACATTAACCTTACACAATTTTGAGAATCATCTTTTAAAAATATAACATAAAATCACATATGGGATTATAGCTTTGAAACTGAGGAGTTAGTAGTCTACTCAAAACCAAATGAGATAAATCCTAAATTGAATAAAGGAAAACTAAGCATTTGTTGAATGACCCAGTGGTGGGAAAAGCAGGGAAGCAGAGAAGCATCAGGAACAACTGGAACCAGAGAGGTGAACTTCACCAGGATGGTTTCTGTCTTTTCCTCTGTATGTTGCCTTTCCTCAGAAGTATTCTTCAGATCAGGGAACTAGCCACTAAAGGTCCATGAGTCACTCATCATAATGCTTTAACCAACACAGAGAAGCTCCCTCTGGGCCAACTCAAATTCTAGGGAAGGACCTTAGTTGGTCCAAGTCAAGTCTTGCTAGAAGAGGAGAGCCTTATAAAAACACAGGAGCAACCACTGGCACACAGTGCAAGAGGAGATCTCTGCCAAGACGAATCTGGAAAGACAAAACAACCATGCCATAAATGATTTATTCCATGTAATGAGTGGGAAGACTCAGAGTCAAAAACTGAAGGTTCATTTCCAGTATAAAGTGCTTCCTCTAAAAGTAATAGCAGATTCTAAACACTTTCATTTTCCTGGTTCAGCATTTTTGTTTTCTAGTCACAGAAAATTATCAGAATACCAAAATGCAAACAAAACCAAACACAAAATAATCTTAACTTTTTTTCATTCAAAGGCCACTTAAAATTCTTCTAAGTGGTTAATATATGCATGAATTCTCAATTTGTTAATAGAAAATATAGGACATGTGGATTAAGCATTTATTATGTATTACATTATACTAGAAATTATCCTTTTAGCTGCTATTTCATTTATTTTCTCATTGTCTCCTTATCATAGATACAAAATGCACAAAAAGGGCTAAATTGTTGTGCCCTAACATTATTGTACAGTGCTTTGATATGTAAATAGGGTCACTATAAGCTATCACTTATTAAAGGCATATTTTTAGAACAAGTAGCATATTGCTAACAGTTCAGACCAAAAAGTTCCTGCATAAGGAAGTTACTATTGATTTGCATTTCTTAGTTAAGTAATTCACTATTGATTTATATTTCTGTGCCCTAAATAAAGTGCTTCGATCATTGGAAAATTAAAATAAGAGGAATTGAAAATGGGGGGATTTCAGCATCAAAATAGAAATAAAATCCCAGGCCTTCCTTTTTCCTCCCTCAACTCTGCTTAGCAGAGTCTTTGTTTGTTACTATTAAAGTAATATTAAATCTTAATATTAAATTTAAACTCACAAATTTCCACTGTTCTAGATTGGCACTGAAGATTCCTCCCCAGGTGGCAATATGATATTAGTTGAAGGAATTTCTGGAAAGGATTCGCATAATGACTCAACTACACCACCCTACCCCAGATGGGAAAAGACAGAGCTTTGCAAATACTGAATGGATTTCAGTTTCAGCGGGTTCCTATTCCTGAGGCTTCCCTGGGCTAGGTGTAGCCCAGTGACCTGTCATGGCGCCACGGAGCGTGCATTCACTTACTATGTATCAAAAGACAAGAGCGTAAAATTTTACTTCTCAAACAGAAGTAAAATTTGGAAGTCTAAAATTCTGAAACCGAAATGAAGGGTAGAAGATACAACTCCCAAATGACAGAATAGGAATGATCTTCCAAATGAGTAAGATTTTAAAAAGTCTGTTAAAATTAATTTTCAATTTTCTTCACCGAAACCAAATGCTGCTGAGCGCTCATGGAGTGGAGTTCCTTGCAAAGAGGAGGAATAGGACAGGACAGGACAGGAGCAGGATGGCAATGTATTGGCCATCCCACACTAGAGATCCAATAAGCAGAGTATCCAAAGAGACATTGCAAGGTTCCCAGAGATTGGAAACATTCAGAAACCAGAATGAAGCTCACACCATTCCACTAGCACCATGTTGCTAAGCCAATTTGCAAGCAAAGTGACAAACTTATAAGATTTACCAGAATCTAAAGTGCAACTTAGTCACCCTTCCAAAGACAGATTTAACATATCAGCAACTTGGAGAAGAGTGCTGATCACATTTGAACATTCTACGTTCCTCCTGCCTACACAATAGCACTACTTGAAGATGTTCTTCCTTTCTTATTGTAAAGTCATTTTTTTACCTCTTAGACTCAGAAAAGTACACCATTTGTCATTTATGTGTATCTGTGTCTATTTTTTTCCTGAACTCTCAATCTTCTCCACTGATATTGTACTAAGTGATCATAATTTAAAATAATGTCTCAGGAATGCTTTCTGTGACAGAAAGTCTCCATTCCCTGCTCACAGCTTCATTTATTTCCTGTCCACATAGCTTTAACCTGCGCTCAGGGAGAATGACATCCACCAACACTGTCACCTCAGTCTCTTCATCTTCTGACTAGGAGGAGGCACTGATATGAAATCGAATAATCAGAAGAGAAGAGGTTGGGGGTATTGTTATCTCTATTCTCTCCCAGCTGAGTGGCACTTCCACAGGAGCTATGTTCCTCCGTAGTGGACATATCAGGCAGCCCCTGTCACAAGGCTTCAGCTCTCCCCAGCTTCTAGCAGCAGCCTCCTCCCTTTGTCTGTGTTGGCCCCATGGTAGTAAAAGTTTCCAGCCATTGCTAGTCTCAAAGGCTTTGCTAACCCCCTATGAAACCCTTAACTCCACGTATGTCTTGGTAAAGAGACTGTTATATTTACTTGAATAATTCTTATATATACACTTCCTTTCCTTCCAGGACTCTGACTAATACAGCTCTAAAGAGATAGCTACAGCTGGGTGCTGTGGCGCACACCTGTAATCCCAGCACTTTGGGAGGCTGAGACAGGAGAATCGCGAGTTCAAAGCCAGCCTCAGCAATGGCAAGGTGCTAAGCAACTCAGTGAGACTCTGTCTCTAAACAATTACACACAAAAAAAGGCTGGGGATGTGGCTCAGTGGTCAAGCACCGCTGAGTTGAATTTCCAGTACCAAAAAAAAAGAGAGAGAGAGCCATGTGTCTCTTGTCAGAAAAATGAATGCAAACTGCAGTGATGACAGTCCCTTGCACCAGGGGCTGTATCTCCAGAAAGCAGTATGGTGTAGCAGATCTGCACATGGCTCTTGGTATCAAGGTTCAAATGATGGTTCTTTTCCTTCTTAGATCCATGAACTTGACCAAATCTTGTCTCAAAACCCATTTCTTTTAAAATGAGGCTAATTATCATATCTCCCTTCATAAAACTGGTGCTGGAATTAATGGATATAATTTGGTTTAAACTTACAGCATGCCATAGGCATTAAAACTGAAAACCTGACAGCTATAATTGTAGCCATGATGTTAAAATGAGAATTCTTGGAATGAAACTTCAACTGAGAGGTATAATCCAGACATTTTAAAAATGACTCTGTTAGTGACCTTCGCAAAGAAAAATTCATGGTGCCACTTTACTCAGTTTACAAATTGATACAGCATCATTATTACTATCAAAGAATGATAAGCAGCATCCTGGATTATTTTCTTATCTTCTCAATTAGTCTTAGGTTAGATGAATTCCCCAACCTTGAAAAAAAGCCCTCTCCCTTATCTCAGAAAGACACAGACTGAGGGGAACATGATGAAGAAGTCAACTCCTTCTGAGATTAACCAGTACTATGCTTAGTACTTTTACATGTCTTAAATCTTTCAGTCCTCATAGTAATCACATAAGGTCACACATTATCAGTCGTCCATTTTACAGATAGAAAAATTGAGGAAAATATTAAATAACTTGCCTGTGGGTGAATCTAATAAGTGGCAGATGTGAATTTTCAACCTTGGAGTCCAGGTTTCAACATCCATGTGCTGAAGCATCCAGCTATACTGCCACAGTTTTGGATGCCATGGACATCTGGATTCCATCTTTGTGAATGCAAACATTTCATCCTGAATCATAACACCAGTAAAACATTTTTGCCAAGAAAGCACATTGCAGAGCAAATATCATTAGGCCCTTTTAATTTATTATTGAATTTTCTATTCAGCACAGTTAAATGCTTACTTTTTATGTTTACTTTATTGAATTATATTCATCCGGATCATTTTTCTGTAAACTATGCACTGAATGCCAGATTTATTGGTTAAGTCATTTTGTCTATATCGAATGTGACTGATTATTGCCTTCCACTCATAGGACTTTTCTTTTATGGTTTTTGTAATAGAGTTTCAGCATACCTACATTTCATTTACATGAATTCAATCATCTTGGCCAAAAATTAAAATAAATCTAAGAGTTTCAATGATTTCCCAAACCTACACCCCAGGGATTATTAAACATTGAAAGGTTTTATACAGAGGAAGGTGAGAATTGGGCAGCAATTTCTCCAGGAGGAACTTTAGAATTAATGGGACAGGTTAATTTATAACAGAATAAATAACAGATAACTTATTCTGTTGATGAAAAGCAGATTATTAACACAATCTGAAAATATGCTCTCATAATTTATAATTTTTATAATTTATAATTCATAAGGATAATTGTAATTTACTATGTAATGAAGAATTCAAATAGCACTTTAACCCAGTGGTGAAAGTTAGCATTATGAATAAAGGGTTTGTACACATAATGTGCCTCCAGGTATGGTAGCCTAAAAGGAACACAAAATCACATGTTTAAAAATCTAGCCAGTAAATCCTGGACTTGAATTAAATGACAAGGAAACATCTGGTGAACTAAATTAAAGCACAATCTACAACACATGCCATCTATATTCCTCAAAAATCTCAAGATCAGAAAAGACAGAAAAGAAAATCTAAGGAACTATTCCAAATTAAGGGAGAATGAAGCAACATGATAACTAAGTGCAAAATGTAATCCTGGGCTAGATTCTGTATGACATAAAAATCACTGTGAAAGATATTTTTGGGATAGTTGATGAAATGGAAATATGCACTATACATCATATAAGTTTGGTGAAGAAATATTAAATTTCCTGAATTTGATATTTCCTGAATTTGACTATGGTTTTATATGCAAATACCCTTGGGAAACATACACTAAAGTATTAAGGGATAAAAAATAATGAAGTATGACTCTATTCCCTTTGGTCCAGCAAAGCTGTGTGTGTTTATGTATATGTGATGTGTGTGTGGGTGTAGGTGTGTGTGCACATTGAGAGAATAAAAACACAAATGTAGCAAAATATTCAGTTAATAAATCTGTACAAAAAGATGTACAGTTGTTCTTTGTCCTTTCATGAAAACTTTTCTTTCAGTTGGAACTCATTTCAAGATCAAAATTCTTTTAATATAAGAATTACTGGAAGGCCTTTGAGAAATACTGACCAAAATTGAGAAAATTGCTAAAATCTAATGTAGAAAATGACAATAATGCCAGAGCTAGCAATTTGGAATTGCCACAAAATTGTGAAAGTGTTGCAAAAACCCTCAAATTATTTGCTTGCTGATCATGGTCCTTCTATGGAATTGCATGTTCTGTATATTATCCAGTTATACATACATATTAGTGCACAGGGATATCTACCAAGTACCTTGTACTCTATATTTATGGGCAATTTAGGGATTTCCCAGTGTGATTTTTACTACATGTGATTTTCAACTTAATTTTCAATCTTAAAACCAGTTTCTAAAATGCTACTTCAGTGTATTTCTAGAAAGTCCAGTTTTTCTAGATCGATTTTTACAGATCTAAATTTTTAAGGACACAGTCTACACCATTTTGGGTGCTCTGATCTTTCCTTCTGGTCACAATGTGCTAGATATTGTCCTTTTTCTTGTCTCTAGTAACTACATCCAGAACTCCACAGCCTCTGGTTTCCAGGTGAATATGGATAAGAGGAGACCCCAGCAGGAGACCAGAGGATAGGAGCTGAGTGCCAGGATAATTTATTTCTGGGATTACTCCTTACCTGGCCAATAAATGCTTCATTCCTCTATGGAGAGCATAGTTCCTGTTGGGTGACCATTTCCTGCACTTACAGCATTTGCCGTAGTTTCTAGTAACTGCTCTGTCAAATTCTGGCCCTGGAAAATGTTACCAGAATAATATGTTGATGAGACAAAGCTGAATGGTTTGCTTATCACAGGAGGACCTATAACTATACTACTGAGTCTTAGCAGCATCTTGCAGGAGGAGAACAAAGACAGCATGTATGTGATGTTGGAGGGTTCTGGTTCAAGGTGGACTTTTCAATGTCTGGGCTTGCTTAGACCTGGGCAAAGCTTTTGATAAAATAGTTTAGAATTGGAGAATACAAAAAGATAGGGGTTTCCAAGTAAGTTAAAGAATAAACAACTGCTTGATAAGCTTGGTTGAGCCATCTGGTGTTGTAAGATGGTGATACTCAAATGATGGCTAGTTACCTACTATGGTTTTGAGATGAATAGACTTTTAGACAGTATTTGAAATAATAGAGTTATTTGAAACTGCATCTTCCTAGTAAAGAGTTGTCTAAAATAGCAAAGTCAGGTAGATAGATTATGCAGGTGGTTTTTGTTCTCTGTTCCCATCCTTGTAGCCTGGGGATGGCACTAGCTCCCCTCTGTCAGTAGCCCCAGGGACATCACGATCTGTGGTTGGTTTTCCTCAGCCCCGCCTACATCTCTGTATATAACTTCATGAAACTCTTTTCAATTATGCCACTTGTCATCTATTTCTTATTGGGAACCTCATTAATAAAGACATTTATGAGTTAAAAATAAACATTTTTCATATGCTCACCGAATTGCTCTGTCACCCTGTTAATCAATTGCATTGCTATTAATGAGTTGCATTGCTTGTCTAATTCAGTATCATGTATATGTTGTGGTCACTGAAGGCACAGCAAAATGCAAACCACAGAATAAAAGTCTGTGCTTTGTGTCTGATCTATTTGACCCTATCTACAGGAGTGGTCTCATTTCTAATCTCTTGCACTAACCTTGGTAGAGGAAAAGAGATACTTGAATATGTCTGGGAATTTAGCACCAGCATGGCTTCACTCTGCCCTTTTACCCTGGTTCTGAAAGCTGCAGTTCTTTTTGCTTCTTTCTGGGTCTCCATTGCCATGATGATAATCTACCTAGTGACTAACCATTGCTTTAATTTGCCAGTTCCCACTGCCAAGACCAGGAGATGACAATAAATCCTTACCAAGTGCTAGAGTTTGTTCATAGCTGCTGACCTGTCTGGATTTCTAGAATCACTCTTGAATCCACTGTCTTTAGCTACCTCTGTGTGTATGCTTGCATCCACATGTGTGTGTTTTTATTTTGAACCCTACTACCACTGCCTACTCACACCAGTTGCTCTACTGTTAAACCCATTGGTGTGCTATCTGTTCCCCAGGTATCTGATAGGGAAAATAATGGGAAAAAAAAGTTATCTGCTAGCTCCCCCAGAACACACTTATAAAAGCTTGAAAGAAGCTAAATCTTTAAAAGCAAAAAAAATAAGTGCATGTCTAAACACATTTCCTGACTGTTTCTCTGGCCTTTCTTCTCCCTACTAAGATTACCATCATCTTTAATATACATATCTCACAAACATCCGCCAAGTGCTGTATTGAATTATTTAGTATGATTTAGCATGGCTGTTTGTTCTGTGTTAGATCTGTTTGGAATGAAATAAAAGAAAGGACACAAGGCAGACAGAGAGGAGTACAATTATAGACAAATCACACCAGGTTTCATCATTCTTTGCTTTCATGCCAGAAATTATTTCCGTTTAGTTATAATAAGCACATCATACTTAATACAAAACTCACATAACACATAGCCCAATACTTTCAGAAACAAAAAGTGAACCCCACACAAAAGCCTGTGTCATCTGCAATTGCACCAGCACTTTAAAAAAGAGGGATAGTATTTCCCTAAAGGACATGTTATGATGATGGATATTTAAACAGGAAGCATGAAACCCTGAGGTCTCCTATTGGACTCTACTGAAAAAACCAAGTAACTAAAAAGCTGGAGTCCTTTCAGTGCCCTCATGGACTTTGCATGTGATTTATTATAAGGGCACAGCCTTCCTTCCTAAAATATGTGTTTATATTTTTATTTCATAAATTATACACTATGTAATTTCATAGTGACAAAAAAACTTCAGCTTCCAAGTTAGACTTGTATGAATACTAGCTCCTATCCTCACTGGCTCTGTGGGCTTTTAAAAATAAATTTGTTTCATTAAACCTTGATCACCTCAACTGAATATAGGAATAATACCAGCTTCATGAGAATTACATGAAATATTGCATGAAAAACACAAAGCATGAAAGCACTTAGCACAGTTTCGTTACTTGAAGTTGCTGTTTTAATATTGAACTTGCACTGGGAATGACTAGCTTCCACATTTAACCCTGTTGCCTTCATCAGATAAAACCCAAATGCCTAACCTTTGCTTACTTCTTTCTGTCCTGGCAGTTGCTGATATTCAACAGCCACTAGAGATGTTCATGTGGAAGCTCCATCAGCAAATAATACTTGTTGGGCCTGAAGTCAAGTTTGTACTCTACTTAGTAGTCTTTCCTCCTCCTGGCTCACTAACTACTGTGAATCTGGAAAATTTTCCATGTTCTCAAAGATAACTAGATTTATTTTTTAAATTTTTTTTAGTTGTTGATGAACCTTTATTTTATTTATTTATATATGGTCTGAGAATTAAACCCAGTACCTCACAAATGCTAGGCAAGTGCTCCATCACTGAGTTACAATCCCAGCCCAAAGATAACTAGATTTATTAATTTGACTTAATACTATTAAAAACTAAGAAAATTACAAAACAGAACCAATGAACAGGGCATTGTACTTCTCCAGACAGATTTATCTAATTCTTTCTATCTATGTATCTATGTATCTATGTATCTATGTATCTATCTATCTATCTATCCATCCTTATTATGTACATAAACTACAAATGTTTATATACACATATTCCATACTTACATAGGTAGATAATCTGATCATCATTATTGGTTATACTATAGATCATGACCATATTCTCTAAATATGAAGGAAAAAAATCAGTGAATAATTTTGCAAAAGGTCAATCCAATTTAGAAAAAAAGAGTTAACCAATATGTAAATGGAAAGCCCTTCTTATATTTCTTGTAGGTCACTCAGAGTTATTAAAAGCACCAAAATTCTTTAAGCTCTTTCACATATATTAACTCTTAACAAGAAAATAGAGTTATTATTCTTGCTCTATGTATAATAACATAGAAATAAGGAAATTAAGTGAGTTTATTTTCTCATTTAACAATTTTATTAAATGATTAGGTACAGAGAAATTTTTAGATTCTGGGATTAAAATAGTGAACAATCCAGGAGTCTTTTCCTTATATGTCTTTTATCCCCAATATATATATTTTAATTGACAAATAAAAATTTTAACTATCTATAGGGTACAATTGAATGTTTTGATCTACATATATACATTTTAGAAAAATTCAGTCAAGCTAATGAACATATCTGTCACTGTACCAACTTATTTATTCAATTTTTTGTGCTGAGAACATTGACAATCTATTCATTTTATTCATACATCTTCTGTTCCATTAAGCTCTTACATTCCATTACAATTTTTCAGAATTAGCAGCTGCAATCAGATGAAGAGCTACTCAGCTATCAGGAAAAGCTTCCCTGATGAGGAAGCACAGAAAGCCAGGAATCAGCACAGCAGCTCTGAAGGAGAAGCTTTCCAGGGAGAGTGCAAAGGCCCTGAAGTATAGCATGCTTGGTTCAGTGAAGAAAGGGACATGTGGCCCACCAAGCCAGGGCAGAAGTAGCTAGGAGCTTCATAATTCAGGGCCTGGTAGGTGACTTGAAAGGCTTTGGAATCTTTACTGCTATCCTTGCCAAAGAACGCTCAGCTAGTAAGTGGCAGTTCTGGGGCACAATTTGAGTCTTCAAATTCAAAATCCAAGATGGTGACACATTATGAGAATCCCCTGGCTAAGCAGATAAAGGTGCTGGGTGGCAGATCTAACCACTACAGCAAACCCCTCCCTCCCATTTTTCTCTTCAACTGCACTAGCATCCAGGACAACTAGCATTTGTCTGGTTCCAAGTCTTTCTTCTACTAAACTACTGCAGTTCCCAGGCATTCTTCTCCCTCCCTTTACTCAAAACCTGCCATTGGGAGCCCAAGGGCTAGGAGAGTTATCAGAGAAAGGCATCAGTGGGCTTGTGCTCTTTAGCTACTTGTCAGAAGTTGGTTCTAATTAAGCTTAGTCACACGCTTTACTTGTGATGCCAGATGAGCCACTTAGATGTTTTTTAGTCTTTCTGCAAAATAAAAGAGTTATCCATATTTTCTAAGGTTGTTATATGCCAGAAATATGAGGTAACAAAGTTATAAGTTCACATTTTCATACAGCACGACATGTCAACAATATTCATGAAGTAATTTCTTTTTTTTTTTTAAATATTTTTTGTAGTTGTTGATGGACCTTTATTTTTTATTTATTTATATATGGTGCTGAGGATCGAACCCAGTGCCTCACGCATGCTAGGCAAGCGCTCTACCACTGAGCCACAACCCCAGCCCCTTCATGAAGTAATTTCATGTCTGCAGCCTATGCTAGGCACCATGGAACACACACAGAAGTAAAATGCCCAAGCTCTAACCACAAAGGACTCAGGATTTTGTTTAGGAACAGAACATTTCTCCAAAAGTGACAACTAGAGTGCTAAGTCCTTAAATTTAAGAGAACTGTCACAGTGATTTTTGCCATATCCCCGAGGTCCAACTCCTTCATGAGGTCTAGGAATCAGTTGACATTCGACAGGCTTTTAGACATCTCTGAATTAATAGGCAACCCTTGTCCTCATATAAAGTCTATATCTATTTGTCTAAATCACATCAGGTTTTGAAAGTAGGAAAAGAATGCCAAGGTCATTTGGTCTCCTCAAGGGAATTAGAATACGATATTTAAGACATTTGTGTTCTGTTCAACAAATCAGATCAAACGGCTGTTTTCTAGAGATTATGAAGAGGACCTGACCTACCTTGAACTTTCTCAGTGGCCCAAACTAAATGCTTATAATTTCATCTGTTTCTGTCACTTTTTTGGAATAAATATGTTTATTGAAGGTCTTTGTTAGCATGTAAGAAGTAGTCCAGTAACTGGTTAGCATGGACTATACCATGTTAATATTATTTTAAAATGTATAACATTATTCTCATACCACAGAGAAAAGCTTTAGGAGGCTGTAACTATGAAAGGTTTTAGAACAAGAGATAATATTTGGGAAAACTGTAAAAAAAATAACCCCAGAATTAAAGACTGAAATGTTGACTGGCAGATAAGAATATGTAGCTACTCATGTAATTTTCAGAGCACAGGAAGGAATATGAAAAGAAGGCCAGATGAAACTAACTCTGACAATGGCCCTATTCCATCTTGGACTGCTCTGTGTCCCAGAATATAGGGTAAACAACTAGAAGGGGTCTTGGTGAAGTTTGCTTCAATTCCTCTACTTTGTGTGTACAGAAACTATTGTCCTGTCCATTTAAGTGACTTGCTCAAGTCCATTCAGCAGGAAGGTGGCAGAATATAAGTCAGAAATCTAGATTCCTGACTCCCCACCTGATTTACTAAAAGAAGAAAAAATAAATAGAAGTGGCTGCTCTCAAGCTTCTTTGGTTAGGATTTTTCCAGATCCTATTTTTTAGTCTTTGATTAAAAGTTCTTTTATTTTGGCTATTATGAATATTTGTCCAAGAAAAGGTTATCAGACAAGGCTCAAAGTGGGATTAAAATGCAAAGAAACTTAAACCTCTGGTAGAGTAGATCTGAAAATTCAGAAGTAGAAAAGTTCTCCTGGATCAGAGGTTGGTGCAAAACACAGCCCGTTTCCTCTTTCCTTCCCACACTCTCATCTTAAAAATAATACCAGACAGTACTAGACATCAAAGCCAGCCAGCCGAGACGGAGGAAGTGACTGTTCAAACAGGGAGGGATTCAACAAGGTAAGTCCCTAGCAAATAAGCCCTGGAGATAAATGGGGCAGAGCCACCACCCAATTGATCAATATCTTCAAAAGTGCATAAATCCAGCCCATGAACATCTGCAGCAGTTTTCCTGATAATGTTGATTAATTCAGTTTTGTAAAAGAAAATTGCTTGTTATAAACAGCAAAGAGATTTTAAATGTTCTACTTTTTTAAAGCTCAAAAGAGCACATCATCGTATAATGAAAAGAGAATAGTGCTTGAGTCATATAGGTCTTTTTTTTCCTGGCTCCAAGATAAAAGGGAAGTGTGAAAGGGCAAAGTACAGGTTTTATTTGTTCTATGTACTTATCCAGTATCGGCATCTTTCAGAGGCAGTGCAACACCTTAGTACAGCACTTAAGGCAGTGCGGAGAAGCTAAGGAGACAAGGACTCAATGCCAATGCACTCTATTGGCTATGTGACTGTGGGCAAGATATTAAACTGGCTCTCCTTGAAATAGTTATAATGAAAACAAATTTACAGACAGGTCATGAGGATTAAAATTTTTTTAAAACAAGAAAAACCAGGTAAAGCTTTAGTATGATGCCTAGCACATAGTAGACATTCAACAAAACACATCCCCTTCCCTTCAACTTGCTCACCAAAGAGCAGAGATTCACATACAATATGTTAACAAGCATCTGTCTGTTCACCCCAATCCTCTAACTGTCATTTCAGCCAAATAAAAAGGGTTAAGGATGGGGCTCCAGGGTAGAGCACCCTGGGTTCCCTCTCCAGCACTACAATCAATCATCAATCAATCAATCACCTCAATAATTTCAAATTTAAGTGATTTTTTTTTTTTGCATCTTAAAACTGTCTTGGACCTTGAAAATACCACTGAGAAGAGTACTTCAAGTTTTAAGATATAAAAATTGGAAGGGATTCAATTTAAGAGAGATGAAAGTAAAGAGATAAAAATGTGAAATCCCTGTGTGAGAACAGATTTAAAAGCAAAGTCAAAAACAAGCAATGGACTGGAAGAAAACATTTGCAATGCAAGGGTTAACTGTCATGTTTCATCAAAAGCTGCTCTCAACCAATAAGAGAATTCAAAAGTCAATAGAAAAATGTGTCAAAAATCTGAGCAAAAGAGGCTAGGGTTGTGGCTCAGTGGTGGAGCACTTGCCTGACATGTGTGAGGCACTGGTTTCAATTCTCAGCACCACATACAAATAAATGAATAAAATAAAGGTCCATCAATATATATAATCAGAGCAAGCAATTTATAAAAGCTGTGTAGTCACTAATCATATGAAAAGATGGTCAACTCTATTAATAGCAAAAGAAAAACAGTGAGACAAGGAGATATTTTACCTATCAAACTGGCAAAATTAAATATGTTGATAATATCTAGATAGTCAAAGGAAGGCCATGTATTATAAAGGCTTACATTCTGTAACTCAGAAATACAAATATAAAAAGAATTACGGACATAATCAATGATAAATGTCCCATCTCAAACACGTTGCCTTCAAATCATTGCAGAAGAAAAAGAGGTAAGATGACTACACAGAGATCTTGCAGCCAGTCTTGGACATGGGTTACATGACTTCCATGAATATCCTATTGGTTAGAAGAATTTCACAGTCCCTGCACTAACTGTGAGAAGTCAGGGAATGCTGTATGTGACCCCAGGAAAGGAGTAACAAAACCCCAGTTTGGTTAATGGAATTCTATCTCAGTCAGAAGGGATTTTTTAAAAATAACTTTTAGTTTTTACATTTATTCATATATCTATCTATTTTTTGCACAGTTATTACTCTATAAATTAAAATAGTTATAAAAATGTTCAGTGGTGTTTAATAAGTTACTTATTTATGATAGTATTTAATCCTACTTTTTCCGAAAAAAGAAATTCATCTTTTCCCCCTTAACTGGGATTTTCATAGAGAAGAAAATCATATTGGTTAGTCTGTAGGATATAAAATCACTGTAGAACATCCTAGAGAGTAAAGGACTTGGGATACAGGTGAACAGAAGAAGTCAGGACATTCTAGTGAGAGGTTTTAGAAACACACAAGAACATATGTGGACAGACCTTACTGCTTTGCTGTGGTAGTGGTTAATAGTAATCTTTAAATGTTTTTTAATTGTGGTAAAAAATATGTGACCCAAAATGTACTTAGTAACTACTTCCAAGTGTAGAATTCAGTGGCATGAAAGACATTTACAATGTTGTATAGCCATCACTATTTCTAGTTCCAGAATTTTCCTTCTCCCCAAATGGAAACTCCTCACTTATTAAGCAATCACTCACTATTTCCCTCTTCTTCAGCTCTTAGCAATGGACTCTGTTTTGTGTCTCCATGTATTCACTTGTTCTGGATATTTAATATTGATTTAATCATACATGTGGCCTATTATATCTAGCTTGTAGATGATTTAACTTGAATCAGATATATAATCATATGCTAGTTTACCTGAACCTAGTTTTGTTCAGAAAAGGAACTTCTGTTAGCCTATGGCTGTTCAAAACCCTTTTTCACTCTGTACAAAGAAGAATAAGCCATAGAAGAGTGAAAAGTTAAGCATGTAAATAAGAAATTATAATAACACATGGTAAATGCAATAATTTATACAAAGTTGGAATTATGAAAACATGCAATTATCTCAAACTGAGCAGCCTGAGATGGACCAATAGAAGTAATACCAGGCTTTTGTATTAATGGATTAAGGAATGTTAAAGGTGGTCTTGGGAACGAGAAAAGAAGTCCACAAGAGATAGGCACCACAAGGTGGTATCTTGAAAAAGACACCTTGGGATAGTTGGTGCAAACTGGCAGCTCAACAGTTTGCCAACTGAGTTGGAACTCATGCAAGACTGTATAACATGCAGGACTGGAAGTAAGGCTGGTAAAATGGGAAAGAGTCACTATTGCAAACCTCCATCTCATTCCCACAATTGCTGGGGCTCATCTTTATCTTATCTCAGATCTTACCTCTCAAAATCTTCAGTCACAATTAATTCACACACCTTTTAAGACCTTAAGATATATTGACTCGTAATTTTCTTTATTCGCATTTTATTTCTGAAATGAAAATATTATCTTCTTCAAAGCAGAGACACATAGAAGATATTGCACTGGATCATAAGGGAACATAACTGTTCCTTAGAGGCAACACACACACACACACACACACACACACACACACACACACACACCCTAAGAAGATTGTAAGGTAAAAATTTGTTGTTTGGAATAAATGAATAATAAGATATGTCCTGGTCAGAATTAGGCTAGGATGGGGATTAATAACAAAATTGAGCAATTGTGGCCTATGCCTGTTTCAGGATTTAAGTGGTTTCTTGCTTATACAGCATCTCTTCTTTGTTAACCTCAACTTGCTTCCATGTCCTTCATTTTCTGCATTTGCTTGCTCTGTGGATCAAGGCTCTCCACATGCTCAAGCAGAGATAAGTGCACAGGAGCCTAGTTGTCTTTGCCACCCAGAACTACACCTGGCACTAAAGGATAGACTTTCCCAAAGATATCATTGGAATGACTCAGCATCTCTGTGGTCTCAAGATTCACTCTTTCAGGGCAAGTAGGGGAAGCTAGAAGAGGTTTGGGGGAGAGAAATTGATCCATTTATGTAATATACATGTAAAATATGGCAAAATGACACCCACGTTTCCATATAATTAGTATATGTCAATTAAAAAAAGACACAAGATTTTGGGAAAGTGAGCTTAACTGATTTGGGATCACATCTAACTCCCTTGATTATTGAGATATTAGTTATTTCAAAACCCCTGGAGGACATCTACGATTGCATCTAAGATTGCTACTAGAGACCTGCTCCTCCTAAAGCATCAGGCTTTCACTCTCTGTACCTCTACCACCAACCCTTCCAAACATAAAAAATAATTAACTCCATCTGAACCTCACTCCATGACCCTAACCCTAACCAAGATTTCCTCTACTCTTTAGCCAAATCCATATCTTGTCAATATAGAAAATAAAAAAAACAAATACCACTGCTATATACACATTTTGTTTTGTGGTCATTTTCACTACAATACACATGATGATCCTGGAAAAGCCATCTTTTTTTAAAGAATTAACAATTGTCCCCAACACACATGCAACCCAACTTCTTTACATCTTGATGACTTAAATAAAAGCAGAAAGACACAGACTTTGTCTAAGTAACAAAGAAATTCAGAAGAGTCAAATTATTGGAGAAGTACAAAAACAGATGGAAGGAATGTGGAATCTTACCACACATAATAGATTCAGGTAGCTCCAGGAAAATATTTTCTTTAAAAAATATCTAATACACTAGAGACCTGAAAACCATTTGTTGCTCTTTGGCCAGAAAAAGCAAAGGAAGAATGTTGGATTTAATACCAATTCATTTCCCTATGTACATAGAGTTAGATAACAAAAATAAACATTAAAAATACCTATCATGTTTTAGGCACTCAGAAAACATAATGTGTAAGAGACCCTGTACCTTCTAATAGCTTTAAGTAGAAAGAGTATGTAAAATGAGATGGCTGAGTTTTATTTTATTATTTGGAGGAAGGAAGAAGAGGTTTGGACCAGCGGTGTTTATATTAGTCATAAATTACTTTTTAATATATTTTATGTTGAATTATAAGATTCTGTATGTGTACAATTTTATAATCAACTTCAAGATATTTTTCTGTTCAGTTTTTATATGGTTTTTTTTTTCCTGTATACCACCTACATATTTATTTATTTATTTATTTTTTTCTTAAAAGTTCTTTAATGGAGGGTGACTATTACAGCATACTGAATTATTTAAGATTTAAGAGTGATTAAAAATACACTGTTAGTTTTTAAAACCACTTGTTGGGGTTTTTTTTTTTTTTATATGGTTTTGTTAGTACATCATAGTTACATACACTATTGGGGTTTATTTGACATAATCATGTATACATGGAATATTATTTGCTCCATTTCACTTCCTAGTATTTCATCATTCCCTCCTCTCCTCACTCCTCCTGTTTCTTTTCTTCTACTTGACTGGTTTTCCTTTATTTATATTTTTTTTTAAATTTAGTGCTTTATAAATATAAAGAATTCACTGTGGTATATTTATATATATACATAGCAAAATTTTGTCATTTTCATTTCCCAGTTCTTTTCTTTTCCTGTCCCTCCTCCCTCCTCCTCAATCTCCTTCCTCTACTCCTCTAATCTCCCTTCTATTTTCATGGGATCTCCTTTTTTTTCTTATTTTGCTTTAGCTTCCTCATATGAAAGAAAATATACAACTCTTAACTTTCTAAGTCTAGCTTATTTCACTTAGCATGATGTTCTCCAGTTTCATTCACTTATCAGCAAATGCCATAATTTCATTCCTCTTTATGGTTGAGTAAAACTCCATTGTGTATAAATACCACATTTTCTTTATTTATTCATCTGCTGGTGGGCACTTGGACTGGTTTCATAACTTGGCTATTATGAATTGTGCTGCTATAAACATTGGTGTGTATATATCATTTTGGTATGCTAATTTTAGTTCTTCTAGATAAATACTGAGTAGTGGGATATTGGATCATATGGTGGTTCCATTCCTAGGCTTTTGAGGAAATTTTCATACTGCGTTCCAGAGTCGTTGTACTAATTTGCAGTTCCACCAACAATGTATGAGCATATGTTTTTCCCCACATCCTAACCAGCATATATTATTATTTTTATCCTTGTTAATTCCTATTCTACTAGAGTAAGGTAAAATCTCAGTGCAGTTTTGATTTTTATTTCCCTGATCACTAAGGATATTGAACATTATTTCATATGTTTGTTGGCCATTCATATTTTTTCTTTTGAGAAATGTTAGTTTAGTTCTTTTGCTTATTTATTGACTTGGATTTTTGGTGTTAAGTTCTTAATATATTGTGGACATTAATCCTCTGGATTTTGTACGTTATTTCTTCACTCGTCCTCT
The DNA here is from genome assembly GCA_028644305.1 of Xerus rutilus. NCBI lineage: Eukaryota > Metazoa > Chordata > Mammalia > Rodentia > Sciuridae > Xerus > Xerus rutilus. The sequence continues at coordinate 163,364,051 of CM053400.1, read as the reverse complement.
AGGGTTAGCGTTCTGTGTCAGTCAGTTTTTCATCACTGTGACAAAAAGTCCCCCAAAAGAACAAGTTAATGGAGAAGAAATTTATTTTGGCTCACAGTTTCAGAGGTTTTGTCCTTGGTGGGACAACTTTGTGGCTCTGGACCCAAGGTGAGAAAGAACATCATGGCAGAAGGTGTGGCAGAAGAAAGCTGCTCACTTCATGGCTGCTAGGAAGCAAAGAGAAAAAGGAAGGGACTACAGAGAAGATAAAACTGTCCAGGGCATGCCCCCAGTGACCCACCTCTTCCAGTCACATCCCACCTGCCTAAGTTACCATCTAGTTATTACATTCAAAGTAGAATGGACCAACTAGGTTACACCTTTCATAATCTAATCAGTTTACAGATGAATATTCCTACCTCAATATTCTTGCATCAGGAAGATTTGGAGGGAATCCCATATTGAAATGATAACAAGTTCTTTCTATAGCATTTTCACTTATTTCTACATTACCACGACTCTACTCTCTTCTTAAACCCTCTTTGTAGGAAACCCACTCATTCTCCAAGGAAGCCATCCCATTCTGAAAAAGCTTTCCAAGGTTAGCAAATGTTTTTATGGTAAAGGGCCAGAGAGCAAACACCTCTGATTTGGTATGCTACATACAATGTCCATTCATACTTCTACTGCTACTGTGGCTGCTACTTCAGTGATTATTCAGAGTTATAAAAACTATGCTTTACTCATGGTTCCTATAAAAACAAGCAATGGGGAAAATACTCCCATAGTTTTCTAATTCCTGCTCAGAATTGTGATAATTCTTCCCAGTGTTAAGCAAAACCTAACCCACACCACAATGTTTCCATCCCTTAGCACTAGTAAAATACAAACAAATATAATCTGTCTTTGAAATTCTACTATGAGCTTATTGTTCTATCAACGTTTTTACATATGTATATGATTTATATATGTTTGTATGTATATATACATATTATCAAATTTGCAGACAGGGAATTTGAGACTCAAAGATGTTAAGTAACTTATTCAATATTGCACTGTTAGTTGAGAAGAAAGAGGGGACAATGGTGGGATCCAGGATAAAAACGCTAAAGTTTCAAGGAGCTCTTTCCACCTGAGAGTCCATATCTGTCCCCAGGTAAACATAAAAACATATCATTAAAATGAATTCTTTTGCTTCATTGAGACAATATATTGTGATGCAGATCATATTGATTTACTGCAAATATCTATGAAATTGGTATTCCCTTCAGTGAGCTCATATATTAAAATCTGTATATTATAAAAGCAAAAAAAACCTCCCCCAAAACATGAGAGTCCTCCTATTCCTGCATTCTTGAAACAGATGCACAAAATAGTCTCTTCTTTGTGTTAAATATTATCAGATTTATATTACTCAAATAACATGGTTTTAAATTTCACCACAGTGTTCATTCTCCCTTAAGTAAGGTCTTTTTAAGGTCTACTTCCTCCTTAATAGCTGCAGCCAATATTGATATTTCCCCTTCTTACTAATCAATATAATTTTATCTAGCAAGTAGAATATGGATTTATGGAGACATACATTTGGGCATGGGATTATAATAATTATTCAATTTCATTTGACTCTCTTTCTAAATAAGCACATATATTCAAAGCTTCATTTTGTTCTGTCTTGATTGTCATGAGTTTTGCCTGTGTAGGCTTTTCTATTCCTAAATTATTATAAATTCTTTGAGATATGTAATGGGGAAAGCAAAACAACCTTCTAATTACCAATGTTTACTTGAAATTTGATAACAGATTCAAAAAATGTTACTATTTCCAAACATAAAATAATGGGTGCCAGCCATGCAGAAACATGATAGACAGCCTCTGAAATGGACCCTGCTCCTTTGGACATTCATAACTTGTGCCCTTGTGTAATCTTCTTGCTTGTGTGTGGGCTGGACTTAGTGGTTGTTTCTAACAAATAGAAAAAAACAAAAGGGTAAGATATCACTTCAAAGCCTCTGACTTCCATTTGCGTGTGCACTCTCTCTCTTTCTGTCTCTCTCTGTCTCTCTTTTTCCCCTACTGCTCCTGCTCTCTATTATTCTTTCATTGGCTTGCTCTGATGGAGTTGGCTTCCCTGTTGTTATGGTGTGAATGTGAGGTTTCTCCAAAAGCTCACGTGTAAGTGAGCTTTTGTTAAAGGAAACTTAGAGATGTACTGATTGAGTCATGAGAGCTTTAATCCAATCAGTAAATTAATCCCTTGATGGGAATTAACTGGTAATTGAAGGTGAGTAGTGTGTGGCTGGAGAAGGTGGGTCTCTCAAGGAGTGTCTTTGAGTTATATATTTTCCATCTGGTGAGTGGAGTCGTTCTCTGCTTCTTAATCATCATGTAAGCCACTTATCTCCACCATACTCTTCTACCATGATGTTCAGCCTCACCTTGAGCCATGAGGAACAAAGGCATCTGCCTATTGATGAGACCTCTGAAATCATGAGCCCCAAAATAAACTTCTCCTCCTTTAAAAATGCTTTTCTTGGCAGTTATTTTAGTCACAGCAGTGAAAAAAAGCTTACTAAATATCTGTGTAAAGGTCCATGTGGCAAGGAACAGAGGCCAGCCTCTGGTCAAAAGCAGCAAGAAATTGAGGCCTTCAATCCAACCGTCCAGAAGAAAATGAATCGTGCCATAGCCATGGGTGAACTTAGAAATGGACCTTCCCACAGCCTTGTGAGAAACTCAGCTGAAGTCCTAGCTGTGTTTAGATGGCTGGCCCTTGGAAATTGAGATAAGAAATGACTATTGGTTTAAGCTGCTATGTTTCCGAGTCATTTGTTACACAGCAATGGATAACTATCACTATCAGTATTCAGTTCTACCCCAAAGTAATGAGTCTGCCTAGTGAGAAAAGGGTTTCCTCTTGGGGTAATAAAGATGTTTAATAATGAGATAAAAGTAATGGTCCCACAGCATCATGAATGTACTAAATGCCATTGAATTGTGAACATTAAAGTGGTTAATTTTATGTTCTGTGAATTTTACCTTAATAAATTTTTAAAGGAAATAGCACAAGTTCTAAGCAAAGAAACTAGGGGAAAATAAAAAGAAGAACAAATGTTTGCATAAGATCATTTGCAAGAAAACAAATGCACTACAAATAAAAATTATGATAAAAATTTGACACCAAATCACTCAACTCAACAAATCCATCACTGTAAACACATGACACAGATATGAAGACCCCAGGGCTCTGTGGGGAAATGGAAAGGGGACAAAAGCAGCTGAAATGTGTATAGCAACATTCAGTGCATGAAGCAGAAACTATAAAAATGTTTTATTGTAAGAAGATGAAATAAGATAGATATAAAGAGGCTTATTTCTTAATATATAATTCAAGAAAAATTTAACCATTTAAAGTATGTGAATATATAATTTAATTCAAGGCAAACATTAAACAGTCTCCAAAAAGCACTGAAAATATTTTTTATTTTAAAACTACAACAAACTTTATGTATCGTCAGGGATAGATTCAGGGCAACTAATTCTAAACTTGGGTTTTTCCTTATATTCCAAAATCCACCAAAGAAGAGTCTAAAATCAGAAATCCAATTAACAAACACAAACCAGAACCTCTCTTCACAAAGAGGTATGATATTACATCCATTGTGGTCAGGAACAATTGTTCAAATTATTTCACAATTAGGAAAATATTTCTTTTTCATAGTATGCATTTAGTTTACACTGCTTCTGAGACTTGGTGTTTGCTCCTGAGGAAAGTATATGGGCCTCATTCTTGTAGAGAGCAATCCAGCCCCTGCTGCCATTTCTCATATGGCTTTTCTACAGCAGTGGTTATTAATTCTGGCTGAGTTTTAGAATCACTTGGGGAGCTTAAAAAATCAGGCACCCTAACAATTAGATTCCCAGTAATTTTGAAATGGACAATCTCTCTCTTCTATCTGCCATAGTTTCTTAATTATATTCCAGCCTTTTATTCTGATGTAGTGTCCCTGCATTCAGAAGTTGAAATGGTAACCACTACTCTACACTTAACTTATGTTGAGTGTGAACAAAATTAACAATAAAGCATTATATATCCCAAAATAGTTAGAAGAGAGGAATTTGAAAGTACTCACCATAAAGAAATGATAAAAGTTTAAGAAGATGAATATGCTGAGTTGACCCTGAGTTGACCACAACTCAATGTACACATGAATGAAAACATTACATTATACCTCATATATATCACAAATATTATGTCAGTCAAAATTTTTTTTTAATATCAGGATCCCATCCTCAGAAATTGTGATTTGATTGACCTGTCTTATGGCTTGGGCATTGTATAGAAATAGATGATATTCCTAAACAGATTTATTGTATTTGAACAGGATGAGCCTATATCCAGCTTGGAAAACACACTGCTCAGGATTATTGTTTCAATTTATCCTGGAAATATGCTTAGGATTAATGAAAAACAGGAAGACCTAATCAATGTTCATGAGTAAGAGCAGTGTGTGGGAGGGTAGTTTGCAACCATGCAAACTGTCAGGTTGAGTGACAAGGGATAGAGCAGGATAAAAGCATATTTTGATGTGCCCATGTAGGACCACCCAATGAAAGAGATATTCTGTGTAATTTTATTCTTAGAGTGTCCACACTCTGTGCCCACAGCCATGTAATATGCATTCAATTTCTTTTTCTGTTTAATGTTGTAACTGTGTTTAGTTAACCCCAATTCATCAACATGGTCTGATATACTCATAGAACCTTTGATGGGGAGGGTAGGAGCAATGAAAAGCAGTATGGCTGCCTTACTTTCACTTCTTTAATAGCACTGAGAGATGGAGAAGGCTGCCTCCTAATAAGAACAGATATGGTCAGGAGCTCCAGGGAGTGACCAAGGGCAAAGTGGTCATTGGCCCAAAATAGAATGAATGGAATTGGAATTAAAGTATCCCTACTGTGAACTGAACTAAACCAAGTTGATCTTGCAAACTCTTAAGCTTGAATGGAGATTTGCCACTGCACCACAACTTAGCTACCTAGATGAAGATCAAATTTGGCCACACACACGTTTACTAACAAACACTTATTTTGTGCAAGCACAAATGATTTCTTAAAACTGTTTCTATAAGCACAAAGAAGCCTCAGGTCTCTTTTTGCTAATGCTTCAACCATACATTATAGGAAAGTGCACCTGGGGCAACCACAACAATATTCTAGAAGTAGTATTCAGTAATGAAATTATATCAAGCAATTAGGCAGCCACAGCCCAGTGGCTTAACTTTAGTCTTATCCCCTGACCTCCCAAGTGGGGAAAGGACCTAGAGACTGAGTTCAATCACCAACAGCCATTGGTTTAATCAATCATGACTATGTAATGAAACCTCCGTAAAAACCACTAACTGGTGGCATTCAGAGAGCTTCCTGGTTGGTGATGACATTGAGGTTCTGGGAGGGTGGCACACCGAGAAGACATGGAAGCTTCATGGCTCCCCATACTTTGTCCTGTACGTCTCCTCCCTGAGTCACATTCTTTATGGAAAAACAAAAAGAAAAAAGTAACAGCAAGGAAAGCTGAGTTTTGTAAGTTGTTCTAGTGAATTATCAAACCTAAGGAGGGGGTTGTAGGAACCCTGAAATTTGTAGCCAAGTCAGACAGAAATGCAGGTAACCTGGGGATTTGGTACTTGAGACTGACATCTGAAATGAGGTCATTCTCATGGGAATGAGCATCTGAGGTTGGCTCTGAGAAGTCAGTGGTGGAATGGAATTGAACTGCTAGGCACCCAGTTGGTGTTTTGAAAATCAGGGAACTGCAGTCACAAACATCTGTATCCTGTGACATAAAAAAACAGAGAAGATTGTGGTCATATGGTTATCCATTTTTTCACTTAAGCATAAGGAACAACTTTGACAATTCACCCTTATAACTGAAGGAGGAAACAACTGCATCCCAGGAAACTCCAGCTCCAGGAAACTCCAGCTCCAGAGTACCCGAGAGTCACCCAGGAGCTTGTGTTTCATCATAAGCCTTGAGTTTCCTACAAAGCGTCCTTGAAACCCAGCTCTCCTTGGCAGCCTCCACCTGGGCAGGAGCTGAATGCAGACAGGAAGAGTGGGAGAAAGTGGGTGAGGACAGAAAGGAAACCAAGCTTGCCTAAACTCCCACTAGCTCTTCCTTTCTTCTTCTTCCTACTACTGTACTCCAAGTCCTTTTTTCTCCCTTTGGACAAGAAATAAAGGTGGGATGAAATACAAATTACTAGTTGGAGGCCACAGCAATTTTTAAGTCACCCACAGTTCTCACCTCCAAACCAATTAGATTTCCCTAAGCCAACTCAATTTCCTGTCACCTCTGCCATAGACATATCCTACAAGAATACGCTGACCCCAGTCCACTCAGCCCAGAAACACAAATGTAAGCCCTCCACATTCTCTCCCTCTCTTGTCTTCTGCTCTTTACCTGATGGGTGAGTGGAGTTGTAGGTTCCTTTGCTGTGTTTCTTTGGACTTTTTAGTGCAGGTTGGCTCAGGTAGAGAGCTATACAGCCTTGGCTTAGGTTTTGAGAAGGTAAAATTCAAATTCTCTTGTCCTCTTTATTACTTTATGTGTCCTTGAATACATTACTTAAAGCCTCTGAAATACTTTCCTTTGTGCGAAATGGGGATGTTCATTCCACAACTTCATATGTAAACAGGTGTAATTTGATTGTCAGCTAGGTTGAAGCTCTCACTAAATGAAGATAATTAAAATCATCAAGATCACATAATTTAGGGGAAACCTGAGAGAGTAAACTATACTAAAAATACAAACTTTACTATTTTATTTCATAATAATTTACTGAATCATAGTTTGAAAACTGAATATTAAACTTGAGTGGAGTAAACTCCACAGGCAAGAATGAACACTTCAGAATTCTGCACTCATCCCTCTCCACCCCAGGATTTTGATAGTTATATAGAGCAGAATGGTGACACACTCAGATACTTGGAAAGAGATTTTTTTTTTTTGCTTCTTTGTAGTTATCCTTTGAAAGCTTTAATGTACTTCTCAGGTTTGTGTGTCAAAAATCATGAGTTACACAGTTCAAGATTGATACAAGGGATTTTTGAGGTTATTGTGATTATAACCAACCTAAACTTTACGCACTTATTTGTAATTCATATATATTTGTATTCATATATATTTGAGTATATTTAGTATATATTTACTGTTTTACCAGAACACACAAAATTGGAAAATAAATATAATATTTTCAGTATTTTAATGTTTTTAAATATCCAGAAAAATATATTCATAAAATATATAAAAACAACACCATAAAAGAAGAGATAAGTAGAGCTTCTGACTGCCACTATCTTCAACACACACATACACACACACACATACACACAATGAGTAGCCTGTGTGTCCTTTTAAAATATTCCCCCCATCACGTTTATATATTCATATATAAACAGTAACAGAATTTTATTTAAAAATCATAATATACACATTACTATGCACTGATTTTCTTTCATATATATGTGTGTGTATATATATATGTATATATATGTGTATATATATATATGTGTATATATATATGTGTGTATATATATACATATATATATATGTATTCAAATGTCATAGGGAAAATATCTTCCTTACCCATTCTAGGTTTATCACTGAATTTACTGTAATAAAAAAAATAATGAGAAAACCATGCAAATTTATTTAACAAATTTTATGTGACACAGGAGACTTCATAAGGAAATGAAGAAGCAAAGAAATAAATCTGAGTATATTTCATAGGAAGTTTGATCAAAAGTGGAGAGTGAAGAAGAAATTTGATAGGAAGATAACAGGTATGGTCTAATAGTAGTAAACTGGGGAGAACTTATAAGATCAGTTTTTTCAGAATCTTTTCTGTGTCTCTTCATTTTCAGAGACAAGGGATTCCTTTGTTCCTATATATGTGTATATAAATGTATAAATTTGACAGAGATAATGCTATAGGGAGATGCCTCCCACAGGAGGGTCTCATGACTTGCCTCAGGGGAAGGTCAGAAAATCTTTCCTGGGTTTTATTACCTGTTTCAGGCCAGAAGGGTGAGGAAAGTTGATAGTGACCTTTAAACATTTGACCATTTAGAAGATAGTTGTAATTATTTGGGGGCATTTGAGGATACATAATTATTCTATATGCAGCATTAGTAGGCAGCACATTCAAGCCCCTCCAAAGTTTGGAATTTAAACAGTGTGAGAACAACTGTTCATGAAGGTGAATGACAGAAGGAGTTCACTCATGTGCAATATTTGAATATTTAAGACTTGAAGAGAACTCAAATTTCAATGGTCTTAATTATCTAATTAAAAGACATAGACTGAAATATTGGATTAAAAGGTAAGACCCAACTATATGTTTTCTCCAAGAAACATACCTCACAGGTAAAGACATTCACAGATGAAAGAGTCAGATTGGAAAATGATAATCCTCAAATGGTATCCCAAAGCAAGAAGGAGTAGCTACTCTCATATCTAACAGAATAGATTTCAAGCCAAAATTAATCAAAAGAGACAAAGAATGTCATTAAATACTGTTAAACAACCAAATAAGAAGATATAACAATTATAGATATTTGTGCCCTAAACATCAGTGCATCCAATTTCATTTTTAAAAAAACATTATTTTACAAAAATAAACAGGTAGGCCCCAACACAATAATGTTAGGGGACTTCAATATATCATTGTCATCAACAGGTCATCCAGACAGAAAATCCCCAAAGACACAATAGATGCAAACTACATTTTAGATCAAATGAACTTAAAAGGTGTCTACAGAATATTTCATACAACAATAGCTGGATGTTTTCTTGTTAGTTACTTGTAACTGAGCATATATTTGTCCATAAACCAAGTCTTGGCAAATAAAAATGAAATAATCTCTTGCATATTTTAAGATCATAATGGAATATTAGAATTCATTTGCAAGAAGTACCAAAGAAACCATACAAATATATGGAAAATGGACAATACACTTTCGAATGCGTGCTTCATTGAATAAATCAAGGGGGGATTAAAAAATTATTGGAGTGTAACAAAAAACAGAAACATAACATAACAGAATCTGTAGGATACAGTGAAGGTAATTCTAAGAGGGAAACATAATTATGAGTGTCTACATGAAAAAAATCAGAGAGATCTCAAATAAAAAACCTAATTTACATCTCAAGGTGCTAGCAAAACAAGAACAAACCTACTCTAAAACTAGTAGAAGAAAACAAATAGTAAATATCACAAATGAATTTAATGAAATAGACTAAGAAACAATACACAGGATCAATGAAATAAATAGTGTTTTTTTAAAAGATAAACACGATTGATAAACCCTTAAACAAACTAAACAAAAGAGAGAAGGTACATGTTAATAAAATTAGAGATGAAAAATAGGGTGATTACAACAGACACCATTGAAATACAAAGGATCATTAAGGACTGTTTTGGAAATATATTATAATAAATTGGAAAATCTGGAAGTGATGGATAAATTTCTAGACACATATAAACTACCAAAATTGAATGAAGAAGATATTAAAAACCTAACCAGACCCATATCAAGCAATGACACTGAAGCAATAACAGAAGACTTCTTACAAATAAAACTCCAGGCCCAGATAGACTCATAGATGAATTTTACCAGATCCTTAAAGAACTAACCCTAAAGCTCCTCAAATTATTCCATGAATCATAAATGGAGAGAATGCTTTCAAATTCATTCTACAAAGCCAGTATCATCCTGATACTAAAATAAGGACACATTAAGAAAAAAAAGTTATAGACCAATATTCTTCATGAACATAGAAGCAAAATCTCTTAACGAAATTCTTGCAAACCAAATTAACGATGTATCATCAAAAAGATTACACACCGTGATTAAGTTGGTTTTATTCCAGAAATGCAAGGATTTCCTAACATATGCAAATCAATAAATGTATTATACTACAAATAGAGCCAGGGCCAAAAATCACATGATCATTTCAATTGATGCAGATAAAGCCTTTGACAAAAGTTAATACTCCTTCATGATAAAATCCTGAAGAAACAAAGGATAAAAGGAACCTACTTCAACATCATGAAGACTATGTATGATAAACCCAAAGCCAGCCTCATGCTGAATGGGGAAAAAGATGAAAACATTTTCTCTAAAATCAGGAACAAGGCAAGAATGTCCACTTTTATCACTCTTATTCAATATAATACTTAAGATTATAGAGCAATAAATAAAAATAAGAGAATAAAATGAAAATAAATTTGAAAAGAAGTCAAATTATCCCTATTTAAAGATGATATGCTCCTATATTTTGAGGACCCTAAAAGTTTGATCAGAAGATTTCTAGAAGTGATAAATACATTTAACAATGTATCAGGATAAAAAAATTAATATACAAAAATCAATATTTTCTAAATACCAATAACTAATATGCCCAAAAAAAAGAAATCAGGAAAACAATTCCATTTACAAGAGCTTTAAAAAATAAATATAGGAATAAATCTAATTAAGGATTTGAGAACCCTCTATAACACAAATTACAGACCACTGATAAAAGAAATGAAAGAAGATACTAGATGATGAAAAGACCTCCCATGTTCACAGATAGACAGAACTAATGTTACTAAAATGGACATATTACCAAAAAGCAATCTACAAACTCATTGCAATCTCCAACAAAATACCAATGACATTCATTACAGAACCAAGAAAAATAGCTTAAAATCCACATGGAAGAATTAAAACCCAGAATACTCAAAGCAGTCCTGAGCAAAAAGAACACTGCTGGTGGCATCACAATGTCCAACTTCAAATCATACTACAGAAATGCAGTAACAAAATCATCAAGAATACAGACAACAGTAAATGCTGGAGAGTATGTGGGGGAAAAGGTATACTCATACATTGCTGGTGAGACTGAAAATTGGTGCAACCATTATGGAAAGAATTATGAAGATTCCTCAGAAAACTCAGAATGGAACCACCATTGAACCCAGCTATACCCAAAGGACAAAATCAGCATATTACAGTGATGCAGCCACGTCAATGTTTATAGCAGATCAGTTCACACTAGCTGAACTATGGAACCAACTTAGGTGTCCTTCAATAGATGAATGGGTAAAGAAAATGCAGTATATATATATATATATATATATGGACTGTTACTCAGCTTTAAAGAAGAATGAAATTATGGCATTTGCCAGTAAATGGGGCTGGGGTTGTGGCTCAGTCGAAATGGATGGAGTTGGAGAATAACATGCTAAGCTAAATGGGCCAGTCTCAAAAATCCAAAGGCTGAATGTTTTCTCTAATAGGCGGATGCTAATTCACAATGGGGGGGGGGCACTAGGGAAGAATAGAGTTACCTTAGATTAGGTAGAGGGGAGTGAAGGGAAGGGAGGGGAGGAGATATGAGCATATGAAGGATAGTAGAATGAAACAGATATTATTACTTTATGTGTATATATATATATATATATATGTATATGTATGGCCAATGTGATTCTACAACATGTGCAATCAGAAAAATGAGAAATTATATTCCATCTATGTATGATATACCAAAGTGCTTAAATGTATTCTACTGTCATGTATAACTAGTTTAAAAAATTAAAAAATGTTTAAAAAGCAGCATGGTGCTGACATAATACCAGACATACAGACAAATGGAATGGAATAGAAGTCACAGAAACAAAACAACTCAACTATAGTCATTTGATTCTTGACAACTCATATAGCTTAGGAAATAAAAACAACCAACAAATGGGATGACATCAAATTAAAATGCTTCTGCATAACAAAGGAAACAATTAACAATTTGAAGAGCCAGCCTACAGAATGGGAGAAAATCTTTGCTATCTCCTCTTCTGACAGAGTATTAATATCCAGAATATTAAAAAAAAACTGAAAAAAACTCAATACCAATAAAACAAATGACCCAATCAGTAGATGGTAAAATGAACAAATACTTCTCAAAGGAATAAGTACAAATGGCCAATATTGTGAAAAAATGTTCAGCATCTTTAGCCATCAGGGAACATATGTAAACCTCCCCAAGATTCTATTTCAGTCCAGTAAGAATGGCAATTGTCACAAACACACACACAAAAATAAGTAAATGCTAGTAAGCATGCAGAGAAACAGCAACTCTTACACACTGGTGGAAAGAATGTAAATTAGTGCAGCCACTTTGAAAATCAGCATGGAGTTTCCTCAAAACACTAAAATTAGAACAACCATATGATCCAACTATACCAATCCTTGGTGTGTATCCAAAACAAAGTTATCATACTTTAGCAATATATGTATAGCCATGTTTATTGCAGCACAATTCACAATACTCAAGTTATGGCATTAGCATAGGTGTCTGTCAACAGAAGAATGGATAAATAAAATGTGGTAAATATACACAATGGAGTTTTATTCAACCATAAAGAAGATTGAAATTATGTCATTTGCAGGAAGAATTGATGGAACTGGAAAACATGCTAAGTGAAATGTTAAGCCAGACTGAAAAACACAAGTGACATATGCTCTCTCTCATATTTGGGAGCCAGAGAAAGGGAATTAAAAGAGACATTATGAATGTAAAAGAGAGACTGTGTTAGTCAGTATTTTATCACTGAGGCCAAAATATCTGATGAGAACAACTTAGAGGAGAAAGTTTATTTTGGGCTCATGGTTTCAGAGATTTCAGTCCACAGTCAACTGACTCCATTGCAGTGGGCCTGAGAAGAGGCAGAACTTTATGGGGAAGGAAAGCTTCTCTGCTCATAGCAGCCAAAGAGCACTGTTTATAGTCAGCTCTTTCAATGCTATGACCCAAGAATCCGACCAGAACAATTGTAGAGGAGGAAGAGTTTATTTGAGGGCTCCCAGTTTCAGAGGTCTTAGTCCACAGAAGGGTGGCTCCATTCCTCAAAGCTCCAGGTGAGGCTGAACATCATGGCAGGAGAGCATAGTGGAGGGAAGCAGTTCACCTCACGGTGAACAGGATGCAGAGAGAGAGACGCCACTCTCCAGATACAAAATATATACCCCATAGCCATGCCCCAATCATTTCTCCTCTGAACCTTCCTGCATTGTATCACATGTAAGCTTTTGGGGGACACCTCACATCCAAACCATAATAAGCACAGATAGAGGAAAGGGCCAGGGACAGACAGTCCCCAAGGCCACACCCGAGTAAATTTATTCCTCCAACCATGCCCACCTGCCTAATACTACCACCTAATAATCCATTCAGATTTTAATAGATTAATCCAGCAAATGAATCAATACGCTGATGAGGTCAGAACCCTAATCATTGCCAAAAGCCCCACCTCTGAATCTTACTATATTGGGAATCATGGTTTCAAAACAAGAAGCATCAAGATCCAAAACAACAGAACATTAGTATAGAGAAAAGGGATAAAGGGGAGGAAATAGGGAGTGAATTTGATCAAAGCATGTTACACGCCTGTACAATTTGCCACACTGAAACCCATCATTCTATATAATTAATATGACCAATATAAAGGAGCCAAATCAGGTATAAAATCAGTTTTTCTAAACTTAGTGAAATACAAGAATCTCTCCAATGTTCAAAAATTACAAAGAATCTATTACTTGAAAGGTTCACCTTCCACAAATAAAACAAATATTGTAATGGTAGGATCAACTAATTATCTTGTTATATCACGCAGAAAACAAAAGTTAAACAGGGCTGCTCTGAAAGTGTTACATGAAGAATCAGTCTTCCTGCTAACAGCCATATAAATAAAACATCTTGGAAGTGTATCCTCCAGCAACCAAAAATACCTGAGTTCCTTTATTCCCTGAGAGGAAGAAGAGCTTAAAGTTTTAACTTACGCTTAAGGTAAAGAGAAATAGTTTTTCTGTCCATCTAATACACCAAAGGAAGAAAGCAAAACAAAATACATAAGTCAAATTTCCATCTTAAAATATCCTGACATTCAAGTATAGCCATATACTTGAAGATACAAAGCATATATCAAAATTGATTAACAAAGATTTCTTAAACATGGGCAGAACTTCTTACTTCAATAGTAGTGGTAATTGTCTCATCTCATATTCACTATGGTTGATGACAGAAATAATCTCTTTTGGAGTACCTAAGTACTTAGTAGTGAGTACAGCTATTAACTTGGTCCAGGTGAGGTGATATGGCCCTTTGATCTGAGAGTAAGCAAATCATTTAGGTTCAGCAAAAGAGGGGGAGCTGATTCAAATGTGGAGAGGGAATTAACTAGTAGCCCATAACAGAATTTCAGATGCTAAACAAAGAGAAGAGCCCTGTTTCCAGAAGTTAGAAGCACATACAGGCTATCATCAGTTGATTTCCAGAGAAGCTAAATCTCATTAGCACATAGATCTAATCTGAGCTTGTTGGCAAAACTGTAGGTACAATGACAAGGACAGAGAGAAGCCACTGGGCTGGGTTAATAAGCCCAAACCTGGCTTCCTTGAGCTACACAGCTGGAACACTCTCTGGCAAGATTAGCATTAGCAAACCCTTCTACATCTATTTCATAGCTATCTTTGTTTTAAAGATTTAAAAAATTATTTCAGAGATTTTATTTTTAGGGCAGTTTTAATTTTACAGCACAGGTTTCCTGCCTATGCTCTCCCAACAATATATCATATCTTTTTATTTCTTTTCTTATTATTTAAAGAGAAATATCTATACCTGACAAAATTTTAACTTGGAAAGTTAGTAGTTACTCTGGGTTTGGATTTCAGAGGAAGATATTAAAGAATGGAAGGATGAGTTACTATTTGGACTCTGTTGTGTTTTGGAATGAGGCATTCCCCACCCTCAAAAGCTCCTGTGTTAATGCAGGAATATTCAGAGGTAAAAATGATTGGATTATGAGAGCTGTGACCTAATCAGTCCATCCTAATTTGAATGGGCTAATTGGGTGGTAACTGTAGGCATGGGGGCATGGCTGGAGGCAGTGGGTCACTGAGGACATGCCCAGGAAGGGTTCACCTTCCCTTTACCTCTTTTCCTTTCTCCGCTTCCAGGCCACCATGAGAGGAGTATCCTTCCTCCACCTCACCTTTCCACACGATGTGCTGCTGCCTCATCATTGGCCCAAAACAATGGAGTCAGTCCACCGATGGACTGAACCTCTGAAACTATGAGCCCAAAATAAACTTTTCCTCCTCTAAGTTGTTCTCATCAGATATTTTGGTCTTGGTGATGATAAGCCCACTAAGACATCATCCCTGCAGCTGTGGACATTATACCAAGCCCTCTGTGGTGCCCTGGCCCCAGACACAGCATACTAATCATAAGTCATATCTTTGGCTCCTGGAAATAGCTAGTCCACTTTTACTTTCAATCCTCAAAGCTAATTTCAAATAGAGTTTTTCAATTTTCTATTTTATTCTGAAATTTTTCTGCCTGAATGAAAAGATAACTTAAGTTTTATTGATTCCCTTTTGAGCCTTAAAATCATGGATAAAGTGGTTATTGCCTGACATCTGCCTCTTTACAATTTCCCACTTTAAATAGAAGTAGTGGTTGAGGAAAATGGAAAGAAGACCATCTAGTGCCCTCTATGTATCCATTTGTGTCTAAAATTTTATGTATTTCAGAAATATTGTATGAATAATACCAAAGTTGCCATTTAAAGTTGTTTTTTTTATTGTTCTGAGAAGTTGTATAAATACCTCCTTTAAGATATATATATATATATATGTGCATGTGGGCATGCACACACACACACACTAGTTTGACTATGATAATTGAGCTATTGAAGGTACAGGACTCTACTGAGTTCAACACTTCTTGGTTTCTTTGAAAGGGACAGAAAATTCTGGGAAGAAAGTTGTAAAATTATAATAAAATGGGACGTGAACAGGTCTTATCCTTGCTACTTTGTCAGCAATAATGTTCTTTGCCCCATAGTAGAGGCAGTCAGGCAAGACCTGGGAGAGGACAGGCTCTGGTCTTTCCAGGGACATACAGGTTTCTCACACCCACCAAGTCAGGAACTGGCAGTAGGAAGAAGGACAAGATCAGAGGCATCTTCTGCAGCAGCTATTTTCACCAGCCCTCACTAATATTTCCCAGGGACATGCTGCTACCTCACATCTTTTTCCTGCTGCATCAAACTTGAATCCAGGACCCAAAAAGCAAGCAACACACAAATCTTTAGTGTCTGAAGAAACACTCAAAACCCCATATTTGAGGTCTTCAGAAACTAACACCATCCCTCCCTGGAACTTCTCAACTCTTCCTACCAGCTTCTTCTCACTCCTCCAGTGAGCCTTTGCACCCCTCAGAAGGATAAAAGACTGGAAACAAGAAGGCATTTGCTTCCAGAGTCCTGGAAAATTCTGTTTTCTGGCTTGAGGCTCAAGATACAGAACTCCTAGAAGAAGGAAGTCCAGAGTTGGTTTGAATAGGAAAGTCCTTATGCTTTATTGGAATCATATATCTCTTATTTACCTTAGAAGAACAAGTAATGTAGCACATTATCCTGTTTCAAAACTAACATTAGCATTTCCTCCATGTCACAGTCCTGCCTTACCCAACCCCTCTCACCTGCCCACTTAGAAGGCTGCTGTATTATTCAGGGTTCTCTAGAGGAACAGAATCAACAGGAAGTATAATTATAAAAGGGAGACTTATTAGGTTGGTTTACACAACCAGAAGCTGGTTAGTCCACAGTGGCTGTCTGCAGGCTGGAAAGCTGAAAGAACCAGTAGCTGTTCAGTCCAAGAGTCTGAAGCCCCAGAACAAGAGGGATCTACGGTGCTACCTTAGTCTGAGACCAAAGGCTTCTGGAGAATCCACTTTGGAACAGTGAAGAAGTGAGAGCCTAATATCCTCAGATGATCACAGCAGCAATCAAGAACCCATTCAAGAAGAGTTGAGCTTGCATGTGCTGCTGCTTTTTTCCATTTCAGTTGGCTACCCTATATCCCAATTATTCCTTGACACACCCATAATCCTCTTAAGCAAGTTGACAATTCAAATTAACCATTACAGCTGACAACTATTATATTCCTTCATCCTCTATATTTTGGATTATCCAATTAATTACTGATATTTATATCTATTCATATGTATATGAATCTTATTTTCTGCATTGGGATATTAAATCCTTTAAATACCAAGAGTAATTTTTTTTTCTTCATTCTGCCCCATATGCAAGAAGTGACAACAACTGTGACTTCTCCCTCATACTGGGCATGATGAATTGAGGACCAGGACTTTTCCCTATTTCCAGAGCAGGTTGTCTTTCCCTTGGATTATTTCACCACCCAAAGGTAGAAACTATCTCCTACTCACCTCAACTGTTTCCCTTCTCCTGTAATAGGATAAGAGATTGTATATATTTTGTCCTAATCAATAAGAATTTTGACTTAAATTGAATTTCATTTAAGAAAAAATGTACATCTCTCACATACAAATGTTACAGTGAATTCACACCTATAAAAACACTTGGAAATAAATATCATTCCTTATAAATTATCAGATGACTTGGATAAACAACTCATCATTTTGTTCTCATAACAATCTGAGAATATCAAATGATAACACTTGCCTGTAAATTTCTTAGAACAAAACCTTTAGACAGTATTCTTCTTGTTAGGATTCCATAAATAGCATTTCTTCCCCTCTAGTTCCACCTTATCTATAAATAGAATCAAATTTTATATGTGCAGTGGAGTGGAAGATTATGAATTTTCCTAGTTTTCTTTGAAGATTGCATTGGGGATCAAGTTATACTTTTACCTGGTGCTTGTTCAATACATTCCTATTCCAACGACTGTTACAAGATCTGAGGTCCTCAATTTTTCCTAACAGCATCTATTACAGTACAGTAATTGTCACACTGATGAAATTGTTGTAAAAAAGAAAACTTGCAAGTTAGCATTTGAGTCATAAACTCAATTTTCAAAATAATTCATATTTTTTGCCAAGTTTTGGCATAATTAAAACTTGACTCAGGTCTTCCATTGTTCCTCTATCACCTCCATCAATATTGTCTACAAAATCAGATAGGATTGCTTCAAACTAAAATTAGTTTCAAGATATTTCTATTGCTTTAGATATTTATTTAAAAGTTGGGTATCAGACAAGTCCTCATACACAATCTAGTTACATGCATTCAACTCCCTCTTTTGGATTTCTTCCACGCCCTGTGCAGGCCACATATTTGGAGAACACCCTCTGCCTGGAGACACCAAGGCATTGTACCAATACTCTCCTGTGCTCACCCCAGTGAGACTGCAGCTCTCCTGCTTTCCTTCAGCCTGCCAACTCCAGCTCTCCTGCTTTCCTTCAGCCTGAAGCCCCTTTTAGTCTCCACTGGGGAGGAGGAGAGGGAAGGAGGGCAAGAGTGAAGGAAGGAAGAAAGAGAAAATCTCTTTGCCCTTCCATGCTCGTCTAGTATTATATTAGGAGTGATGTTCTCTGGCCTTGTCTATATAGATCTGGCTTTTTTTCTCCTTAACACTGAGCATCTAACATAGCCATGGTCACTTTAGAGAAAGGAGTAACAGGTAAGATGAAGAAATGTTTAACAGGTCCTGTGTGGAAGGCAGAGGGATATTTTCCACTAACACCTTGTATATCAGCAGGCTCTTGATTCATATTCACCAGCTCTTTTACTGTATTGATGTAATTTTCACAGGGTAATATTCTGAGGTCTAAGATAACTTGGAGATTGTGGGGTCTGTAGAAAAGTCAGAGCTTAGGAGTCAGAGAGACCAGTTGTCTTACTAGTTATGTGAATAGATACAAGCATGTTAGTCTTTCTTACCGTTGATTTGTTCATTGTTACAATGGGTAATAACAGAACTCACCTCTTATGGTTATAACAATTCAGTGAAGCTATCTTAAGCCTATTGATCATGTAGGTACATATAGTCATTTTGTTGGGTTTTCCTCTTCATATTTTGAGCCTGATTAGAATGTTACATTAGTAATCTAAGTATTAATACAATTGGCCATTTAAGAACATTTGTTTTGAGTCAGTTATAGTATTTTTAGATTGACAGTCACTGACTAGGGGTCAGCAAAGCTGTGGGGAGACTGGCTTTTCTTTTAAAGACAATTTATCACTGGGAAGTAAAAACATGAGATATGCATATATATGTGTGTGGGTAAAAATTTATCTATATACATATATACATGTATGCATGTGTGTATATATATACATTATTATATATACATATTATTATATATATAAAACAAAGGCAATTTTCCTGAAGGAAATAAAAGCTGTAAGTTATGTGCACTTTATCAAAATGATTATACTTCTAAAAATTTATCTGAGGAAAATAATTGTACAAAAATGCATATGTAAATAATTTTATCATAGCACGAATATAGCTATTAGGACTACAGGGTTAAATAATTGTGTATTTATACAGAAGGTATATATATAGAGAGAGAGATGTAGCTCACATTACTGGCTTAAAATATGTGTACCATATAGTGTGTCTATACATGTACACACAATATACCTATGTGTACACACCTGTATAAACATGTACATGTGATTCCATTTTATATAAAAGTTTCAGTAAATAGAGAAACATCTGTGGTAGACATTATACAATAGAAATATAGATAATTTATGGATATTTTATGCATTATTGAATATTTTATAGTGTGTTTTGTTTTGAATTTCCTAGAAGCATAGTCTAACATAGGATTCTTGTGCAAATACTTCACAGAGGGGAAGGTCTAAGAAAGAACTGGAAAGTAAGAGGGAAACAGTTTAGGAAAGAGGAAGAAGCCAGCAGAAATGCTTAGCTTTCTCCTCATTCAGTGAGGAGCTTTGGGGCATGGAAAGCAACTGAGGAAGACCTACCTTGATGTGAGGAGACGATGGTTTATAGACCCAGGGAGTCAGTCGTTAGCCAACGACTAGCCACTTCCAGGCAAGGTGTTTCCTATGGCTGAGGGCATTTCTCTGGAGGAGATTACAGCTGTGAGCTACACCCCTGAGAGCTGGAGGATAAGTGTACCAGCCTGACAAAGAGATCTGGGTGGGACACTAGCAATATCTTTCACCATTTATACTTTGTGCTATTGGAAACACTTGCTTCTCATATTAAATTCCCTCCATCCAGCAGAGTTTCTCCAAAATTCTGACTGGTCACAAGAGCACATTAGTTGACACTATATGTCCCACTTTTGCAGTTGATTCCAAGTTCCTAACTGATACGGTTGTTGCTGGTGTCCTGCCTATGATCTGACATGTTTCTAAAGAGTCAGTTCCCCTGGTTTGTATGCTTATTTTAAGGTCAAAGTCATTTCCCTCCTCGCAGTCGAGAGGACCATCAGAGCACTTGCTAATGATTAGGGGTTCATCTGACAGCCAAATGTATTCCTGCTTACTCTTCAATATGTACTTCTTCAAAACAATCAGGATCAATAGCCAGGCCTTTATGGTGACTCCATTATTTGACTACTGTCATGCTGGCATAAAATTCCTAGAGTGCCTTTTGGCAGTCACAACTTTAAGTTTAGAGGGCTGTACCACTGGCAGAAGTGCCTGCTCTCTAAAACCCACAGAACCTAAAGTTGCTAGGACAGAAGAACAGATTGCTTCAATGCACATTGGGAATGATAGTGAGTGAGATCACCCCTGCCTACCTCTCAGTTCTGCTCCTGTGTCTACTACCTATCAATACAATGTGGCAAACATGACTTTAAGATGTATACCAGAAGTATAATATTATCTCCAAGCTGGCAGCTCAGTTACTATTTCAAGAGTCTTTTCCATCCTTCAGTGATGCAGCAACAACTGGATTGTGCGTTAATGTGGTAGGACTAGTGAGATCATGATTATGTATCCATTGCCACAATGACTTTTCTATACAGTCAGTATTTGGTCAGAGGCAATGTCAGTCATTGCTTGGAAGCCACCCAGGGTATGGAGGTGGGGGTAACTTCCTGAACAGGCTATAAGCAATTAGCAACCAGCACTCATAGCAGTTGAAGGAGAGATGCAATAGCACAATCAAAAGGATCTAGGCAGAAACCAAGAATGTTTACTGTAAGGTATGTGGCTTCTATAATCAGCTAAATAGCAATAAAGCTATAAGAGAGATTTTATGTCCAGCTATATCCTTTAAGTGTTATGCTTACCTATAACATAAATCCAAATACTGCATAAATTTAAATCTTTATCTTTCTTTATCTTTCATTTCAGGGAATCAATAGTATTTAAAATTTATATAAGAGGAATTTTAAGCATATTATTTGGGAAATTTTAAATAAGACCTTAAAAATGAACACTCAGGAGTTGGAAAGACAAATCTCATGCATTTAAGTGAGTTAAGAAAATGTGCACACTGAAAGTAAACAAAGAACGATCATTTTCCTTGGAAATACCAAACTAAGTGGGAGTTAAACACAATTGGGCTTTCGAGAAGAACATTCCAGAAATAGGAAAACAAACAAACTTCAGTTTCAGTGTTTAAAGATCATTTTGCAGTCAGCAAGATAAGCATTTTATTGTTTTTAAAAATACTATCTTCATCTTTCACTGTGATTTCCTCTTTAATATAGCATATACATGTCCAGGATATGAATGAATAAATAGTTCTTTCACCAGCTGCCCCACAGTGGGCCACAGGAAAAAGCTAAGTCTTATTTGCCAAGGTCCTTACTTATCAATTAAAATAAAATTAACTTGACCTCCTTCAAAGAAGACGTTTAGTTTATCAGGAACACAAGATGAGCTATTCACTGTTAGAAGAGAGAAACATTCATGTTTATTTCCTCTGTTCTACTGTTTTTTTTTTTCTGTTTTCCCTTGATGGAGACCAAGGTGATGGTTTACATAAGTTGGTTTTGTAGCTTTCAAAAGCTACAATAAATCATGAATTATAGATCTGCTTTCTCCTCCTTTATTTCGTTCATGAATTCATTTGACTGACAGTGCTGGGCATCATATATGGCCAGCCCTGGAGGGCATGGCAGAGCTACATCACTGGACAAAACAGACATGGCTCCTTTATTAGCTGACCTATCAGTCTGTTCTTAGGAGTATGCATTGCTTGGTTTCTGGCTGTTTCCAATATAAGAATCTTGGAATATTTTAAATTGTGACCATTGCTCTGGTCTGCATAGATTAGTCCTGTGGATATATCTCCCGATGATATTGAGAGCATGAAAATATCCGTGTTTCTAAAAAATTCTATAGTTAAAGTCTTAGGAGGTCAAACTGTAAGAAACTCAGAACTGAATGGATATTTTTTTCTATTTCTAAAACTAATAAATCACTTTACAATTCAATCCATATAATTTTATATTGATTTTTCTGCAATTATATATCTCCATATTTAAATAGAACTGTTTTCTAAATGTTACATGAATTTTTTAAAAATAGATTTTGTTTTGTAGAACTGTTTCAAATTGGTACAATCTATTGAGGAGGTAGCACAGAGATATATATCCTATTCTCTTTTATCTTGTACTATCTGGTATATGTTGTAACAATTAATGAGCCAATATTAATACATTATTATTAACTAAATTCATAGTTTGTTCATATTTACTTAGTTTTTGCCTTTTTAATTTTTTACATTCTTCTGTTCAAGGATTCCTCCAGAATACCCCATTGCATTTAGAGTTTTCAGGTCTCCTTAGACTCCTCTTGGCTGAGACAGTTTCTCAGACTTTCTTTGTATTTGATGACCTTGATAGCTCTAAGGAGTACTGTGTAAAGAAATCAAAAGGAGACACAGAGGCAAGGTGCAGAGGCAAAGAAAAAAGGGCTATTCTTCCGAGCTGCCAGCTTTATTTATATCAATAGGTTACCTTAGGTCACTGGCATCATTAGTACATTATTGTTCATTGTATTATTAGGCAGCTTACAGAGTCAGCAACATTATGCAGCTTATTTCTCAGTTACATTCTACTATTACAATATGCAATGTTAGAAGTTTTGTGTAGCTCTCAAGAAAGCCCATTGTTTGAAGTTACTGTTAGGCAGGCAGGTCCAGGAGCAGCAGAGCTTGGTGAAACATTGTAGTTATCCAGCAAGCAAGTTCCTTTATTCCCAGGAGCTATGTGTCTGAGATCAAGGTTGAGGCTGATAAGACTCTAACACAGAGCCTCCTCACAGAGAGCATTGCTATACCAGCTAGGCATTCTATGCTTTTGCATAGAAATTTTCCTAGTAGCTGGGCATCCTCTACTTTGTATAGTAACTTTCTCAGCCATGAAGCATGCCACAGCCATGAAGTCATCAGAGACCCCAATCCCAAAAAGGACCCTTCCAGTACTGGTCAGGTTCCCTGAGTGATTCCCTGGTCAGGCCCTTTAATGGAATTGTCCTGACATTTTTTCCCATGGCACGGCTGGGATTCTCTGCTTTAGGGATAAAAATGACAGATGAAGTGTCACTTTCATCAGATCAAGTCAGCGACATGCTATAATATGACATGGCTGCTAACGCTGACCCTGATCTTCTGGCTGGGATAGTGTTTGTCATAGTTTCCCACTATAAACTTGTGTCGCCCCTCTCCCCTCTCTCCATGCTGTACCCCTTGGAAGGAAATTACTATGCACAGCTCAGATTGCCAGAGTCAGAAATCATTCTCCCCTCTTGAGGGTGGAGTAGCTACATAAGTTATTTGGAATTCTTCTATACAGGAGACTGATGTATTCTTCTCATTTGTTTATTAATTCAATCATTTATTTATATCATTATGAGCTTGGGATATTTATTTTATATTTGGCTTACAAACCAATATACAACCTAGTATAATTGAAATAAAGGCTTTTTCCCCTTGAATTGTTCCAGCTTTGGCCATGGAAACCTGTTTGATTTGGTTTGTTCTTGTGCTTATTTGACATGACTACACATGCGGGGTTTTACTTTTCCTTTTTAAGTTAACATGTAATTGTTATTGATATTAATTATACCTTTATTATATTAATCATAAGAAACCCATTTTAAAATGTGTACTTCAGTAGTTTTTATTGTCCTCTATATTATATAACCACTACATCTAATCCCAGAACATTTCCATCACTCCAAAAAGAAATTCCATGCCTATTAACAGTCCAGTTGTTCTCCCAGGCTCTAGCAATCACTAATCTACTTTTCTGTCTATGGATTTGCTTATTCTGGATATTTCATAAAAATGGAAATCTCATGTGTCTAACCTCTTTCACTTGGCATATTATCTTCCAGGTTCATCCATGTTGTAGAATGTACTTTATTCTTTTTATGGCTGAATAATATTCCATTGAATGTATATGCCACATTGTGTTTATTTGCTCAGGCCCTGATAGTCATAAAGTTGTTCCCACATTGGGGCTATTATGAATTATGAAGCTACAGGCATTTATATGTAGTGTCTTTGAGCATATTTTCAATTCTCTTGGGTACGCAGCTAGGAGAGGAATTTCTGGGTCATCTGGTAATTTTATATTTAACATTCAAGAAACTAACATGCAATTTTCAGTCAATTAAGTAATCATCATTCAGGGGTTGGGGATGTACTTCAGAGGTACAATGAATGCTTGTAACATGCAAGACTCTGTGTTCAATCCCCAAGCACTGAAAAAAAAATTAATGCAATTTGTTCAGGTTTATGCTTTGTTAATCTTAACAGAATTTTAGGTAGTTCATTGTAAAAGTAAGTACAATAAAATTGCTGCCTTAAAAATTAATAAAATGAAAATAAGAATAATATATGTAGTATGCACATAGTGGTTTTGCATATTTTGTGGCTACTGGTCCCTTTGAGAAGCAACTGAAAGTCATGAACCTAGTTTAAGGGACTCTGATATTCAGGAAAGAAGAGGTTTTTTTATTTCAAACAAAAGAAGAGAGGGATTCAAGATTGAGTGTTACATATAGTTTGGAAGATTTCAGCAGCCAGAGTTATTCCAACTACCGACAGGGGACTCCATCTCCCCAGCTCCTCATTTCACAATTGTCATCCAACTGTAACTTTGCACTATGATATACTATAGCAGAAAACAGACATAAAACAGGAGTAACTGAAAACTAACTCAAGGAACTCTCTGTTCAGAAAATTACTGTTCAACTGTTCAAACCAGTCTTAGAGACATAAGATTAACTAGCACAATTCTCTGCCAGGTGCCAGCCTGCCTCACACTGCTAGGACTAGCTTACTCAGACCATCTGGAGCACCCCATGCAACTTCCCAGGTTAGAGCTTAAGTCTACCTGCTCACAGATCCAGAGACAGGAAGTTCTTCTTTCCCTTGGTACCTGGACAAATTTGGTTCCCATTACTGGATTAATTTCTTCTCTTCAGAATATTCACAATGAACAGGACGTTCTCATCTGTCAACAGTTTATTTCCCCTCAGGCTTATTTAATTTTAATGCCATTACATCAAAACACTGACACTCAGTGCCTTGATGAAGCTGGTGTGCACTAGTGGATAAGCCAATTATGCCTATCTAACTCTGTGTTCAGTGACATCATGTTGTGTTTGATATAAGCCACGGTACAGACCTATACCACGAGAGTTGAAAAAATATTACAAAAGAGTAATTGATAATCTTTTACCAGAATACTATGGCTGACACCATGGTCCCTAATTTCATCACATCAAATCTTATGCAATTATTCTCTTTACACAATGCTTCATGTAGCACTGTGCCTAAGTATTTCAACATATTACCTCCACTTCACAGCTAAGAAAAGGAAGACTTAGAGATATTAAATATCTAAAGTTATACATCTAGAAAGCAGCAGATCTGGAGCTCAAAATGGAACATTTTGACCCAAAAATCCATATATAACATATACAATAGCAATCTTAAAGCATTGCATCTGAACATTTAAACTTATTGCATTTGTGTTTTACATCTGTGATGAAACAACCAAAAAATGATAGAAAAAGATAATTTCTTTCAAGATAATTTCTAAACTATGGCAACTCTACTTATGCTTCCAAGTAATTTAGAAATAATTTCATTACAAAACCATTCTTGTTTGCTAACCCTCACCACCTGAGCTATTTAGGGACATCTGAATTATCTCATTTTGTATGAATTTCTTCTTTTCCCCTCCTCCTATTCATAACCCCCTTTGTACCACTATTCTAATCTGTCTTTTATTCTAAGGTCATTGTCAGTATTGGTATGTCTTGTTCTAGACTCTGGAAACCCCAGGGATAGTCACCTTCCTGGCTTCTGGTTCCTTCACAGAATTCTCCTTGAATGCCACTTGTTGCATGAAAATACATTATCTTTTATAACAGTCCCCTTCACCTTGTCAGAACGACAATCCACTGTATCTACATTCAGCACTCACTTGTTTTCTGCAGTCCTAATTCCATGCAGATTGTGGCACTGAGTCCCAAGTAGAGCAGACATCCTGTTCAAGACATGGGGTGTCTTGTACGTCTGCTTCAGATCACCTGCTATAACATGACCCTGCTCAGGAACTCCTGCCCAGAATTGGTTTATACTCCCCTAAGGAGTGTTACACAGTTAAACCTTCTCTGAACACTGAAGGAAAACTACCCAACATGTACTACAGTTTATATTATGGAAATATTTTGTCCCATCTGCCTGAAACTATGTATTATCATGTGAGTTAAAAATCATATATGGTATGCGGAGGCATTATGACTCTTTTTTTAAAATTTATCTTTAAAATGCATTTCAAGGCATAATACATACATAGAGCTCAATTTTCCATCTCTCTGGTTGCAAACAAGATAGAGTCACACCATTCATGTCTTCATACATGTACCTAGGGTAGTGATGTCCATCTCATTCCACCATTTTTGCTACTCCCAATGTATATGGTTTAGTACATTCTAAGTCTACACAGTAAAATCACAGAAACTATATTTGTCACTAACCTTAGCAGTCAACAACCTCATCTCTGAAGATCCCCAAAGCTCTCATCATTTACCCTCTTCATCTCTGAACACAATGTGTGTTGCTACATTTTGTTTTTAAAATATCTAGTATTGGACGGTGTGAGGTTCACTCCAAAAGCACTCAGTACATCATTAATCTGAACCTGTGGATACTTGTCATAAAGGACAAAATTGTTTTCTTTTTGACTTCAGCCTGTTAATCTTACCTGGAAGCCTTTTTGCCAAAGCACATCATTTTTCTCCCATCTCAACTTGTACAGGGATTTTGCTACTATTAGAACCTTTCCTTTTTGTAGCCCTTACTCTTAAATCATCTACTTATGCTCATAATCATTTAATTTTCCTCTTCAGTTAACTCTCTCTAGGTTGTATAAATCAGATTATTACATTATATATTTGCATAATTTCCCCAAAGTAAATCAAAGAATTTCTCACAAATGTGATTCTAACTGCTCTCAATTCCTGATATAAAATGTGAGGGCTATATTTAAGCATGGAGAAAGCTAAGCCAGAGAGCATTTCTAGTAATAAGTATTATGCTATACAAACAAGACTGGTGAAATTTTGTAGTGTCAGGCGTCTAGACATGTTTCTCTAGAAAACAAGTAATGCTTTTGTTCATTATGATACACTTGAGAAATATAGCCTCCTCATTCTTGCAGAGAGAAGAATGTTGCCTCAGTTTTCCACAGAAATGACTTTCCACCGAGCCTCCAGTGAGATCTCTATGACACTTGTTTGTTGATGTTGATTCTAACTGTTCTGAGCCTTTGATCCCCACTCCAATTTTACCTCAGCTTGAACAATGCTCTACAGCCTGAGACAAAGGGACTAAAAGCAGTGGATTTGGACCAAGATGGAACTTAACAACCCCCGCCCCAGGATGTACAGGTCAGTCTCAAAGACTCCCCCAACCCAAATTCAAGTTAATGCTGCTGAGGTTGAGAAACCCCAGACCAGAAATATAAAATTCCTTCCTACCATCATATTTCCAATTTTTTAAAAAAAATTATCCAAAGTGATGTTTGCAACTTTGCACTACCACTCCACTTCCAGCTCCTTTTCCCTGGATATGGCAAGGGATTACTGCAGATAAGATGGGAAATAGGACAGAGGGAACAAAAAGTCATGTTTCAAGTTTGTTCCTTCCAGGTCAATGCTAAAGTTTCAGCTGGGAAAGTAAATGGTTGCAAACAGACAGAGAGCTTAAAGACATGTGAGAAAGATTTAGTTCTAGCCAAAGGGGGAATAAAAAGATCATTAATGAGGTGAACTTTGTTTCCATGACCCTCCCACTAACCCCAACTTCTTTTAGTTCTGTTATTTCCTCCTCCTGGTTATCCCGTGTTCTCAGTAGTCCCTGCAGGCCCACCCACCTTGCAGAAATTGTCTGATATATATCTTCTTGATGCTCTTTCCAATTCAGAAAATCTAACCCATTATTGGGTAACACTAATCTTGATTGTGTCCCATGTCCAAGAAGACAGAGAATAAGGATGGAGCATTTCTGCCTATCAAACTTTAAGTGCTTTATGCTATTACAAAACTTAAAAGAGGGACTCTGTCTTGCTCCACATAAATAAGTAGCTGGCCTATCAGCATGTACTTAAAAGTAGTGAAGCTGAATTCAAACCAGATTTTTCTGTCCTCAAAGCCATGTCCTTTCCACTTTACCACACAGTTTCCCAAGTCATATTTTGCCTTCTCTATTAAATGATGCATGCATCCAGAAATTCCTTCTGGGCTCACCATTACTGGTAGTAATTTCAGACATACATCTACTCTGGCATGACACATCCTCCAATGAGCAGATCCATCATGGCCCATCATCATATCAAGTAAGCATGACATTTAGTCCACCTAAGCACAGTGTCACACCAAGGAGAACTTTGAAATACAAGGGAAGGAGACAAGTGCTCCTAAGATCCAGAGCCAATCAATACCATTTACATATTACAATCACCAGCTGAACATGACTTCACTTTAATACACTCAGCAGCAAAAATGACATATCAGTTCCCTACCCATCTTCTTTGACTTTGAGTCAGTTCTCTTATATTTCTTTGGATTTTGTAAATACAATCAGTCATATCTCTAGAATTACTTCCTTATAGGATTTTAGGGATAATAGTAGCTTTGACTACTCAGAAGGCAAAAGGGTCTCTAAAACTTTCCATCTTTATCCACAGATTCTTAATTCATGAATGGATGTTTAAAAGGTCCACATTTGCAAAATTTCATACACATATGTATTTTTCTTCATGTACTTGGTACAAGCTTTCGTCAAATCCCCAAATCATAAGGTAACTGTGATTCTTGAACTTAAAAATCACATTCTTCTACCCCACAGACCTTGCACCACAATTGCTATGCCCATCCAATTATCCTTAATTACAGAATAAAGAACTTAACTTCCTAATATGAACTTGAAGTACTTGGTGCATGAACACGGAAGGCAGGCTTGAGTCTACAACCCTCTATGGCTACCATGTCCAGAGGTTCCAGATGTTCCATACTTTTCACCAGGAGGTCATCTGTGTGTGTAGAAAACTAATCAGAATTTTAATAACTGATATTTTAAGTTGACTGAATCAGAAGAAATGTGTCTTCCTTCAAGGTATTTTTGGAATCTCTGGAAATTTAGCAAAAGTAAAAAGTATAAGACTTTCTATATATAGTAGCCACGATGATTTCTGATAGTTTTTTTTTTTTTCTATAAGAAATGCTCACTGTAGAATCATAAAGTTGAAAGGAACATTTGAAAGCTAACCCCTATTCTCCTATCCAGGACAGGAATTTGGCCTTACAATACCCCTTGCTCAGGCAAAGCCAACCCTCTTTTTCTGTACCTCGAATGATGAGATTTTGACTTAGTTGTAAAGCAATCTATTTCATGGTTTTGAAAGAGTTATGAGCACAGACCTCCATTCTCTTGAGTCAGAATCTGAACCCTGGTAATAGTTTACTCATTTTCTTCTATTTAATCCAATGTCTCTTGAACAACTTCCTTGTACTAGTCACAATGCCAGGCCCTGGGAATACAGTGCCAATTTTAACAGATGCTATGCCCATTGTCTTAGAGATTATACATCTAGTTTAGGACTATCCTTAAAGAGAGCCACAGTGAGTTGATAGCCTCTTTCACAGGACAGTCCCAGCATTTGATGATTAGGGTACCTCAAGTGACACCTGTGTTCTAGGCTGTGTTTCCTGAACAGCTTTATCCTAAGTGTCTCACAGATCCCTTTGTCATCCCAATCAGTCTGGTCTACCTGGGACTCTGTTTCTCATTGGCCCCCTGAATAATGTATTGCCTAGAATGGAATGCAACCCTCAGGTCTGTTGATGCTAAGACACAGAGATGGATACACTTTAAAAAAACCTTCTTCCAGGTAACACTGATGCTTTGACTAATTTAGAAACAACTACAAAGTGTCATTCAAGGAAAAGGACAATCATAATCCAGAAGGAAGGCCACGGTGGCTCTCCAAACATTCAGCCAAACAAAGCAGGGTCCAACATCCTCCTCCCCCAGTGACTATTTTTCATGATGGTGATGAGCTTCCACTGGGGACTGTGCCCCTGCTTCTGAACTGAGCAGCACTGTAAAGTGTAGGCACTCCTCTGAGCTCCAGACTATAATCCCATCATATTCTCTGCCCTCTCTGACTTTCTTCACTCGCTCCAGGTATTGATACTGAAAAACTCCCCAGTAAGCTTCCTGACCAAAAGATATTAGAATTTGTTTCCTGTGGCCACCTAGTAAACAGATATCTACAAGGATCCATTTGAAATAAGCTCAATACTATGAAATATTAGAGCTGAAACTGCTCTTCAAAGTTGTCCCACCCTCTGGCAAGTGGGCCAGGCCTTTGTCCCACGTTTCCAGTCATTGGATATAGGCTGGCCTATGAGTGAATGTGTCCTTGGATGTGGTAGCTCTCTGGCTGAAAATTGTCTTCAACACTGTGGGTAGTAGACTACAGCATCCACTACAGTCCCTGAGTCACTATGTGGAGTAGAGCTCTCATCTAGAAGCATAGGACATGTGCATGAGTGAAAATAAATGTGTGTTGGGGGAGGAGGGATTATAGTTTATTCGTGCCCAGCAGCATATCCTAGACTATCCTGCCTGATAAAGCTACCTCCTGATATTGTTGGAGAGATACATGGGAATAAATATGAAGCACCCCTGGATGGGGATCTTTTCTACCTTCCTGATGTTTGTACTTTTCTGCTCCCTAAGAGTGGCAGACATTAGGGAACTGTTTGTGGAGTGAGAGCTTCATTCCTTCCTGATTCTCAAAGTGGATTCCCTAGAATAGCATAAACATCATCATCTAGGAATCTGTCAGAAATACAAATTCTTAAGCCAATTCCAGATCAGTGGAATTAGAAACTCTGGGCATGATCCCCAGCTGTGTTGTAACAGTGCTTCCAGGTGATTCTAATTCATGCTAAATTTGGTAACTACTGACTCATTTCCTGAATTTGCCCAGAGGACATTACTGATACCCAAATCAGAACTGGGGGGCCATTTGAGTGTCTATTTTGGCCTCTAAGCTACCATTCTGTTCTTTATATTCCTCTAGTCTACTCATTGCACATTATATTTTATGATTTATATAGAATCATAAAATGGCTCTTCTCATAGACTTTGCCCTCCTCCAGGGCAAGTATTAGGTAATCATTATTTTGACATACTCAATGCTAAGCACTGGTTTTGACACATAATGAGCAATCAATAAATACATTCCATAGATAAATATTTATTTAATATATCATTTGCTGTGAGCTTTACTAGGTATTTCCAAAAGCTCCTCTGTTATAAGAAAAGATAGATAACCTCAAAAAAATGTGACAAAATGTGGTTCAGATTCTACAGGCAAAATAATATTTGTAATGCTGTCCTGTGCGTCTCTCTTTCTTCTAAGTAGTTTGTATGCGTTAATTCACTTAATCCTCACAGTAATCTCATGAGATATGATTCTAGGAGAAGAAAAGAATTTATCCTGAGTAAAAATTGCTCACTTGTTAAGCTATTATTACTGATTTCACTTATAAAAGGACAGATGATAGTGCTGTCTGTGATACAGAAAATAAAACAAAGGAAGCTAAACTGAAGGATGATGTAAACAGTTGGCCTCCTTACAGATTAATGCTTTTATTATTGGTTTTGTTCACTTACCATGGAAGAGTAGAACAGACTGGGGAAGGTCAGAATAGACAGATGACAAATATGTTGAAAATCAGTAGAACTTTAGCTCAAAGAATGACTCTACGGGTAAGATTTCAGACACTGTGGGAGGATGATATTAGAGAAAGGAAGGATGATATTAGAGAAAGGGAAATTTAGATCATACTACCCACAATAATCATTCTGCTTTACCTGTAAGGTAAAGTCTTCTTGTCCACAAACTCTGGAAAATATTTTTTTTCTATGTAAAAATTTAAGCAGAAAATTAAAGAAAGCTATGTTCTATTCTAAAAGAGTTGTTGAGAATCAGGATGTTGATACCGATCCTTCTTGGATCCCCTCACCCAAACTTACATGTCAATATATTCATGACCAGTGTTTAAATTATTCACCTTTATTTATATTCAGCAATTCTACCCAACATGGTCTGATCTCCTCTGAAAGCCTATATTATCAGGAAAGAGAAAAAATCCATAATATTGGGCACCTAAATGATTTTGTAATTAGCATGACATGAGTTTTGATAATGCCACATTAACAATAAGCATGAAAAAGCTTGGGAATAAATCTGAGTTCAAGGTATTAAGTAGATTCCTTTTTATCATATGTGAAGCAAACTATGCAATAGCCATCATACAATTTGTTTCAGAATGTCTGTTGTTATAAGAAGGAGACTAGAAATCTTTGAATTACAGATAATCCAAAAAAAAAAAAAACAAATTAGGCAGCAGGTAGATTATACAGATTGTGTTAATGCCCTCAGTTCTCCCCCTCTATGTCTCTCCATTCTTTGTGATGTGACTTTGCAATTCCTCTTATAATAGAAGTAGAATAAATATTCTTGCCCTCTGACTTTGGGATTAGTTATGTGGCTTGTTTGGACAATAAAAGGAAGGAATCGTGGCAGTGGATCTGCTCTGAGCTCAGGCAATGAGAAGCATTGTGTGGTTCTGTCTGTCTTCTTGACCTCTGCCAGAACAGGGAGAAGAACATGCTCAGGCTACAGGTTCCAGGAGGAAAACAAGAGACCATGGGTCAGAGCCACAGTTAATTACCTGCCCTAATGAAGCCCTTCCAGGTGAGCCAAGACCCCACCTATCCACAGATATAGCATGAGAAATTAATGCTTACAGTTGAACACCTGGATGTTTTATGCTATCCTGCAGCATTATTGTGGCCATAGTTGACTGATACAGATGGGTGTCTATCCTTTGTTCCAAGATATCTTCAAATGCTAACTTACAGTTAACCAAAAACAATAACTGGGTTTTGCCTTGAAATGTGCCCCAAATAGAAAAACTGAAAACAAGGAAAGCAGGAACAAAAACTAAGAAAATTAATGGCTCCTTGATTCAGCTTTCATTTCAAAGATGATAACAGAAGAATTCAGTTCTCTCAGTGAAACTCAGGGACTCTGCCTTGACACTTTTAATTAAAATGACATTAAAAAATTAACACAGAACTCTTTCACTTTGCTCTAGGGCAGCTCATGAAAGATTGCTGCTTTGCTATCAGAATGCATAATATCTATGTCTGGGCCCATCTGCTTCCCCTCCTACAGGAAAGACTGTGAATGTCAGTGACTCCAGTGAGAGACTGTCCTGTCCAGGTTTAATTTCCTCAGCACTGATAATGCAAAAGCAGCTTGGCAGAGTAAATTAGTCTATGATTCCAAAGCCCAAACTTTTGATCTTCGGCCATACTCCTGACAGAAATCGTAACAGTCAAATATTTTTCACCAATAAGAATGTGAAGAGGCCTATTTGAAATAACATTATTTTCTTTTATTCATTACCAAAGACAAAAAACAAAAAAACCTGTGTCTGGTGTTATAGGGGTATGACACATAGGACCGTGCTTCTAAACACTAATATACACACAAATCAGCTGATTGTGCTAAACGCAGATTCTTACGCTGTTTATAGGGAATGATGTCTGAGATTCTGAATTTCTAAACACCTCCTGTGTGTCGATGATACTGGTGCAGAGGTAGGGGATTATTGTTTATGAACAGTTTCTGTAAGGATAATGTTATCTCAAACTTTAGGACTGGTTTTCAATACTACTACAGAATAAACTGCAGCAAAAGGAATAGAGGTCAGAACCGATCTGTCTGGTTAAGCAAAAGGGCTTAATTCTTGCCCATCCACCCAATCTGATGGACATCCTTAGGCAATCTATTACATTTCACTCAAATTCCATTTCTTTGTGAGAAGGGGTTAACCTATAGGAAGTGATATCTACAGGTTACTAGTCAATAAAGGAAGTTCCCATTTTTTAATAGGGTAAAATTTTAATTAACTATCATCTTAGTTTCTCCCATTAACAGGACTATTTCTTACATTTGGAAGGGAATTTATCCTTGTTTTGTTTCTTATTTATTTTGTTGACACAATGCTTTAATTATAAAGAGAGACTCAGAAACAAGACTTTCTGAGATTCTTAAAGCCTATTTATTCAATAAAATTTCATTTTAGGCATATCAATTGCTAGAACTGGGATAAGTGCTTTGAAATTTTCAAAGACAAGTTTTACCTTCTGAATGAAGCTGAATTCTAGATTGGATCAGATCTCATTTTGTTTGCTTGGGGTTCTCTGCCTCTAGAATTGATTGAGTTAAGACTTCCTAAAATTCTGGAGCTGAATATATTTCACTAGTATTGTCCTTGTGCTTCTAAGAGACATGAGGTTTTGATGACTCAAAAAATTTTTTCTATAGATGTGGATCTTAGAAGCTATGTTGAGCAGCTACTCTGCTGTGTAAGAGTTTACATAACCTGAATGCCTTCTAAAGTGGATTATTCCATAGTTTAAGCAATGCTATCAATAAGTCACTGATGAAGGTCTTTTAATAATAATAGAACAAAATAAAGGCAAGTGACATCACTAAACTATTAATAGTATATATTATTCAGATGGAAGGAAATTATTAAACTGTTGGATTCTTGGAAGTAACTTAATTCTTGAACTTAGGGCAATTCATTTAATATCACTATGCCTCACAATCCTTGCTTATAAAATGGGAATAAAAACATCCAATTTATAAAATTTGGAGAGAGCATAATAATTGTTCACTGTGTGGTAACAGTTCCTTGTTATTCTTTGATTATTTTACCTTGCCGTTTTAAAATAAGACACCAGGTTTCTCAAGCTAAGAGAACTTAGAAATTAGTTCAGAGTTTTCCTGAAATTTCTCCCACATGAAATATAAAGATGAATGTAGAGTTTTCCTGTGAATTGAAGCTGTACTAAATTCTACCATTGCTCCTTAGTTTTTCAGCATACACCTTCTGTACACCCTACTTACGTCTTCACAGAGCCCTTACATACTTTGGTCCCGCAAATCTTCTCCTGAGGTATTGGAAATCTCCCCAGCCCCATTCCGTTTCTACTCCTAACTAGGTACAGTCATTAGCACCAGCAGCTGCCAGAAACAGTGATAAACCCAACAGGGCCTTAATCGATAGCAAAGCCCGAAGCTATGGAAAATCACATAGTTGGAAGGCTTCTCAGGAAATGAATTGCAGGCATTCAGTTCAGACTCTGGTGGGATTTTCCTAGGCTCCTCTAGGTTGGCAGAGTTTGTAATTCAATTATAAACATTCCTGTTACATAACTACAGAATTGCAACTGGAAAAACCAAAGTGAGCCAGTTAATATGTAAGTTCTAACATTGGTGTGAAGAGGTTAAAGAGAAAGTGGGAAGTAGAGAACTGGTACATTTCTTGGTGGGCAGTTGCCTCCATTTGTTGAGCTCTACAGTGTTGTAGATATATATCTGTCTTATTTGACCTTTACATTAACTTTATCAAGTGGACAGTATTAACCATCACAATTTACAGATGAGGAAACTGAGACTCAGAAGGGTTAAGTAAACTCTTGCCCAGGTCAGACAGCTGTGAAGTGGCAAAACTAGGATTCATATAGCCCCTCTGACTTCAGATTTAGTATCAACTCCAAAACATGAGGTTGATTTTGCAATATCATATGATGTATTTGAAAATGGCCCCTTTTCCTTTGAAAGGTGAATTTCAATTTCACTTTAGAATTGATGAAATAAGCTGGGTGCGGTGGTGCAAGCCTGTAATCCCAACACTTAGGGAGGCTGAGACAGGAGAATTGTGAGTTCAAAGCCAGTCTCAGCAATGGCGAGGCGCTAAGCAACTCAGTGAGACCCTGTCTCTACATAAAACACAAAATAGGGCTGGGGGTGTGGCTCAGTGGTCAAGTATCTCTGAGTTCAATCCACAGTACCAAAAATAATAATAATAATAATTGATGAAATAGGTAAAATCGGATAAATGACAACCTCCAGGCCACCTCTACTCAATAATGTAGCTTCTTTCTCCAAATCTTTTTTGAAAGCTACTTGTGCAGTATTTTCTGCTTTGAGTTTCCTCTGCACCCCCATCCAATACATAGGGGAAATGCTGAACCGCTGAGCAGTAGAATATCAAGATGGTTGAGGGCAAGGAAAGGCTGAGTAGTGGGGATCTTGAAGAATTCTCAGAAATCAGGAGGCTATCTAAGATTGAAGGTCCCTGTGTGTCTGCAAATTGGTGGAAAAAAATTTCCTCATAGATACAGATTTGTTTTCTTAGACACAGAACAAGAAATCTTTTCCCTTAAAGAGATGGATCTTTTGGGGAAATATTTCCTTAAGGTCACTGCAGGGCAGGATTGGGAAAGGAAGGTGCAGAGGTAGTAGCCAGAGGAGGAAGAAATGCCACTCAAGAGGGAAGGAGGAAGAATGTGGTAGACAAAAGAAAATCAAGAACCTGGGAGGGAGCTGGAGGACAGGAAGAATGATGGATAGGGATGTACAGAAGGAAATGTAGAGTGCAAATGCTTAACACAGAGAAAAATGCTTAATATATTTTATATTAACAAATAACTACTAGTTTAGTGTCTGAGATGACAGCCTATGACATCAAGGATGTTCAATATAGACTGTCAAAACACTGAAACTAATGAAGAGGTGGAATGTTTATTGTGGCTATTGCCACAGAGCAAGGACACATCTAACTGTGGTTCACATATAGAATATGAATTCACTATTCTTCAGCTTCACTGGAGAAAAGGACTCAGACTGGGACTAAGGGAGTTAGATCTCTGATTCCACTGATATTGCCAGCATTTAAACCTAATTTAAACCTAAACCTTAAGCTATGTGGCCCATGCCTTATATTAACCCGCACGCTCCTGTGGCAAGATTTACTTTTGAATCGTTTTTGTACATCCTTTAATGCTCAGTAGAAAAATGCTCAATACATTTTATATTAACAAATAACATACTAGTTTAGTGTCAGAGTATATTTGCACTAATTTAGAATCTAGATTGTACTTTACAGTTGTGTGTGCTTGGATGATTTATGTAAGCTCTCTGGGTCTTATTTTATTCATGTCTGAAATTAAGGTAATACTGCCTCCTCACAGGATTAGTGTAAAGATTAAAAGGAATCATCTTTGCTACATGTGTGCAAGCATACATCCAATACACACATCAAATACTTGGCACAGTATCTGAAATGTGTAAAGTACACAAATTATAGGTGTTAGCAAGTATGTTTTCAGTTCTAAATGCTTCAAGATCTGCTGACTTTGATCTGAAATTCAATTCCATGGACTGGGAATCCAGAGCTCTCCTAGTATTCCTTCCAGTCCCCATGATTGATTTTTCTCTTATATTTCTCTACCTTCTTATTCCTATATCCAAAGTGGATAACACTCAGAATTAATATGAGTGGAGGTGGAATCTCTTCCCCATTTCTCTCTCAAATGACCACTTCCCACCTATACATACTCATACACTACTGTTCATGAACTTTTGAGATAATTCAATTTTTGAGTTTTACAGGGCAGGGTCACCTTGCAAATCATGTAGAAACCCCACTATCATGCTGGCTCCATCACCTCTCTTTCTTTCCTCCATCCCTCCTCTGATGAGTAATAAGAAAATCTCTTGCCTTCCAAAGCACAGAGCAGTAAAGCTCATATTTATGACCACTGGATCTAGTCTTCCATTTCAAGCTCTTTCCACAACAAATATAGTTGTTTTCCTCTGTGGAATTCTCGTGAATAAAACATTCTCCATTCTGATATGTTACTACTAATGTAATACAGAAATCCCCAGTGGTGAGTTTAAGCCTATAATAAATAACTTTATCAGGGCATCCACTGAATCTCTTCCTTCTCCAGGATTCTTCAAAAGTAGACGTTGATTAATATGCATGTGCCGAAGAGATTCTCAACTTCTCAGCTAGTCTGATAATATAAGATTTTGCACTTATAATAGAGTTTTTGCATAAATGATCTCAGAAAGTGTTCAATTTAGTGAAGCTCAGAAAGCTTCAGATACCTAATTAGCAGAAGAGTAAAGACAAGAAAGTAGGTCTCCTGACCCCTGGTCTGATGTTTTTTTCCACCAAAAAACATCAATGTCCTCGTTCAACCAAGTAAACCTCTTGCAGACCTCTGATTAGAGACCAGGAAGTGCCCTCCTTCCTGATCAAGGCTGACCTCAAAGTTCTAACTCATTTATTTCTATTTTAGTTTTTCCAGAAAAAAAAGAAGACGTGCTTTTTTTTTTTTTTAAATGATGCAGTGTTTGGAAACATCCCCAAGAAGATTCTTTCCTTTTTTCAAAAATAAATCTCAAGGTCTGGTTTTGTTTGTTTATTTGCTTGTTTTTGGTGAGGTTGCTCTTCAAAAAGACCCGATGCACTTGGGTTATGCAGCCATCTGCCACTACATGCTCAAGTATTGTGGTTAAAAAAATCTGGCCATCCTGCCTTTGATATAGAAGAGCCACATGGGGTTGAGTCATATGCTGTGGAGAGAACACAGCTAATTATGGGATATGCTGGGCCCAGAGACGATGTCAACTGCTCCATAATTACAACTGCAATCCAGGGGACAGAGTCATGGAAATCCAGTTAATATAAAGAATTCAACACAAAAATTCTAAGTTCTAAGTCCAAAACTACTAAAACATTATCCTATTCCTGGATTTTTATTTCCATGAACTTCCAAACCTAAGATCTGGTTTGATATCCATGACCCTGATATGCTTTTTGGCATTAAGTAAATTATTATTTTAACTATGTTGAGTTTTGATTGTTTTAATGAAGATAAAAGGGTGGTAGGTTAAAAAGGACATAATATCATGGTTCTAGCCTCAGTGTTCCAACTAAAAAGTCAAGAGACTTCATGCAAGTCAGTTGGGATGGGGGAGGGTATGAAGAAAAGCACACTGAGAGACTATCTGGGATTTCCTGTCATGGCAACTAGAAACAGTCCCATTTAAAAATTATTGTGGGCTGAGGGAGGTAGCTCAGCATTAGAGTGCTTGCCTAGCATGTGCAAGGCCCTGGGTTCGATCTCTAGCACCACACACCCCCCCAAAATTATTGATCATCAAGTTCATGGAGGGAAGTTTTTGGAATTCAAAGATGAATAAAACATAGTGCAAGAGTCAATTTTTCAAGGTTATTAAAACTTTCTCTCACTGTC
The DNA here is from genome assembly GCA_028644305.1 of Xerus rutilus. Taxonomy (NCBI): domain Eukaryota; kingdom Metazoa; phylum Chordata; class Mammalia; order Rodentia; family Sciuridae; genus Xerus; species Xerus rutilus. Next base: position 163,324,478 of record CM053400.1, on the reverse strand, counting down.
CTAATTTAGAAAGGTGATGATAACCATAGAATCCTTTGCCTTTGGGCATCTTATTTTTTTGATATTTCAATTCAAATTCTGATCAATGAAAGTAACTTCTCATGATGAGTGCACTGCGGAGTTGACTGGGTGAAAGTGGAAACGAGACTTCACTGACAATATTTTACAGCCACATTCAATGATGCCTAGACAATATTCTATAAAATTCTATTGTAGGACATGAAACCAGACAAAAAGGGAGAGGAATGTAGAAGAATACTAGCATAAAATCCACTGTTAAGAAAACAGACACGTGTGTGTGTGTGTGTGTGTGTGCACGTGTGTGTAAGTGTGTGGACTTTCCACGCAGATAGCGTGGCAAGACGTGGTGGCTTTGAATCAGAATCTAAATCCATAAACCATAGTTTATACCAAAGCATTCTAATTCAATGGATCTGGATTGATGTCCTTGATGTTTTAAAATGATGTAATTGTGACATCATTCAAAAACCATGTAATTCGCTCTTTAAAAATGTACAGAGCAGTGATCTCTTAGTGTATTCCGAAAGTCGTGCAGCTATCCTCACCCCCTAATTTCAGAATATTTTATTCTCCCAAAAATAAATCCTACTAGCTCAGGACCATAAGCAGTCATACCCAATTCCTCTCTCTCCCATCCCCTGGCAACCACTAATTCATTTTCTGTCTCTATGGATATGCCTATACTAGCCCTTGTCTATAAATTGAATTATAATTTATGTGGCCTTTTGAGACTGAGTCTTGAAATTGACTTCCCTCACTTATCTTGTTCTTAAGGTCTGTCCTTGTTGCAGCATGTATCTGTACATGCTACATGCACCATTACTTTTCATGACTGAATAATATTTCACTATGGGGATATACTACACTTTGTTAATCCATTCATGTATGGATAGATATTTGTATTTTCCTACATTTTGGCTATATATTTCTAAGAATATTCATGTACAGGTGAGACATTTTAGATGTAATGACATGTAAGATTAAAGATACATTATTGGATAAAATTGAATCAATAATTAGGATAGCAATTTTATGATCCATTTTTGTTTAAAATAGTTATGTATTAAATGTAGCACACATACAAATACACCTAAAGAAATATGATAAATAATCACTAAATCTTTGATTGGAAAGTATAAAATTATGATTCTACCTCATACATATTTATATGTCATTTAAAATTTTCACAATGAGCATTCATAACTTTGATGATGAAAAACAAAGATTTTTAATTTTTGGACATAAAATTGTTAGTCTTTTTTATTTATTAATAAACTTACTTCTTGCAATAGTCCATTCTCATTATCATAGATAATTATGAGTTGACAATAATTCAGAATCATGTTTTCTTCCTTTGGAACACTACCTATAGATACAATCTAGGATTTTCTCATTATTCATTCAAAAGTTCCTTGAACTATTGCTAAGTGCCAGCCCCAGAACTAATTATGTGATTACTTCATTTAATCTTCATAATATTCTTTTGGGCTACATATTATCCCCATTCTACAGTTAAGAAAAACAATTTCTGAGAGATTAAGTGGCCTGCCAAAATCCCTCAGCCAATTAGCATAGCAGGGAATCAAACTTTAATCTCTGCCTCCAACCATGACTTCCCTCAATACCTTACGGAACAATTTCTCCATTTAAATTAATAAACAAACTAAAAAGGAGACCTTTCAGAATTCAAGGGCACAACCTTCTCATACTTATTTTGCAGATTCGTTTATAAGGCTGCCAAACCAAACAATATGAACTCAAGGGAGAGAGCCTTTTACCCCAGCCAGGAGGAAGGATATCCCATACATGTGGTCTCAATTTAAAGTCAAAATCTATTCATAAAATTAATAAGTAATTTTAAGAAATGCTTCCTCTAGGATTGGATCTCTTGCATGCCAAAAGTGCTAGCTTTACAACTACCTCATCCCTTAAGATGTGCTGAGTCTATGACTAATAGCAAAGATAATCTATTTTGCAAAATAAATTCTTTGTCAAAGAGGTGTTGTGACTTGTTTCAGAACTGAGAAGTTAACCAAGCCATTCTAGAGCTTTAGAAAATGGACTAACGTGGGACTTCTGCTGGTGTGCATCAGTCACTACCCTTGTCTGAAATGCAGAGGGACAAGGCATGAGTGGCCTCTGAGGCCACTCATGAGGCCTCACATTTGCTTGCTTCCTTGGGCTGTTTGTCCTTCACCATTGATTAATTGATTGATTTGGGGTGTCATTCACTATTCATGTTCTTCTTAGGGAATTCACTTGTTTTTACAGAGCATTGAAGGTATTTTCTATTTTAGTTTAAAAAACTGTCTGACGTGACCAACGAATATTGAATAAAATTCAGGTGTGGCCAGAGGAAAAGTTAAGTAGAAGAAAGATACCTTTCTTTAAGTGAAGGAGAAATCAGCGTAACTGAGCCTGGGAAGGATTCACCAGGCCTTTGCTGTCCTGAAAATGGAGAAATCCAGGCTGTGCTGTACTCTGATATCAGCCCTTGACTGACAACCTGTTGAGAGAGAATCCCATTCCTCCAACCACAAGGAACTAGACTCTAGAGACAACCTGAATGAGCTTAGAAGCAGATTCTTCTCTACATCCTCTAGATAAGGGCTGAGCATGGTAGACACCTTGATTTTGGTTTCAAAGATGCCAAGCTGAGAACAGATAGACCTCCCAGACGTCTAACCCACACCCATAAGATGATAAATGTGTGTAGTTAAGCTACCAAGTTTGTGATAATTAACAAAAACAAACACTAGACGGATGTTAATGGAAAGGGGGCATATGTTAAAAAGAAAGGAGTAGATCTCAGAGGTATTAGCAAAACAATAACAAAACAGGATGTTTAATCTTGTTACACTCACTTTTTTAAAAAATCTAGATATGTGTCTGTTAATGCAAATAAAAAAATCTAAAATGATACACATCACACTGGTAACAAGTTTCTTCTGGGAAAAGAAGTAAGATTAGAGGATTAGGGAAGACAGAATAAGTTTTCATATTTTACTTTATATAATTCTTCACTGCTTATTTTTATAATCATAGGATATGAATTTTATAATAAAGTGTTTTTAAAACTAAAGTACATTGGAGCTCTACTTAGTAGGATGCTGTCCACCAAATGCCTAAAAATAACATTTATGTATATGTATCTTCTAAAATTTGATCTTTTATTCTTACATGCAGGACATCCATTACTAATCTTTACAACTTCCTGCATTGGGCCTTATGTACATATCAACCTTCCTCCCTATAAAATGCATTACACATGACTGCTACTGAAAATACATGATTGATAGGATGACTGGAGGGCTCAAACGAGGATAAAAATACCCCAGAGAAGACTGCCTCCAGTGAACTCTCTAGAACTCATCTCATTAAAGGACATGCAGCACGGAAAGGAACCATATTTTTTTGAAGATATTCCCTCATGTTGAAGAAACACCCAAACCCTGTATGCATAACACTCAGTCAGGCTTCTGTTTTGAACATTAACTTATGCTTTGTTTTCATCTCAACTTAAGGTAATGCTTTAGAAAATTTGAATTAATGAGAGGTTTTACATCAGTGCTTTCTAGTACCAACATTAAAAGCTAAAGTGAATACTATCTTCCAAAGAATACCCATATTTTCAGGGTAACACACAAAGTCTCATATTTACTAAAGCAGGAAGGTAAAGCTCCTTTGGCCATGGTCAGAATTATATCCTCACCAATAGGTGACTGTGATATTCTACTTTTTGTTAAAGGTTCATGAAGTTCCAACTTCTTCAACTATGTTTATTTGCTTAATTATACAGTGCAAACTGCATTTGGAAGGCTAGTTCCCTTTTATTATAGTTTCCCACAAACAAAAATTTTTTTTAAACTTATCCATTGAATGAAAAAAAAAATGGCTACTGTTTCTTACTCAACTGATGCCAATGTTGGATTTGGATGTTAAAATGATGAGAATGACGCCTGTCTGAGCACAAAGAAGAGAATCTGGGACTCAGAGAAGGTCTCCATGCTCCCTCTTCAAAATGGGACCCTTAGCAGCACAGCACACTTGGATTCTTGGATTGCTGAGAACACCATTCCGGTCCTTCCTACCACACACCTGCTCCCAAGCACGAGTTAATGTCTGTCTTTTTTGGTTTCTCCTCCATCCCAAAACCAAAGCACCACGACTCGCCCCGGATGTAGGTGATACTGCTTCCATTCCTAACAGTCAGCTTTCTCTGGAGCCCCAGCATGGCATGTTCTTGGAGCTCCTTGCAAAAGTGCACTCCACTTCCCTGTGTTATGAAGTATTTGGTACCCACGAGCATACTGAGTAGGGCTTCGGATGGTAAACTCAGCTGCTCCTAGAGGAGAGCCCAGCTCAGCCACTTCTGTGTCCTTCGGTGTTATTTCTTACCCTCCCTCACATCTGTTTCCTTAAAGCATTTATAAAGTTGCTGTGATCATAAAATGGGCTAGTGTGGCATCTGGCACATAGAAAGTCTCAAAAAAGTCATCTGCAATTTCTAGCAGTCTTGCTATCTACCTGCACAGCCTAGTATTGGCCAGACTTAGCAAAACAGGTTTAAGAAACCTACAAGACATAAGCACTGCTTGCAGGTCACCCCAGATTCGGGACAGGAGTGAGTTGCCAAAGGTTCACCTTAGTTCTGGCCCTATGGGTCCCCAGTTTTTCATTTCACATTCTCAGGATTCAGATGAAAAGACACAAGTGCCAGGTCTCCCTGCCGCTGTTTACACCTTCCTTCTAAAACAGGCCCTCTGCCTTCTTAATTGTGTACACGTGTCCCTTGCCAGATTGTGAACTTGAAAGAAGGACCAAATTTCCTTCCTCTTTGTTTGCATTTGATCATTTTCTTTGTTCTATGTATGGAAAAGAGTTAATACTGAAGAAAGAACGAGGGTGTAAACGGTAGTAATACTCGTGAGCAAGTCAACTGGAACAGTCTAGGTAAGAGGAAATATTCTTTGTCATTCCCCACCATGCTGTGGACTCTTGGTTGCCAATGTCTGTCTTCTTCCCATTCCCACCCTCATGTCCCTATCAGAATGCCTCTTCCTCCCTCTTTCTCTCCCTCCCCACTCTACCAAGTAGCCATCAAGTGTGAATATATTATTAATTAACCCCTAAGACAAGGTACTAGTAAGTCAATATAACAGAAAATTAAAAACCTTAATCCAGGGAAAACTCACATTTTCGTCAGAACTTCATACAATGGTTCACTCTAAAGGGGCCATGTCAAGTTCTACACCAGAAAGCTGAGAGAGAACACCTCCAACTGATCCTTCTACCTGCATGGAATCCTAATGGTCTCTTTAAGTAGCTACAAAAAAATTCATGGCACCTGAAAACATGAATACCTCTGGAGAGCTGACTTTGGTTGTTAATTCCATCTTCTCTCCTTGGTTCTTTGAGAGCCCCTTAGGAAAGAATCAAAGCTCATGCCAAGGGTGGTGTCAAAGTAGAAGCTGCATTGTTTGCAGAACTGTATGGGAGAAACTAGAGATAGCAGAGGGTTATCTAGATCTTTCTGAAGGCCAGTAGCAGCATTGTTCCCATTACAATCAAACATTTGAATTCTTTGGATGACCACACATAACCCTGTAGACAGCCAATGAGTAAACACTACCAGAGGTAATTCCCCTCTGGGTTGAAACTTCCTATGACATGAATCATAGTAGTTCTATGAGAAAGTGAGGGGAAAACCCACCAATGACTAGTTCAGACACTTCCTAGTATAACTGAGGAAGTCACTGGGAAAAAATAAAGTGGAAAGCTCCTGTAGGATCCAAATTGCCTGAGTTCCCTGCATTGGAGCATATTGATTGACTTTATTTAATTAGATCATAAACTCCCGAGGACAAAATCTCACATGGCAGGACAGAAACTGTGAACTTGCTGAGTCAGACTAGCTGGGCTTGAGTACAGCACTGGCCGCTTACACCTCTATAACTTTGGGCTAAGTATTCTCTCTCTTGCCTTCATTTTCATTTTTGTAAAATGAGGACATTACTACTATCTCCTCTTAAATATTCTTGTTGGTATTTCGTATGTCATTCCTCTAAAACCCTATGTACAGGTCCAGGCACATATTAGCACTCAATAATTATTAAGTGGTCCTGTTCATCTTTGCAGCCCTTCCAGTACAGTGCCCCCCCCACCCGGAAGATTCTCAAGGTGGATACAACTTAATAAATAAATCCCAATCCTTGTTTCATGGAGCTGCTACTTTCACATGTGCATTAAATGGTTTGGAACAATTGTATCGTAATTTTACCATACCTCTGCTGACTTTATCAAACAGTCCTTTTTATTCATTTAGTAGCATTGTATGAAATCTTTGTGGCAGGTACAGAGGGCTAACAGGAAACTAAAATATATCGAGGGAGTCATTTATCCAAAGAACACTTTTGAAATACTCAGTTGTTTGGGCATCATGAAAACACCAAGAAAATCATATAAAGACAAAACCTTTGTATCATTTTTATCAGTAATAACAGTTTGTAATTTTTCACTCACCTCAGAACAGGCATTGTTAGGTTCTTTGCATGTATTAGCTCCTTTCACCCTCACAAAACATAGCAAAATGATTATTACTTTCATTTGAGAGAAAAGAAAACTGATATTTAAAAAGACTCAGTAATTTACTCCATATTTTTCAGCTGGAGTTTTCAAGAGCTGAAACCCACACACATGCACAAATCTATGAGCAGCCAATGGTTGAACAATTGTACCTGGAGTCACTGATTGTCCCAACACACTTTTTCCCATAAGGAAAATTACCCAGAGATGATTCTCAGTCCTACAAATGTATATTTATGGTGAAATCAGTCTACTGCAAGAGGAGAGAGAAAGGGCGGGGGAGAGCACAAGAGAGTGCTTTATTAATGGCCCCAAACAGGTGTTTTTAGAGAAATAAATATGCATTTAGCAAATGACACCCTAGGCATCAACAGACAGCATTAGGGTGGGGAAGTTCAGAGACCTACAGACCTTGGTGATGGGTTGTTTTCCCCAGTTGTACTGATGCAGGTTTGGGAAGCCCTGACCCTGCACCAGAACCCACTGCGCTGCTGCCTTGGACTCCACCCGCTTCATCATTGGATTGTTCTGGACCGTGGCTGCTGCCTCCAGATGGCATCCCGTTTGCCTCTAAAAGTAAGGCTTTTTTTGGCTACGGCAAAAGGAAAGTGGGAAGATAAAACAAACTCTACTTCATCTGTTCTTACTCACAGGCTTCCCATCAAGGACGGTTTCATCCTTATTTAGAATCAATACTAAGTAAAGAAAGTATAAATATACCAATTGAAAAGCTCTTTCTGTAGAGGCTTTGGCGGTCACAGTAAATTGCATGAGGTTTAGAGACACCATGCAGTTTCCCTAGGACTTATTCTGAAATGCTTGAGTGATAAAACAAATCATTTATGGGGACCCTTGATATAATAGTATCTAGAATCTGTTAATAGGCTTTCTTTTTCTAGGTTTTGTGTGTGTGTGTGTGAGTGTTATGTTTGTTTTTTTTCCTGGGACAAAGGTAAATCCCTAACAGACTGATAGAGTTTTGAACCTCATGTTTAATATTTCTCCTCAAGAGATAAGAGGAAGTATACTTGAATATTATCATATTTCAGAATAGATTTGAGTGCAAGTGGCAAACCTCCTGAGGGCGTTCCCAAATAGGTTAGCTGGTGTCAATGAAGGGAATCAGACCTTGAAGTGCTCCTAGGGTCTCTGTAGTCCTCCACAAGAAGTAACAATGACTCTGAACCAGATGACCTTGACTCCCCATTGTCATTTACACTGACTAGCACTATAACCAAAGGCAAAGTCAAACCCTCAAAAAGGTTAGATTCTTCATCTGTAGGAGAGTTGGACCTACTTGTCCCTTTAGGAACTCTGACTATCCTGAGAAAAGAAAAGGAAAATTTATATTAGGAGTGCAGCAGTTTGTGGCTGGGTTTTAGGAAAACTGAAATATTTGGGCCAGTACAGGGCTGGGTCAATGAGTATCAAGTCAGGTTTACTTTGTTGAGGACAGTAGGGGCAATTTATTTCCATAGAAGGTGAAACTAAAACAGCTTTGAGTGATGAGGTTAGGTCTTGGGCCAATCTCTTTTTACTTTTCCACCACATTATGTTGCCTAGATTTTTTCCTTGAGACCTCAAAGGAAAAAGAACATGAAATAAAAGGCAGATGACTTGGAGACTATTAAACCATTATTTTATACTCGTTCCAAAAGAGAATGCATATGTTGACACTTTTAATGTGCAAGAAAATCAGTGTCCCCCTAGAGTTTCAAAATTGAGATTGCAAAAATCTCAGAAGGTTCTACTGCAAAGATACCTATATTCATTTTCTTAAGCTAGCACTTCTGAACTTATTTGGACAATGAAGATGCATTTTACAAAAATCACCAGTTGCCATTGTGTGTTGTTTGTAAATATACAGAAATGATCGCTTCCGTAGATGTATGGACAGATCATTTCATTTACACTGTGATGTAACCATCTCTCTCATCTCATTATATGCTCATTTGTGGCCTTTTTTCCTATTACCTTCATTTAGTACAGGATTGTTTTTCACTACAGTGTTAAAGACCTGAAGTCAGCTGTCCCCTTGCTCCAGCTGTTAATGTCACACTTCTGTAACCCCAAAATTACATGGCATAATACTTATAAGCCATGAATACTCAAATACTTGCAATTACTCTACAACTTGTTCATACAAAATGATCAAGTCTTTTTTAAAATTTTATTTGTTCTTTTTAGTTATACATGACATTAGAATGTATTGTGACATATTATACACACATAAATATAACTGCTAATTCTTGTGGTTGTGCATGATGTGGAGTCACACTGGTTGCATAGTCATATATGAACAAAATAAAGTTATGTCCAAGTCATTCTACTGTCTTTCTTATTTCCATCCTCCCTCCCTTTCCTACATTCCCTTTTCTCTAAGCCAATGAACTTTTATTCTTCCCTTCCCCCCTTATTGTGTGTTAGCATCCACATATCAGAGAGAATACTTGGCCTTTGTTTTTTTGGGATTGGCTTATTTCACTTAGCATGATATTCTCCAGTTCCATCCATTCACCAGCAAATGCCATAATTTAATTCTTCTTTATGAGTAATACTCCATTGTGTATATATACCACATTTTCTTTATCCATTCATCTGTTGAAGGTCGGTTCCATAGTTTAGCTATTGCACTGAGCTGCTATAAACATTGATGCGGCCGCATCAGTATAGTATGCTGATTTTAAGTCCTTTGGGTATAAGCTGAAAAGTGGAATAACTAACTGAGTCAAATGGTGGTTCCATTTCAAGTTTTCTGAGGAATCTCCATACTGCTTTTCCAGAGTGGTTGCACCAATCTGTAGTCCCACCAGCAATGTATGAGTGTACCTTTTTCCCCACATCCTCACCAACATTTATTGTTACCTGTATTCTTGATAATTACCATTCTGACTAGAGTGATATGAAACCTCAGTGTAGTTTTAATTTGCATTTTGGTGGAGTCATTTTTGTGTAGGGACAAAAGCATAAAGTGAATGCCAAAACTGGTCACATATACATGGGTAAGATCAACTTCTATCACCCACTAGTTTATAGGATTCTATACAGTGAAGTCTGTCCAACCTCTTATGTGTAAGAGGAGTGCAGCTAATCTAATCTGCAGTTCAATAAAATTGAAAGTAAAAAGAAGCCAAAAGACCTGCCTTCAAAGCCAGCACACACAAATCAAGATCAATAGTTAAAGGCCCATGATCATCTATCTAGTGACCTATCTTTATCTTTGGGGACTGATTTAGTTCCAGATAAGCCCTGGAGGGGATGAGGGATGAAGAGTTAGTGGCCCTGACCAGGGTGACCAGAGAGTGCATGTGGCCTGGAGTGGCTCCATGAGGTCCAGACCCCGAATTGTAAAGTCATAGCCCATAACAAGCAGCAAATAGAAATGGTATAGATAATAAAGTTCAGCCATATTATGCACTGATCAGAGGAAACAGAAACACTTTCACTAAAATGAAATAAAGTACTTGGGATGTTGTGAACACACTGCATTATTATTCCTAAAAAGTGAGCTCTGAAAACAAGGGTTTAACTTCATGAATAAAATTGTTTAAACTGGAATCTGATGTACTGTGTTTAAAATCCTCCTGATCCCTCAATTTTACCAAAATGAAAATTAAACTTATACAATGTATATGTCATATAGACAATTTGTAGCATATAATAAGGAGATGTTCATTTTTTAATAAAATAGTGTAATGACCTCACCATTTTGCCATGATTAGTTGGGCTCTTTTTGAAGCTGATGACCTCCAAATGACCTCAATATGTCTTTTTTTGCCTTAATCTAGTCTTTCCTCTTCTTCCTTCTATCCCTTCTCATCCTCTTTCCTCCTCCTCTTCCTCCTATCCCTCCCCCACTCTCTCTGATCTTTTGTACAGCAGATCAGCAGCTATCGTGGTCTTTCAAATCCCCACTCCTCTTCCATAGGGTAGAGCATATGGGTGGATTCTCCTCCAAGATATGCTAGTCACTCCTCAGTATCTAGCCAAAAGAATTAAAGCCAGCCTACTATAGTGATACATGGAAATATCCTAGGTTTATGTCAACAGATGAATGGATAGAGAAATGTAGTGTATATACATAATGGAATTTCATTCTGCCATAAAGAAGAATGAAATTATGGCCTTTGCAAGAAAATGGATGAAAATAGAAATAATTGTGTTAACCAAAATAAGCCAGACTAAGAAAACCAAGGGTCATATTTTTTTTTCATATGTGGAAGCTATAGAGAAAAATAGAAAGAAAAAGAGGGTCTCATGGAAATAAAAGGGATATGGATAGAGGAAGAGCATCAGGGGAGGGAGGAGAGAAGGGAAAGATGAGGTACTGGAGAATAAAATGGATCATTATGTTATGTACATGCATGGATAGGTCCCAATGAATCCCACTATTAGATAGAATGATAATGCACCAACTAAAACATTTTTAGAAAAATATGGTGGTTAGAAGTGGTCATTGTCCTGAAGGAGGATGACAAATTTTGGTGACAGTTGCTGCCACATATCTCGAGATCTAGGAAACAATGAAATAACAGTTGCTTTTCTTTCCCATGAGTTGCCGTGAGCTAACCTGACCATTCTCCTCTCCAGCTCACATATGACCCACGAAGAGCATCTGTCTTTGATTGTAATGAGGCAAATACCAACCCACAACACCTTTGTGTCTGTCAGGCAACTGTCCAAGATGTACCAGTCCCCAACACCACCTTTTTTTGTAACCAGAATTATTTACTTAACAAATATTCACCAGAAACAAAATACTGCTTAGCTACAAATTTGAAAAAGAACCAAAAACAGTTATTTAGCAGAAGTTTTCAATGGCTCCATAACAACATATGTACATGAAAACATCTCTCTGACAGGCATTAATGATTTTTTCAGTAATCTTTAAAAATTAAGTATAAAATTCATACAGGGAAATATAAAAATTGCAAGCATACAGCAAAAGAATGTTCACAAAGGGAACACACCCATAAAATATAACCCTGCCCAAGAAGTAGAATATTCCAAATATCCTAGAACACTCAATCATCCTCTCTTCAGTCAGCAGCTCTCCAAGGGTAACACTGTAGAATTTTGAAATCATAGGCTAGTTAGCCCATTTTAAAACTGTCTTTAAATTGAATTAATCACTCTCTAATCTCTGTCTGACTTCTTCTGCGCAATACAGGATTGAAAATCCATCCATGGAGCAACCATTCATTTTCATGGATGTAGATCAGCATTCATCAGCTAATTTAGCTAATTTGACACATCAAACTGGGCATACCTCTGAGGGCTTATACACAGGATCTATGTATAAAGACAGAATCAACAATTTGCTTAAGTTTCAAACTATTATATCTTTTCTTTTTCATGCAAGCTTCCACTTTCCAAAAGCCCAAGCCCACCTATAAAAATAAAATTTCAAATTATATATTTCTTTTCTTATCCTTCCAGGTTCCGCTCAGCCATCATCATGAACCTCCTCCCACCACCTCTCCAGCTTCACTCACTCTCCCCAAAAAAATGAACAGCAGAGAGTGGGAGGGGTGATACTTCTCTTTCACTACTAATATGGAGGAAAATTACAAGGACAGAGGATGCAGAACAATTTTTGAACCCTAGCTGGGTATTCACAATTAAGATTCATCATTTTATTTGAAATGCTATGGATGTTTACACAATTACATATAAGAACAAACACTTATTGTCATATTTAAAAAAATATTTGGGATTTATCTGGGCCAATGCTCTTTTTCTTCCAGCCACAATAGGTGGAGATAAGTGAAATCAACTCTACTGGACTGAAATATCACATAGAACCAGTGGAGGGCAGGAGCACATATGTGGTTAACTAAGACATGGAAAAAGCCCTGGAGTATGGAAGAAAGACACACAAAAAATGAAGAAAGGAAGGACAACAGGGAACACATTTGCTCCACCAATGTCATTCCTGCCCATCCCAAAGGGGCATAAATAGAAATATTCTGGAACTTAGCATCACTGATATTTAAGCCCAATTTCCAGCAAGGTCAAAACTAATAGCAAGTTATTTGTTTTACTAACTTAGGTTGCAAGGGCCTTGGGCGGCTCCTGTACCTTCTTCTATATCTCACTCAGCGCCAAGAATACTGTTAGCCATTAACCAACCATAATAGAACTGAGCCCTCTCCAAAGGCCAATGAAAATACACACACTGAGCTAATGGAGACATTTAAAGGCAAAAGATTCCGGTTTCCTTTCGGAAAATGCCACCAAGGCAGTCAGTTAATTAGGTCTTAGAACACGACACTGACTGGTCCACCTGTCTTTGTTGAGCTCTAAACCTGTTTCCTGTTTGTTTGGATTTTTGTCTGTTTTTGTTTAGCTATAAGTTAAAAGGGTTATTTTTGAAAATTCAAAAGGCTCTGAGATCTAGCTGGTGAATTCACAGTAATTTCAGGAAAGTGGGAATATAATATTTGCTGCAAAGAGTAAATGTATTCATTTGAGGACGTTTAGTCATTCCTCCCCCACCCCATTACCTTCCCTTTGGCGAAACCTAGAAATAGAACATTGTCCAAGGCCACCTTCAAACACAATGACAATTCCAGGAATAAAATTGAGACATTTCTTGCAAATTGTCACAACCCAGCCAAGGAATAGTCATAATTTTCCCAGCATTCCCAATATAAATGTTGTTGTGATGGTCTCACTCAATCCTTGCTTTGTTTCTGAAAAAAAAATATATAATAATAATAACCTAAACTAATGAAGATTGACATTGTGAATTAGGGATACCGAAGTCATAGAGACTCAAAGGCCCAGGTTTTTCTATAAACAAAAATGACTAGCTACATTCAAGGTGCTGTGAAACTAAAGAAAGATGACATAAGATGCATGCTAATTACTGAAAGTACCACACAAATACTTCTGTGCCTTTCCAGTGTCCCTCCAAAATGCTAGCAGAAAATGATAAAACTACAAATCATGGCCTTTGTCTATCAAAACATAAAGAAACAAATGATTTATAGGAGCCAAAAGATACAAAAAACATTTGATGCAATATGGTATAGAAGAGAAAGAATGGATTCTAAAAGTAGGTAGATATATCTAACTGCTAATTTCAGCTCCATTTGTTAGTAGCTTTGCAGTTTTCTAACTTCTCTTTGCTTCATCTATGCATCTATAGAATTTGGACTAATAGATTTATTCAAAGTTCTTTAAATTGTAAATATTGAAAATCTAACCCAAATTTGCTCAATGCAAAATAAACAAATAAGTCAAAATAGTAGAAATGTATTGACTCCATACCTGAAAAAACCTAGGAACCCCCAGGTGTTCAGTATTATGAAGTAATACCCCCCACATGTCTGCTATATTCTGATATGGTTTAATTTTCAAAATTTGCTACCAAAGAATCTCCCAGAAGTGAAGGATCATATCCTCACGGTACCAACTCCAGTGGGATGATGACGTCTCTTTGCCAAAAGTTCAAATAGAGTTTGGGAAGTAAACCCATTTACTCAGATCCTGGTATATACCTTGAAACAGCAATGGAAGGAATCCCAAGGTACACAGTATTACCTTGACAAAGTATTACCTAGATAAAGATAAATGGCTTCAGGAGAGGGGAAACAACCAATAATCCCTATAATGATATGTATATTGGTGTTGTTGCAAAAACAAGCAAAAAACTTATCCTAGTGCCTATAATTTTAATTAAGACAAATAATAAATCCAATTCACTCCTATTGCCAGAAAGATCTTTGGCACAGTGAAACTATTTGCATATGTGTACTTCAGGTATAGCACACATTTTACATGTCCTGGTGACTCCTCTATAATTCACACAATATGTTGCCTAAATGATAAAGCATAATTATACAAGGCTGCACAGTAGTGAGATTTCACCTGGATTGAAAGGGAGCAGAAGATTTTGTGAGACAAAGCGGAACAGAGAGTTCATTCTAAGAGGAAGTAGAAAACAGGCTAATGAGTATCTATCTTTCATCCAAGAGCATTGTCAGTAAGATGACCATTCTGAGCGGTGTAAAAAGACACATAATGAAGTGGATTTATAAACACTGGTAGGAAGAGTTCGTACTTCTCCAGCAAAAATAACATTTACAGAATTAAGTTGTTTAACATGTCATTAGCAAGGAAAGATTTTTAAAGAGCTCATTTAACACAGTATTTAAAAAAAAAAAAAAATCTTCTTTAAGCTGGTCTGCTTTCAGTGGGGTGGCCCGTGTGCAGATACCAATTTGACAAATTAAGTTTAGAGCTTTTCATTATAGGATACAATTAGATTGCTCCAGTTAAAATTATGATTAATTGGTTTAAGCATGTTAATCAAAGCTTGACCCAAACTGAGAAACAAAAAGTAGTTTAGTATGAGAAAAGTACATTAATATACATGATGTGGGCTCTGGCTGGAGCCAAGATGACAACTGTTTCCTGGATTCCAGATAGAGGGCTGTCCAACAATAACCTTATTTTGAGCTTTTTGAAGGTAGACTTCAAATAAATTATGAAATGCAAGACACAAACACATAACCAAAGGTGAAAAGAGGCTTTGTATACACATTGGGAGTGCCAATCATAAATAAATTTTGCAAGGAATGCTAATCTAGACTTAACCATCCTTCCGGTAAAGGTACCTACATCAGACACCAAGAATCTTTATTTCTGGATAGAATGAATTCATATGTGTTATCCCATTCTCAAACAAATGTCTACAGAAGGCTCTACTGGCTGCCAAAAGCAGTAGTCTCTCAAAATAGAAACGTTTTCTCAGTTCAATTTAACAGGTCTGTACCGATAATCTCAGGGAATTTACCAGTCTGGGGAGTTGTATTTCATGTAAATGAAGTGCTGCCAAGGTTTGAAGAAATTCATTCCATATTTCGGGAAATGAACATATGATACTTTTTCCATGTTGATTTAATAGAAGCAGCAATAGTTCCTTCCACAAGGGTCTGTGAGCTGCTGATCAAAAGCTGTTACATGTTTACAGCAAAGTGGAGACAAAGCATTAAAATAAGTGGATAATTTCATTAAAATCTTCAGAAAAGAAAGGTATATTAAGGTCACCGAGGCAAAACATGAAGGTCTAAAATTTAAAAAACTCCATGACTCATCCAGTCATTCTTCATTAGTGTACAGTTGTTCCTCAGTAAGGACACACAGAAGAGTGTACACACCAAGTGCTCAGTTGAATGGTATGACATCTGCCAAGCATCCCTATTGCTCTGCAGGGTCTAAGTGACCCTTCTGAAACTCTCCTCTGACCAAGAGCTCGGAAGGCAAAACAGTTATTGATACATCTAAACTAATTGAAAGTTGTGATTAATAAAAGAATGTGAACATCTTTCTGGGTGAGTAACTATAGAAGTCATTTCAGAGATTGGCTCAGAAGAGGGATATCTAATCTCATCTCCAGAAAGCAAGAAAGGTTTCTGTGGATAGGAGAAATGTAAGCCATGGAGTGAAGAGAAGTAGAACCAGCCATTCCAGTAAATAAGATGTTGAAGGACACCCACCCGTGTGCATGACCAGAAACCAGGGGCAGCGTAGATCTTCTGGGAAACCAGCAAGTGTCCATTAGAATGGAAGGGCAGAGTGCATGATGGTGAAGTGGGGAGAGAGGAAGTTAGAAATTTAAACAGAAACAAGATCATGCAAATTTTGTAGGACATGATCAGGATCTGAACTTCATTCTATAAGTAATGGAAAGCCATCTAAATCATGAGAAAATCCTACATATGGAATATATCTAGAGTCTCCTCATGTTTTGTTAAACATCATCACTCCCATCATGGTGCAAGCCATATTATATGCTGCCTGAACTATCAAAATGGCCTCCTCACTGGACTCCTACCTTTCCCGTCCTCCTGGGCTCCTTTCCCCGGCTCATCTCCTCTGGAACTCCCTATGCTTTGACCCTGCTTTATTTTTCTCCATAGCACTTGTCATCTGACAAAGTCCATATTAACTTAGAAGTTCTTCATGTGTCTCCCACAGGATGAGCAAGAGTCATCTGATTTGGTTCACTGCTGTGTTATTTGCTTTTAGAAGTGTGCCGGGCACAACATAGATATTCAAAAACATTATATTCTTTGAGGACTTGCTTTCCCTTCCTCTATTCAGAACCCTTTAGGGACTTAGCATCTCACTGAGAATCCTTCCTATAGTTTACAGGACTCTTTAGGATCTAGTTTTCCAGTAATCTCTCTGCTCTTATCTCCTACCACCTGCTCCCTCTGCTAGAGACACACTGGCCTTTCCAGGCCCTGATGAGAGCAACCATGCTTCACCTCCAGGGCCTGCTCTTCTTACTCCTGTGGAAACACTCTGCCACCTAATTTGATCATACACTTCCTTTAAACCTACCCAAATGTCACCTGCCCAGAGAGGCCTTTTTCTACATTTTCATCCACTAGCAGGCCTCTTCTGCCACCCTGCTTAATTTCTTCCCTCTTGCCCGGATTTCATTTTTGTTGTTGTTCTGTTTTTGTTGTTGTTGTTGTTGTTTGGTTTTTTTTTTCTGTAGTACAGAAAAGAAATGAGAAAGTCACATGAACCATAATATGCTTCTATGTGTGTTGCCTGTCTAACCCTATAAGGCAGGGGCTTACTGTTCCCTGACATGTCTTAGAACTATACTTAATACATGTTAAATACCTGTATGCATGAGGAGCTCACTAGGAATGAGGAACCACACTGGTTATTTGAAGAGAAGGAATTTATATAAAAAAAAGTATTAACTAGCTGTAAAGTTTATGAGGTACTTAAAAGGACACAAAGAAAACTTCTCCAGTATCTCAGAAGTAGCAACCGCAGGAAGCAGCTACCACCTCTCCTGGGGAAGGAATGAGAAAGATGTTGGAATGATTAGATCTTAGACAGCTGGAGGAGGGTCCTCAGAGAGCTAAAACTCAGATTTAAGGAGGAGGCTCTCCATACTGGTGTCCCTGAGCTCAGAGGAGGGGCCTCATGGGTTTGGTGGCAAGTCTGTGAAGAGGGACTGCCAGCAGGCTTGGCGGGTGAGCTGGTAAGTGATGAAATGGACTCTTTCTGTGTTGGAAGAACTAACTGCACACTGGAGCCAGCTGCTGCTATAGGAGGAAATTACTTCTTCTGGGTAAAGAAATATTACTTGAGTGACATTACTGGGGACAGAAAGCCAAAAACAAAACAAAACAAAACAAACAAACAAACAAAACACTTCTTCAAGCCTTTCAGTTTCCCTCTATCGCCCCCTGCAGGCAGAACCTAACATGGATCACTGGCCAAGTGGAAATGGGATTTGTACCACCCTAGCCCCAGCCTTGCAAAGCTGAGCGCCGACAGTTGGGTTTGAAGCTTAGAGACAATATAACTTATTAGCCTGCACAGTGCTCCATCAATTTTTGTTGAAAGAAGTTACTGAAATGTTTAAGAGCTTCTTCAAAAATTGTTTATATCGTTGGAAATCTAACACATAGCTAAATAAGATAAATAGCAATAAAAACAAAATTATCCAAAGGATAAAGAAGCAGTTGAGACTTGTCTAGGGACTAGAGTCTGGTAAAATAATCAGTTCCTTTCACAGGCAGTGAATGGTACTCTGTTTCCTGGCAGCTAAGGCAAAAATGGAAATACGCCGTGCCTTAAAATATAATTATAATAGTGCATGTAGAGCAGCAGCAGGGAAGCCTAAAGGTAAAGTTATTTTTTTTCCCTTAGAACAGAGCTTTGATCCTTTCAAGCATATGAGTTTGTTTTAAACCCTACAGTTTAGCAGGAGCCAATATGAAATAAGAAGATTTAGCCTTGTATAAGTTTTCTCTCTTTACTGCACACACGTGTGTATGTGAACAGCTGTTGGTTTCATCTACAAAAGAACATTAATACATAAACTAGTAAATATCTTATTTTAAAAACTAGATCCTCAGAAGCCATTGGGATGTATGAAGAGCAAAACACATGCCTTAATAACAGAACAAATCCACTGTGGGCTGAGAGTGACTGAATCCCTACAAAAGACATAATGAATCGACTTGTTGCCTGAGGATATTTAAGATTGAATGCCGACTAAATACAATGATTTTTGTTTTGTTTTGCAGAATTTTATGCTGAGCTGTGCCTTATGGAAGTGAGATGACAGATGACAGTAGACCAGACTGCTTCTTCAGCTCAAGATTGGACAAGATGACAGGGTGATCAGCACAAAGGTGCACTCTGGTATTTCTCTTCATTGCAACAGAAGATGAAGTTGATTCATTCCATCCTTATCCTTAGTTGATCAAGATTTAAAAGGGAGGTGCTAGACCAAACTTGGTCTTTTTGATATTGTTTAAAGCTGGAATGCATTTTATCATGAGAATATTTCTGCTTACCTTAATTTTGGCAAATAGTTTGAATGACACAGTAAGAGCTGAGGTAATTGTCTGGATTAGCCCACAGAAATTGTTGTCGGTACAATCAGAGTCAGGTGGTGGAGTTCATAAATGATGCAGTTCATAAATGTTGAGATGTTCTTTCCCTTGAGGCATATCAGTATTTCAGGCATTGATGCTATTCTTGCATCCAAATAGATTGATCCTAAAAAAGAGGAAAGAAATTGATAAATAAAATGGGACAACTGTAGGAGCCAATTTCTTGTGATAGAAAGGATCTAAGACTTTGTAGAGGGTTTGGTCTTGGCAACAGAAATAAGACTATCCTATTAATAGAATGGATAATTTGAAGTCGAATTCAAATCCTAAAATGTTAATTGAATTGGTAGTAGGAAGATAAGATTGTTCCCATCAAATTGGAACTATTTTCTCTCTACAAATCTTCAAAGTTATGAACAGAGGAAAGTCAGAAAGAAGATGTTTGCAATTTGGGAAGAGAGGGAAATATGTGAGCTTCTGGAGAAAGGACGTACATTTTCTAAAAGCATATCATGGCCCAGCCTGGCCAAGTTTAGACTTTCAGCAATACTTTTAGTGTTACAGCATTGGTAAAGAGTAAGTGGATAATTTAGTTTGGTTGGGTTTGGAATAAGTAGTAGCATGGAAGAAGAATGCAGAAAGGGTATTCAGGTGTTTTTAAGGGAGTGTTATAGGACCAGCCCATGAATAATGGAGGCTGAATGGGTAAAGAGGAACTCCTTAGAAGTGATAAATGGCAAAAAGGATCAGGTTGAGGGTTTGAAGTTTGAATGAGTTTAGAAAATATTTGTTGTGGGAATGTAATGGAAGTAAACTAAAAGGAGAAGAGCAGAAGACAGGATAGAAAGCTTGAAATTACAAGTGTGAAGGTGCTGTAACTATTGATGATGACCAGATGGCTGAATTAGGGTGGAGGCAAAGAGTACATCTAAAGAGGCCAAAGAACAGGGCCACCAGGATGCTGGGATGCTCCAATTATTTGCTGGTAGCCTTGGACAAAGTAATCTAAATCTATCTTCCTGTTTCTTTATTATTAGTAGAATAATAACATAAACCAATTAATAGAGCTATTGTGACACCTCAAGTTGATACATGAAGTGCCTTCAACAATGCCTAGTACATAGTAAGCATTCAGTATCAGCAGTTAGCCCCACTTCTGTTGATATTAGGTGTTTATTACTTTATATTTAAATGATTGTGAGGGTTCTGAATATATTGAGTATTCACTAAATGATAGTCATTGTGCTAAGCACTTACCTTTTAAAAAAAAATCTTATTTGATTCTCATGTTTACTAGGTAGATGCTATTGTTAACTGTAGTTTAAGCTAGTGAATGATAGAGCCAGGCTTTCCATCCAATCAGTCTGATTCCAGATTCTCTGCCCTTGCCCATCATGTTACACAGAAATGACAGGGAAATAAGTGAGGTCAGGTGGAGGGAACACAATGAATGAGGATAAGACATCTGAAGGCAGAGATAGGAGAGCAACAAGGAAGGGTAATGGATAATGAAGCCCATGACATGCACTTCAAAGAATCTGGGGTTTTGAGGGAAGAAGGAGGAGAGTCCGCCCGGAAGTGAGAGTGGGGAGCAGGGATTACAACGCACAGAGGCATTTCAAGCATTTCCGACCAAAAGACTACATAAAAACATAACTTCAAATTTGGGCATACAGTGTACTTGGCAGTTCCTTGGGATTCTGTCCTTGTCACTGTATTTTTATCCCAGAGAGAGGAAGTTCTTGTGAAGCCCTTGTTCTCTAGCCTAGTCTCAGTAAGTCAAAATCAGTTGAAGAGTGAAGCTATCAGGTTAACCAAGAGGATGTCATAATAGTTTTTTTTTTTTGGCTATCTCAGACCAATACCCACATGAAATAACTTTTAAAAATAAAGAACTCTCAAATGTAGAGATTTTTTTCTGGTATGTGAGATACTACAAATAGATGTGAATTTTCTTATTCTATTTCTTTCCAAGAAGGTTTCAAAAATAAAAAAAATATATATACATAAATCATGTTATTCAAAAATCATTAAGTATAAACAAGGGGTCAATAACATGCAGTCAATAAACTAAATTTAGTCTGTCACCTGTGTTTGTATGGCTGGAGAGCTAAGAATGCCTATTATATTTTTAATTGGTAGAAAAAAATTAAAGAGACTGATAATATTATATGCCATTTGAATCTAAATTATCTGAAATTCAAATTCTAAATGAAATAATTAAAATTTCATTAAAGATCAGCATTAAACAGATAATATTTGCAGTAGATTTTGATAATAGGGAACACTTGGAACTCTAAGTAAAATGCTATCCTGCACAAATGTTTTCATTTTCACATTCCATTACAAAAATGTTACTCAGTTGTTATCATTATATTTTACATTTCATCAATAAAAACATTCATGGAAACTTGTTTTTTCTTATTATTTAATCACCTACATAATATTCTCAATTTTACCTCTTAGCCTGAGAAGCTTAAAATATTTGTTATCTGGCTCATACAGAAAAACTTGAACAACTTTTAATTATAGATAATGAGTAAAACTTGTATTACCATAGCTATAATTATGCAAATATTATGAACATGATATGCAGATGACTATGTTAGACCTTCAGCCACATATTTATTCAGCTCAGACATTCATTGACCACTGACCATATACCAGAACTTTCTAAGTATTTACCTTTTTGTCCTGGGTGAGAAAACACAAGTTAAAAATAAATTTTCATTACTCTCAAGAAAATTAGTCTCATTATTTTATTGTAATTTTGGTTAAACTTAAAAATAAAGTTTTCTATGAAAATTTTCACATGAATATTCTCTTTTCTTTCTTTCACTCAATTGCCAGCTATTATTGCTTATTGGATTTTGTATCACATAAATTTTTCATGTTACATAAATTTTTTTACATAAAAGTTGATGAATTCACTGGTTTTCAATCTCAGCTGGAAAACTGGAGTGCACAAATATGACATCTACCTCCTCTACCTTTAAATCCATTGGAGTGTCTTGTGACTTTTTCCTCCCATGCTTATCCCCTAGTGCGTCATTTAATTTGTTGGGATCCTGGAGTACCAATTGATGAAGTCATCCAAGGTATGTGTTTCTGCTAAGCTGGACTGAACTTGTCCATTATAGCAATTGTGTTTTTCATCTGCAGAATCAAGACTCAGCCATTTACATATTTTTCAGTAGCTAGCATTTGTCCTCTTTCTAAATTGCCTCTGACACCAATTGCCTTGCAGGCCTCAGTGTGGGTTTAGGGGATTGAATAGTCCATAAACACAGAGCATTCTTATAGCATGCAATCATAATTTGTGTTCAGCTTTCATAACAGAATCTTATCCAAAACCATCTCAAAGATGCCAAAACCAATCCAAAACCACTTCCTAGGTCCACATTGCATGACAAGTGGATATGCTCCTTCTGAAGATAAAAGGATCATAATGAATGGCACTAGGTAGCTTCATGCCGGATCATATGAATAGTGAGAGTATTTGTCTATGATATTTAAATTGCAAGATTTCTGGCTCTAAATTGTTTACTGGAATGCTTTCTATACACATTCATTGCTATTCCTTCTACTTTTTTTTTTTTTTTTGGTACTGGGGATTGAACTCAGGGGCACTTGATCACTGAGCCACATCCCCAGCCCTATTTTGTGCTTTATGTAGAGACAGGGTCTCACTGAGTTGCTTAGCACCTCGCCGTTGCTGAGGCTGGCTTTGAACTTGTGATTCTCCTGTCTCAGCCTCCCAAAGTGCTGGGATATTCCTTCTTTACTCCTGGGAAGAGCTTATTGTTCTCTCTTTTACCTCACATCCTAACAAAGCAACTCTTGCCAGAGTAGGTAACTTAGGAATTTAAAGCCTTTATTTAATACTCTTGTATCAAGAAATAAGGGATAAATAAAACGAGTATTTAAGTATCACATTGATATAAAGAAAGGAACCAAGGAACATCAAGTATTTTTTTAACATTATGTAAAGCTTTCTCTCTTATCAAGTATCTTGCTTCCATAAGCTATCAACAACATTGAGTTTATCTGCCTGAAAAATAGTAAAAATTTGGGAATTTTCACTTGGTTCTCTATTCACCTGTCTCCTAATGTCTTCTGTTATAACAGAAGTTTCCATGGACATCTTCATCGCTTTACTTTAAGACTACAAGTACACAAAGATGAAAGGTCTCTTGAGTTATATCCAGTGAGCTTGGTACAGAGAGTAGGGTTCATCAATGCTAAAATGGGAAGGGATAAAATAATTGATTAAAGGCTGAAGGGGACATATATTGGGAGGGTGTTTGTGGGTAAAATTAAATGTACAGCTAAATATAAACACAATAACGAGAGTCCCAGATTATGCAAATTGATCTCAGTCACCTCCATATCCTGCTCCGTCCTACTCTCTAACCAAAATAAAAGACATTTCTTCAATCAACTCATCATTTTCTCTAAAACTGCCAGAATTACCAAAATTCTTTAAGAAAGTAATAAAAGAGATGTATTTTAATGTACTGAAACTAACGTGTTGCCATTTTGGTAGGATATGATCAGTACGTTTCTGAGCATAGGTTAAGCCTTGCCTACACCCACAACCATCAAAATAAACATCTTTAATTAATTCTGCTTTCTACATTCCACACCACTAGGAAGGCATCATCACACTGTGCTTCATCATAAGTTTTAGAGGCTTTGTAGATTTCTCCATCTCCCTCAACAGCTCCCAAACTTGGACATATAAGCAATCATCAAAAGATGCAATGTAGCCAGGCATGGTGGCACACGCCTTGTAATTCCAGCACTTCGGGAAGCTGACACAGGAGAATCACGAGTTCAAAGCCAGCCTTAGCAACAGGGAGATGCTAAGCAACTCAATGAGACCCTGTCTCTATACAAAATAGTGCTGGGAATGTGGCTCAGTGGTCGAGTGCCCCTGAGTTCAATCTCCAGTACTAAAAAAAATGCAATGTCTGTTTCCTAAAAATCTGTCCCCTCTTTTCTATCCACACTATCACCTGAAATAAGGTGATGTTTATTCAATTCAGGCTACCCAATACCGCATCTAGATTTCTGATGTGAATTAAGTATTCCTATTAGCTAAAAGACTTTCCTAAATTGCAAAACAATCTTCTTGCCTACCTTTCTTTGAGGATTTCCACAGCCACCACAATAATAATGACACTTATCCCTACCTTTATAGTTCACTTCCTGAACAGTCTTTCCAAAACAATGCCTCCTGCCCCCATGCATTTATGGGCTTTATGTGCTCTGCCATAGTGAGCACATTACCATGCTCAATGCTTCCAATGTCATAGCCTTCTGGCAAAGTGATGAATGTGAAAATATTCCTGACAGTCAAAATATGTCCTCAAACTTTTGGACCAAGGAGAGAAGCCTAGGTTGACTTATGGGCATTAGGAAATAAAAAAGAAAAGAAATGCTTAAAAGCAACTGTCTACTGCACAATTTTGTACAAGGCTGGCCTTGATGTGAAGGATGGCTCAAAAAAAAATTACTGCTTAACACAAGAGTAAAGAATAACAATTATTTTCCTCTTAAGTAGGGCCAGACCAACTCAATAGAAAACCAGATGGGATGGGCACCGTGTTCCTGGAAGAAAGCTGTTGATGCTGGTGCCATCAGCCTGGTTGACGGAGACATGATCCAGGAGCCACCCGCTGAAGGCTGGTACACCACAGACAGACCTGCTTCTTGGAAAAGATCTCTGGCAATTAGAAATTCAACCTTAGCCCCAACTTTTCAGATGAAGCCTTCTAATTTTCCTTTTCCCACCCCTGAGCTTCTTCCAGGAAACCTGCCTTGTCCTCTGCTGTGGTTGGGAAAGATCAAATGAGTCTTACCAAAAAGGCAGGACTTTTCTCTTCTCCCTTCTTCTTTATGTGTACCCACAAGTGATGGCTCATTAAGGGATACTCTTGGAGACCAACATAAGGCCACCTTCACTGCATGCCTTTGGACCTTTGTGTGATTGCAGGGACATGACTTCAAGTAGAAGACCAAATCTGCTGGTCCAAGATGGCAAATGGTAATAGAGTGACATGACCATAAAACCACCACTTTCAGCAGCATTTTTCTGTAATATATTTTGAGCTCAGACAACTTTTGAATGTTTTTGTGCCATTTTTTCGCAATTTCACTTATGCTAACTAATGATAACCAAAAACTTTACCAGAAGAATTGGGGATGCAGGAGGAGACGTAGCCTACCCTTTTAGTTGGAAAAAGATAGTTTTGAAATTGGAGAAAGAGATTTGACTCCACCTTTATACCCAATATTTTCTCCCAATATTCCAATAAGAGTTCCAAACACAACCAGAAATTCTCTGCCTGCTTCCCATGAATACACACTATATCCTTCCCACAGATTTCTTTTGTGTCCATCTCCTCCTTTATACCCAGTGGTGCCCACAGCATAAAATCATCCCTCTTGTACTCTGTTGTCGTTTATGTTGTGCCTCGCGTGGGTTCGCTCCACGAGTTGGGGTCCCGCAGGACGAGGGGACCGAGGAATGGGGTCCCACGGGACGAGCTCTGGGGTCCCGAAGGACGAAGGACAACGGGGTCCCATGGGACGAGGTCTGGGGTCCCGAAGGACGAGGTCTGGGGTCCCGAAGGACGAGGGCTGGGGTCCCACGGGACGAGGTCTGGGGTCCCTGAGGACGAGGTCTGGGGTCCCGGAGGACGAGGTCTGGGGTCCCTAAGGACGAGGTCTGGGGTCCCGAAGGACGAGGTCTGGGGTCCCACGGGACGAGTCTGGGGTCCCGAAGGACGAGGTCTGGGGTCCCGAAAGACGAGGTCTGGGGTCCCACGGGACGAGGTCTTATGGGGTGGACGGTCGCGGAGTCACTCACCCAGACCCCCAGGGGTAGGTAAAACTGCTCTGCCGGAGGGAGAAGCAGACCCGTTTATTTCAGTTAGTGCAACAGTTTATATAGGGTCCTCGGACCAATCATGGCCCTGAGGTTAGGTTACAGCCAATAGGGTATTGATCCATGTCAGGCGTGCAGCCAATCAGCATGGGATGAGAAAAGGAGAGGCACTGAAGGCAGCCAATCAGCATGGGGTAAAGAGGAGGAGAAACATTCAAAATAACCAATCAGCATAGGGCAAAGGAAAGGGGAGGGGAGGCATTGAAGGCATGGAGAGAGCTCCTATACTCTGTCTCTCCCATTAGCTGGTGAGCATCTAGAAAATATGGACTGATCTCATTTATCTCAATGTATCACCATTAGGTCCTTTTTATCTTTCTAAACACTAATTCCTGTACCTTGCCACTGGACTGCAAGTTCAGCACTTAGAAGGCAATGGATAAATAATTGTTGCTTGCCTAATTTGGCCAAAATGCTAGTTGCTCATATATTGCCATGTGCGAAGATTTGCATTCAAGTACACTGTTGCCCATTTCTGAAATCTTCATTTTCTCTCATTAAGTGTTGCAGACGGAAGGATTTCATCTTCTCTTAGTTTCCACCCATAAGAAGACAATGAAGGTGCAGATGGTGTTAACAATGGCTATGATTTGAATTTGAGGAAGCAGTGACAACGAAATGTGGGATGTTTTTCAGAAAGGAATTTCCACAAAGTTTCATCAGTAGCCCCAGTAAAGCTAGAAAATCAAGGTAGTCCTGGAAATGGAAAAACCCTGGGGACTCTACAGAATGGTCTTTGGAGAGAGACATATTTTTTTTGTTTTGTTTTGTTTCTATTTTTTAAATAAATCACAATGTTCCTGGCCCAAGGAACAAGTCAATTTCTTTGACAATCCCACAGTATTTTTAGCCATTGACTGACTAGTTCTCTAAATAATATTCTTCTTTGGCTTGTTCTTGGTCCGTCCTTCCTTCCTTCCTTCCTTCATTCCTTCCTTCCTTCCTTCCTTCCTCTGTGAAATGGTATGTTACTATGAATTGTCAAATTACTACCAGATTGACTTGTACTTTTATTGCCAACATGCTCACATTCCCTTTCCCTTTTTTTTAATCTAGGAGAATAACATAATTTTTTTAAAAGTGTGGCTCTTATATAAACAGATATGTTCCACTTAATTTTTTACCAATCTGAACCCTTGCCTAAGGGTTACCAGGCATCACATGGATACATATTAAGCACTTAACACATATTATCCCATTCATCACTCACCACATCAACAGCTTAGATACCTGTCGTTATCCTCAGTTTTATTTCTGAGGACATAGGCACAGAGGAACTTTCACAAGGCCATCTGCTAGTACATAGTAAAACATTAATTTGAACCTAGTTCAAGGAGACTTCAACATTTAACTCTTTGCAACTAATCTTCTATGGCTGTGGAATCTGTATCTTTGTTTCCCATTTCTCCCTCTACTTCCGGCATTGTTCATTGCTATCAAAAGAAAACCTTACCTAACTGAACTGTGAATTGTGCAGAGATCATAGACTCCTCACTTCACCCATGATCAAAGATGCAAAAAGTGCAAATGACTTACATAAAGTATCAAAGCTACCCCATACCATCTGAAATCAAAATTGTGTTTTTCTTGTCCTGTTTTTCTCTTATCCTTGTTGCCCTGCCGGACCCCTTACCTTTTTACTGACTTTTTGATAAGCAGTGGTATTTTCTTCTTCACTCAGGAAGCTCTATTTTAGCAATGCAGAATGAAATATACCAGAGAGAGAGATACAAATATGTCATCTGAAGTCATTAGGCCTACACTGGACACATTAAATCTTTTGGATGCTTAAAACCTTTTGGGTTATGAAAGATGATTATGTAAATACAAGATGTTAACTCCTACTTCCTCACCTTATGAGATGCCAATAGGAATTCACTCAGCTGGTGCAGTAGACAGCACTAGAAAGACCAAAACTGGGCAAATATTAAATTGGCATGTTTGCTCTGTACATCTCCTATGGCCCTTTCCCTCCCCTCGCCTCCCAGCCCACCCATCACCTGTCCACAGTGTCTCACTGGTTTGGCTGCCCAAACACACTGTGCCAGCCTTCCTCCTTCCTACCACCATCATCCTCTCTTTCTTTTCTTCGCACACCTCAGCTCTCATTCCTCAAGCTGGATGATCTCACACAAGATCCAGTAGTCTCCATCATTACCTTCTGTGCTTTCTGCTTTCCTGTTTTTCCTAAGCTAAGTGTACTTTTAACCTTCCAATCCCTTCCTCAACCCACCCTCTGACAGAAAAAAACCCACTAGAATGAAGCATTGCTCTAATTTTGGGATCTTTCCACTACTTCTTTTCCATAACTATCACCCAATCAACACTTCAGTATCCAAATATCATTTCTTCAAGCTCTGTTCTTTCAGGTGGCTAATGAGCACTAAAATGTGAGTTTGGTACCTTCTCAACTCCCCTGCCCAATTCTTTCTCAAATCTCTGCACTCTGTCTCCCACCCACATTGCTCCACAGAAACTGCTAAGGGTTCTAGTGAGCTCTGCTCAGTTTCCTCCCTGTTTGACATCTGCCACCGCGAGCCTTTGTGAACACATCTCTCGTCATTTACCATCACAGTGACCTCCTGCCCAGCTCTCCTTCTGACACCACTGTTTCGGTTCATTCTCAGTCATGGACTTCTTTCTCTCCGTCGTTCCTCCTGAAAGCTAGTGTTCCCCAAGATTCCAAACTTGGATTTTTTCCCTGATTGGAAAACCCTATCCATATCCATGGTATAAAATACAGTTTACAGACTGCTGATACACAAAGCTGGAACTCCAGGCCTGAACTCTTTCTGAGAATCATATCTTTATCTCCTACGACCCAGCAGAAGCCCCAGATGCACTCATCCAAGATGAAAACATAACTCATCATTTTATCTTTAAACCAGCCCACTCTTCCCCTACATTCTCTGCATACCACAACTATCCAGCTAGCATTCTCAAAACAAATCTGAGAAAATCATCCTAAACATCTTCTCTCTCAGCTCCCAATAATGGTGCAATTATTTACAGAGTTTAGATATGGGTCACATGCTTTTCATGCTTTGATCCTTATTGTTTAAAAGCAAACCACAGCATAGTGGCTGCAAGTCCTGTTTCACAGATGATGAAACTGAGGCTTGCAGATTATAAGCAGCTTTCCCAAAGTCCTGCAGACAGTACAATGTAATAATAGGATTTAAAAGAAAAGCTATCTGACTTAAAATCCCAAGCCTTTTCACCAAGTTGTGTGACTCCTCACCCAAGTCTTTGCACTGACAGTAACTGTAATAGTTGACATGCCTTGAATTGCCGTGTTTGAAGCCCTGGATACTAAGAGATACTAAGAATTTTCATAAATCAGCTCATTTAATCCAAACAATACAACCCTATGAGGTAGGTACTCTTGTCCTATTTTATAAATGAGGAAATGAAGATTCAGTGAATTTTCAAACTTGGGGACTGTGGCTGTAGCTCAGTGGTAGAGCACTTGCCTAGCATGTGTGAGGCACTGGGTTCGATCCTCAGCGCCACATATAAATAATAAATTAATAAAATAAAAATCCATCAACAACTAAAAATATATTAAAAAGAAAGAAGAAAGAAAGAAAGAAAGAAAACTTTCAAACCTGCCTTGCATAAGTCCAAAACGTAAGCTCAACAATGGTAGTGCCAAAATCAAACTCTTAAAGTCTGTGATCCTCCTCTCCTAAGAGCTCCTCAATCTGCCAAGCCCTCTTTATCACCACTGCTACTACTCTGGCCCAAAAGCTCATAATTTTGCCCTGTGCTGTTTTTCTTCTCCTTCTCTATTCCAGTTGAAGCCACTCTACTCCATAGATAGCTCTGTTGTTAGCACATATTACGTTATTTCCTAACTAATGATTGGTCAGGAATTTCAGAAAGGCAGGCATTTTATCGTATTCATCCCTATGCCTGCCTTGATGAAGAGTGGAGAATTTCATACCCTCTCCAATCATCAGAATGGCTTATTTGTGAACAGATACCTAAGGCTTCCTTCTCCCCATTCACCCATGGACAGAGAGATGAATGAATTTAAAAACTAAAGAAGTAAATCAGTACTTCGACTCCACCATGGGTGGTTCAATAATTCTAGTCCTTATTTAATTTTTTTTCTCCTAAGTTCTTAGCAAGAACTCTATAATTAAAGCAAAGAGGTGGTCAAATGAAACACAGGTTTACTATCTGCTTATGTTGAGTTTCAATATAATAAGGCATTACAAGTGAGTATATACAAGGAAACAGTCCCTCTCTCATGCTCACACCCAAACCCACATCTTAGCATTCAACCTAACGAAGCTATCCTCTATCACTGAAACTTCAACCACAACATGTCATATAGTGAGGACAGAATTTTGTTATGTGGTTTTAAAAGTGAGGATTTTTTTTCCCACACATTTTTCAAGGATTTCAGCATCTTATAAATTCTTATTACAATGGTAGGAACTTCAAGAGTGCCTTCAAATTTCAGTCCAAGATCTACCCAAACATCCAAATTTATAGCCAAAAAATGATTCCTTTGAAGAAATTTTCCTTCCCAAGCAGAGCAACCTGGACCTGGTGGGTCTAAGGAATGAATGGGTAAAAACAAATAAGCCCGGAGCTTTTTCTCAACAGGCCTGGAAGAGGACCACAGTGAGGCTCTCAGAACCCTGGAATGTGGTAGGATAGTTACCCGTTTAAAAATCTCAATTATTCGTAAAGGATTGCTGTGTTCAATTCTTCTCAATATCTTAGATTTTGACTGTTTCTAATGATGGCCTCTCAGGATACATCTAGTCATTATTCACTTTATGCAAAAAGAAATTTACTCTACTTAAAGATAAAGATGGAATGAGGTATTTGTAAACAAAGCACTAAGGTTTTATTCCTGGCCCATCTTTGTCTCTTTCAATGAATAAAATAATTAATCCAGAATCTGATGTGCTGTGAGTTAAATGTAACCACTCTCTCTTAAAATACACAAGATACTATATCCTATATCGTCCACAGCTGAAATGAAAACTGACTTTTACTTTTAAGCTATTTCTCACCAAGTTGCATAAAACGTTTTAGATAGCATCTACCTCACTAAATCAGATAAACAAAAAAGACACAAAGATGGGCTCAGATTGGAGTGGCTTCCAGTCCAGAACTTATACTGACATGTCAATCTAGGAAAGCTCAGGGTGGACACTGCTTGATGCTGAACTCTATCCTTGAAGATCTGAGTCAATGAAACCTTTGGTCTGAGGGTTACAAGTGGAGCTTAGCTATGCCTAGGAAGCTAACGTGCCAGAATGCTGTGCAACCATGTTTAAAACAGTTGTTAAAAGTATTCTTCATTGTAGAGGTTTGCTATAAATTCAAATATGATATATATGTGCAATATGTACAACAGAGTGAAATATCTTAAACATAAACACAGCTGTCAAATGTGGAACTTGAAGCAGCTTCTTTTGCTACTGTCTGAGGTCTCAACTCTACACCCGTATGAACTTGTTTTTGCTTCTCTATTCCTTCCTCCAATAAGGATGACGGTGTCCTTCAACTGCCTATTTTCTGAAGCCTGCTCCTCAATGTCCTTCATCAACCATGTGCTTTTCCACTTCTAAACGTCCTTCCTGAGTCCCTACATGCTGCTACAAAGTACCATACACTGGGTGGTTTGTAAACCACAGAAATTTATTTCTCACAGTTCTGGAGACTTAGAAGTCTAAGACCAAGACACCAGCAGACTCTATGCCTTTTGAGGATCCATTCTGCGTAGATGGCAATTTCTTGTTGTGTCCTTACGTGGGGGAGAGTAAGAGCCTCTCTGAGACCAATTTATAAGAGCACTAATCCAATTGATACGGGATGGCATCATGAACTAATCACTTCCCCAAAGCTCCACCTCCTAATACCATTATCTCAGGGAATTAGAATTGCAACATATGAATTTAGTGAGAGGGGAGCACAAACATTCTGATAATAGCACCCCCTAAATTACTATTATCACAGCACAATAATTACACAAGTCAAAAATAGCAACTGTAAAAATATCACTCCTTAGGATAAAACTAATGGTTCCTCTGACCTTAGAAATAAAATCCAAATCCCTGAGCATGATTCTCTATGAATGTGTTAAAACCATGCTTAGAAGGAAATTACTTTTATATATTAAAACCAAAAACAAAAGCTGAAAATCAAATGCCAAATATTCCATTTCAAGAATTTAGAAATGCAAACTAAATGCTAAATACAAAAAAAGGAAAAAATGGTAATAGAAATTAATGAGAAAGAAAACATACAATTAAGACAATAAACAACTCAAAGTATAGTTCTTTGAAAAAACTAATTAAATCAATATGCCTCTAGTGTGGCTAGTCAATACAAAAGAGAGAAGTGGCACAAATAACTACAATTAGCACAAAGGAGGACAGTCACTATTCCTTTAGACATAATGAGTATGTTCATGACTGCCAGATAAAATATAGGATGTATAGTTAAATTTGAATTATTTGAAACAAATAATTTTTAGTATAAGTGTGTCCCAAATATTGTTTATCTGACATAGAATAGAATGATTTTATTTAGGTCAAAGATATTGAAGTCATAACTAAAAATCTTCTCATGATGAACTAAATATGCTCCAGGCCCAGATGGAATTGTTAAGAATTGTATCAAACATTTAAGCAAAGCAATTATACCAATCTCCCACAAAACCCTTACAGAGAACAGGAAAACAAGCAAATGCTTCCCAATTCATTTTATGCAATCAGCATAAACTTGGTAATAGACTAGACAGAACATTATCAGAAAAAAACTTAATATGGTCAATTTCATTCATTAAACTAGTACAAAAGATACGTGATATAGAAATATTAAACAATACAGAAAAGTTGGGTTTATTCTAGGAATGGAAGACTATATTTTGAAATAAGTTAATGCTGTTTACCACCTTAACAGAATAAAGGAAAAATAGTATATGAATTTATAATATATATGGAAAATAGCATGTGATAAAATGCATATTTACAGAAGGATATTTTGTCCATACATCGTTCTGACAACAGTATGTTACAGGTCTGAAGTATATGTAAAAACTGAATTAACACGTTATGGCTCTTTGCAGAGGAAAACAATTTCAAGTAAACAAAAAGGTGAATTCTGAAACAGTTAAAGTGTGAAGTGTCTGAATTCTTTGGGGTACCACGTTTACATTTTCGGGAATGACAAGAACATGTTCAGACAGGAAAGTTTTGGTTGGAGCCAAATGGATCACAGGTCCCTAAAAATGTGACACCTAATCTGCTTCGCAAGTCACACCATGATATAAACTTCTGCCTCATGTCAGTGATATTGTGAGGAAAAAGGCTTCATCAGATTGAGTGCAACAGACTGCATTGGCTGGCTCTACCTAATGGAAAGATTTAAGAAAAGGAAGGAAAGACACACAAATGTAAGCTCACAGGGGAGTTGGTTTTGAGTTATCAATAAAACAGACGTCTAGGCTCTGTGCTCAGTATGGAGTCCTGCCTTGGTCATTCAGTAAAAATAAACTAAACTTAATACCCATGTAGTTGTGCCTGCTGTTCCCAGTGCTCTTCTCATGTGGAAAGAAATCCCAGAACTGGTAGAGAGCTTCTTCTCCCAGCATGGTATCTACTTCAGATTGGCTTGAGTCCTCACAACTAAGGCAGACATTTGGCTTGATTGCTTTTGGTGGGACTTTGAGCCCAGCCCAGGGCTTAGGCTATACAATCAAGAAACTCAACATATACCTTATATATAAAGTGGTTCTTTATACCTTATTAATATCATGTTGTCGTTCAACTTTGAATTTAGATATTTTCTGCTTTAATTTTATACCATGTGAATTTTTTCCTTTGAAGTTAGAGTCTATCATAGTTTTCTTGATGCCTGACACTCAATTTTGAATGAATAAAATAAGCTCAATATTAAGAACACTGTGAAAAAGTTGTATATATGAACATGAAAATCAACAGGAGTAGTGAGTTTTAAAGAGATGTTAAGTAGAGATAAAGATGAAGCTGAAAAGTACCAGCAGAACATAGCGGCCGAGTCAGCCGGACTTCGATCTCTCCATATCGCGCTCCCTGCTCAAAAAACTTCCACAGCTTGACCTGGCCTCTATAATTTTTTCCACTTCTACAAGCCACAGTCGAGGAATTCCACAGGCAACTTAGGGTCCCATGGCTAACGTAGAGAGAGGAAGAGCGCAAGTTAATGAAACACTAGAGTGTTCCTTCACTCGCATTCCAACCAGAAGAGCAATATATTTATTGATTTTTAATATATTGCTTACATAGAACATTTCACTTGGGAAAATATGCAGTTCACTGGCTTGATTTGAAACCCATCAACTATTTAGTGGAATGCGATTGCATGGTTAGTTAACAGGGAGAGACTGCAGAGATACCACTTAACAAGCTATCACAAGTTATGGTAGATAAACACAGAGGAGGTGTCCTGAGCACAAAGTGGTAGAGCTGGCTAGATGCTAACCTGGCCTCTTCCCTCCTCCTTGACACCCTGAAAGGCTGCATTTCCCAGTCTTCTGTGCAGTTCAGTGAGTACCATATGACAGGATGTGGCTACCTGAATGGAGAGAGGTGTGGCATGTGTCATTTCCAGGGATGTCCATAAAATAACCCTGTCTTATCTTCAGCATTGTCTCATCCCTAATTTCTCCCTCCCCATCTGCTAGCTGGATAATCTAGGGAAATTTTGAAGTGTCAACATGATGGATGCTGAAGATGGTGAATCTCTGAGCTTCTCCTTACAAAAAGCCACCAAGGATTGGCATTCAATCAGGAAATTCCAGATTTGACTTTGCACTAGCAAGCCACAAATTTTAATTGTGTTAAGTCCTTGAGATCTCAGAATTTGTTACTATAGCATAGTTTAGTAAAACTAAACTATGGTAAAAGAACGGCATGTTTCACCTGGCATCATTGACATCTAGAGGATCATTTTAATACCATTTCCTCAATAGAGGAAAATTACTTTGAGCAACACTTATGATAAGAAAAAAAAACTAGTGGTCAAAAATAGAAGCATGGTGCTTTTTTTTCCTTTATGGAATTCTTATACATAATGCCTTGATTTATTTTTAAATAAAATACATATAACTATAAGAAAGAAGTAATGGATTGTTTTAATTGCATTGCTGTGATTTTAAAAGAAAAATGTATGTACAAGTTGGTCTATTATAATAATAAGTAACCAACTTATAGTTTCTATTTCCTAGTCTTAACTTTATACAAATTTTTTACTGATTTGGCAAAATTAATTTTCTTCATGAATTTATGTTCAATAAACAACACAGGTTTTTAGTAAGTCTGTTCTCTAATAGTTGGTAGAGGAACAATTTTTTTTAATTTCAGTGTCATAAAGTATCTTTCACATGAGGCAGTAGATATACAAACAACTAAGAAAATTTTTAAACATAAGTATGACTGGCAAAGTTTTACAGCAATTTCATTTTGTAATAAATTCCAAAAGTCACATACTTTCCATGTATTTTGTATCAATTCCAGTCACTTTCAAATGTTTTCAGTCAAAAAACTTGCACTAAAATACAAACACCAGAAATCCATCATAAATTCTTATTATATTTAGTAAAAATTAAGTTTATCTTCTACTTTAGAATTAGTGTCCAGATCTTGATGAAATTGATCAGAACATACAAGAGCTTCCTTCTTATTTCTTCTGTCAATGCAAACCCAGCATCTTTTGTTGTTTCTCTGAGTATTTTTCTTCTAACTTGATTCTCGTTCCATGTAAACATGCAAAGCCTTACATTTTGCATTGTTAGTGGTCTTTTCTGCCATTTTTATGCATCAATCTTCAAAAAACGAGTTTGGCTCTTATTTCTATGACTTCATTAAACTGATTTTGAGTGTGCAAATATTTTTGTGTCTAGTTAACCTTACAAAAGAAAAGAGATAATTCAGAAAAGAAAAATCATATACATATATCTTTGTTTACCTCAGAAGTACTGTTTAAGTACAGGACTATATCATGCCATGGGTGTTAGAAATATAAACTATACCAGAAGTAAGCTTGAAGGATTCTGAACCATAAGGAACTTCCTCCAGAATGAATGCAGTAGCTGAGCCCACATGTGTTGAAGGCCAACTGCATAGCTGGGAGTTTTATCAATTAACTTCCACCAAGAATCCTATGTTTATTAAATAAATGATTTAAATGTGCTAATTTCAAGCTTGCATATATATTATTGAAACAGCTGCAATCACAGCAAATGTTTGGAAATTAGAATAGAAAAAGATTTCTTCACTGACAGTACTTAAGAATTTCTGGGCATGTTGACAATTTAAAAGCAGATCAAATTTTATTCCATTCCATTATGCTTTGAAATTTCTTTGGATATGCCCCCCTTGATTCTATGCCAACTAAATTGTTTCCACTGCCTAGTCTTTGGCTGGAGCATTGATAACAAGTATATCTGACCCCTGCTCAAATATAGATGGATGATCATGTACCTATATGAATTAATGAAGGGAAAATAAGTAAACCCTCAGTCTCTACAGACTGGGAAAGCACACTAGAACTAGAAAACTAATTCTAATTCTAAAAGGATCACTAATTCCTTTGGCAATGCCTTCATGATTAAATCTGTTGTTTTTCATCTGTTTTGCAGATAATGATGTCACTGTGTAATTCCACAATAGTACTAGTTTCAATAGTTCCCTGGAAAAAGAAACATTCCCATAAATCCTTGACCTGTGTGTTCCATTTCCATGACACTTAAGATTTCTCTCTAACAAGGGATTGTAGCCATTTGCCTTAAAAAGAGCCCTGTTAGTTGGGCGCAGTGGCACAAGCCTATAATCCCAGCACTTAGGGAGGCTGAGACAGGAGAATCGCGAGTTCAAAACCAGCCCCAGCAATGGCGAGGTGCTAAGCAACTCAGTGAGACCCTGTCTCTACATAAAACACAAAATAGGGCTGGAGATGGGGCTCAGTGGTCGAGTACCCCTGAATTCAATCTTCAGTACCAAAAAAAAAAAAAAGAGCCCTGTTCCCACACAGCTACTGGTCTCCAAAGACCAACTCAAACATGGACAGAGATAAATGTCTTTTGCTTAGACACACCACAAACCACATTGCAGGTTAAGAAATAGGAATGTCTTCCTGATGTCATTTAATCCCTGTACCTGCCCCAAAGGCAGAACATCTTTAACAAAAAGCAAGGCAATCACTTAACCAGTGGGAAAGGGAGAAACAACAACCAACTGAATCATGGCGGGAGCAATTCAGGGAAGCACCATGAAGTGGAGGCTGGAATGGCTGTGGGGCATGCAATGTCCCCTGGTAAAATTCCTTCATTTTTATAAAGAATTCCTATGGAAATGCCATCACTGTGGAAGAAGGAAAAAACTCCTCTGCAATTTCTAATTTCACCTCTGAGTTTCTTGTATTTTTCCCCTACCCTCCTGAATCAGTCACTCCAAGCTCAGTTAATCCTCCTGAAAATAAAGTACTTTTGCAGTTGTTTCCTGCCTTATTCTCTTGGCCATTATGTTTTCATGCCAGCTCCTCAACTATGATTATATTGATCCACGTATCAGTGAAACAAAGCCCCAAATAAGCCCAAGACCTTGGGATGCTCACCTCATAGCTCATTTTGACAGATTTATTTAAGGAGTTTTTTTTTTCTTTCTTTCTTTCTTTCTTTCTTGCTTTCTTTTTTTAACTCAGTTCTGTTTCCTTCTCCAACTAAGAACATCTTTAATTTTAAGTCCAATTCGTAGATTTATACAGTGGGTTCCCCTGAATTTGTCTCCATACAAGTCACCCCACCCACCAAGCCCCAAAAGCACAGGAGACCCTCCCTCTGAAAAGGACAAATTCCTGGTCCAAAGTTTCCCTTACTGCCAAAGCGCAGTGTGGTGTGACTGCCATCTGCTGGCGGGGTTCTGACATGACAGCATGCGCCACCACCGTGGCAAAATGATGCGGAAGCCCTTGTTTGGAAAACAGAAGCCTTCTCTGGAGAAATGGAAAGTAAGTTTCTCAATAAACCTTTTCACAAGCACACAACCAACAACAACAAAAAAAGTGTACTCTGAAAAGCCTAAAGAAGAGTGACAAATTGGTCAGTGGCCGACTTTCAACTGCTGAATATGGTGAGGAATGGGTTTATCAGCTACAAACCTCTTCCCATAGCAAAAGCCCTTATCATAAACCTAGAAACCAACCTCACTGATTCTGATCATGAAGGCCTGCCTTCTGAAGCCTGTTAGGAACTGACATAAAACCTGCAAAAAGTTGAGGACACGTCTGAAGATACTGACAGTGACTACAGCCTCTTTTTCATTGAAAGGAAAAATTCTGTTACTTGGAACTCAAATGACTGAATCCCAAGGACTCACACTGGAGTATGGGGGAATTTGTTTCCCTCATTAAAAAAGCCATGACTCTGTATTTAAGAATACGAATCGTGTTTAAGAAATGTTTACGCAGCTCACTCTTGACATCCAAGCCAAGCTCTGGTGCTTAGTTCTGACCCTTTTTTTCCCAATTCTTATCTTCAGGATTTGTGGGACTGCACAATTCATGGCAAGAAAACCAAATTCCTCTTGCTGACTTCAGTGGGAGTTGCCACTATTCCTATATCAAAGAATGGGACCTTGTATAATTGTGAATAGAGGACAACAGGGACAAATTTCCCATGGAGAACTCTCCTGCTGGTGGAATACAACTAAACTTCTTGAAAGGATCTTATTCATTGATAGAAGCAATAAATGCTACAAATGCCACACTGGAGGAACTGTCTGCTGTTAATCAGCACAATTTCTTCATTAAAGGCTGTGAGAACCAAAACAAATTTCAAATGCTATAAAACCAAAGGTATATAATAAATATTACATTTGTGACTTATATAAATGTGATTTCTCCCATCTCCAAAGTCTGTGTCTCAAGCTTTCTCCATCTTAGTAAATGGCCACATATCTGCTCAGTTGCTTCAGTCCCAAAGGCACAAAACCAACTTTGTAAGCTCTATACCCTCACTCACCACATCCATTCCATCTCAGTCTACCTCCAAATCACATCTATCTACCTCCCCTAGCCACAGCAACTGGGCTGGTCCAGTGCACGCTCATCTTTTCTCATCAACTATAGCAATAACCTATTAAGTGGCCCCTGCATCTGCTCTTGCCCTTTCATCTTCAACTATCAGAGCACAATTGGAATGATCTTGCTAAATAAAAATCTCCAGTGGTGACCCCAAGAATAAAACCCAAACTCCATAGCATCATTTACAAGCCTCCCATGGTCTGACCACCACCTGTCATTTGCTTTCTTCATCTTCTCTTTCCCTTGGTCATCTTCCAGGCACTCTAGCCTTTTCTGTTCTTCCAGCTCTCCAAGGTTGCTTCTGTTTAGGTGTTTCGATTTCCCTATTCCTTTGCATGACACCAGATGCCCTGCTCTTTCTTTCCATTGTGGTTTCACAGAGAACATCACCAGCCATTTCAGGGCACATTCCTGATCATTCTAGTGAAATCATCCCCTTTCTACTACTTATAACATAATCTTGTTTTATTTGGTTCACATCACCTATCACCAATGATAATCTTGGTCCTTTTTAAAATTATTTCTCCTATTCTGGAATTACAATGTAAATTCATGAAGACAGACCTTGCTATCTCATTTAACATTGTATTATGAGTACCTACATTATACCTGGCACATATAAAGTACTTAATAAATATATGATCCAAGAGTAAATGAGTCCACACATTATACATCTAATTACATTTGCTCCTAATCAGAGTTTTCTCTTATAACAAATAGCTGCATCTTCTTAGGATGAATCTCAGATTGGATAGTGCGTGAGAATTTGATACCGACAACTGTAGGTTGGTATCTTAAGTCAGAATATGCAGTATTAGACCCTGGGAAAGGATCCATCTGCAACTGGTTAATTAAGAATGAGGTCCCATAAAAGACTCTTAAAGGGTCAAAAGAAGAAAAACAGGTCACGAGAGATGCCAGGCAAAGTCGTGACCTCCATCCAAAGACCTGCAGAACTCAGATTTATTTCAATTGCAAAAGGGAGCTCTGGAATTGTACCAGATGATCCTAAACTGAAGCAAGAAGCTAGGATTTCCTAATTCAGACCTGGTAGGCATTGGCTGAGAGCCACCAGGAGCAACGCAAACTTACAGGCTGCGCAACCAGCAACACCCAACTCCACCACTCCTTAGCCTGACTGGGGTTGGGGGGCCATGGAATAAAAACAGTAAGCATTAGTTTAAATGAAC
Source organism: Xerus rutilus (assembly GCA_028644305.1). NCBI lineage: Eukaryota > Metazoa > Chordata > Mammalia > Rodentia > Sciuridae > Xerus > Xerus rutilus. The sequence continues at coordinate 163,284,258 of CM053400.1, read as the reverse complement.
TCCAACAGAAGTAACTTTCCAATAGAGAAATTTTGCGTATTAAATAATGCATAAGCAGAATTAGAAAATAGCTATTATTTATGGTTTGGTTTTTAAAGCAATTTAGGGATTTGGAAAGGATGCTTAGGAAGTTAAGTTCTTATTTAAGGATAGAAACTAAACACCTCTGGTATGTCATCCAGCCGTATGTATTAAAACTTTAAAATAGAAATACTGTAGATTGTACTGTGGAGAGGGGACTGTAAAGAGAAACAAGTGATTCAAGAGAACAAAACAAGCACCATAGTTACTATACAATGATGAGACGATGCTCACTCACTTACAAATGTTCTTGTACAATTTCTTTTGAGGTCCCTTAGGGCATTGGAATATTGGTAGAGGAGAAAGCAACTTGGTTTCATGAGCTTACTAGAAGTGAGAGATTCAACAGCTCTCGGCTCCTTGAGAATAAGAGAAATAGGTTCTGCTACAGTGATAAGACCTGTGTCTAGCCACCTAAAATATTTATGTTTGCATTAAGAGAAACTATGAACAGTTATTGGCCTCGTTTTGCATTGTTCAGCATGCATGGCAAAAGAATTACTTTGATCTTAAAGAAAAAAAGCAGTTGGAGCATCTTCAATCCCCAATATCACCAGAGCCCATTCTTCGGCTAACTGAAGGGAATTCTGAAGTATGAATTCATTTCAGAGAACAGTGAAAAAGATTTATTTGCCATTTTTTGCATCTGTGATTGGGGAGATCTGTTTAATAAACCAGGAAAAGCTTTAAGTAAATGCTTAAAGGAAAAGCTTTAAGTAAATGGATGTGGGATAAATCAGGAGAAACTGCCTAACTCCCAACTGCTGGAGGTGCAGCACACTGTCCGGGGGTCTGACTCCTCACTGCCGAGCCTGATACCTGCTCTTTGCATGTGTGTACGTGAAGAAGCAGCTGCCACCATAGGTTCTTTACTGAAGACAGAGTTATTTATAAGATGCAAATGTGCCCAATCCCTTCCTTTCTTGTTAGGCCCATTGTGAATGTCAAATAACTGTAAGATGTATAGCACAGTGTCTGGAGTATAGTAAAAGTCCAATAAGTATGATCTTTATTGTTCTTATTTCATGGCTATTGAAACAATGGGAATTGGGCACTTTAAAATTTCCCAGGCTGTAACTTAAAAAACCAATACATTTTTTTAAAAAAGTAATTGAAATTTTAAAATTAAAAAAACTTACCAATAAAAACTCATAACAATAAAGGGAAAAAATGTTCCCAGTCTGGGAGGGTAACTCAGTGGTAAAGCTGCTTGTCTAGCACAGGCAGGGCCTTGGATTTAATCCTTAGCATGGTAAAAACCAGAACAAAACAAAAAAGTTCTCACAGGTTAGAAAGCTAATGAATTGCAAGTTGGGATCGAAAAAGTTAGATCCTTTTGACCTAAAAGGTCATGCTCTCACCTATCTTTCTGATAAAATGGTTTTTCAGTGAGCAAGAATTCAGGATTCCCCAATGAAACAGAACCAACAGATGGCAGGTAGAGAGAACAGAGAGATAGAGACAGAAACAGACACATAGAAGAGACAGATAGAACTGTTCTAAGCCATTGACTCAAATGTAGGGGGCTGGCAAATCCAAAATTTGTAGGGCAAGAAGGCAGGCTAGAAATTATAGCAAAAGTTGATGTTGCAATCTAGGCCATTTCTTAGAGAGACCTCAGTCTTTGCTCTTAAAACCTTAGGCTAATTAATTGAAGCCCACCCTCATTA
>CM053400.1:163160710-163282007 GCA_028644305.1 Xerus rutilus | reverse complement strand
TGAGTTCAATCTTCAGTACGAAAGAAAGAAAGAAAGAAAGAAAGAAAGAAAGAAAGAAAGAAAGAAAGAAAGAAAGAAAGAAAGAAAGAAACGAAACGAAACTGGTATCCTAGGATAATTCTTGGCTGCTCCATCTATGAACCCTGCTACTGGTAAAAGAAAAATGTTTCTGGAGTCAAAAGGTAAGAGAGGCAGGAGAGAACTTCAGCACCAAGGTGACCTTAGAGTCTTGTCTATGTCACATTTTACACATGAGTAAAATGAAACCCAGAAAGGTTGAGAAAATTTCCCAGGTCTCAAGGTTGCCCACAGTCACTACATGAAAATAGTGGACCTGGCTGCTGATCCATTTTCTGAAAATATAGAAATACCCAAAGAAGAACTAGTGCAGAGGATCGGCCCTGGCCAGACGTGTCCAGGCCTCCTTGAGGCTGCATTTGTGAACATATAAATTGTGGCCTTGGCATTCTTCTTCATTTAAAGAAAAATTTAATACCCTGTGCTCGTAACTTTAATTTGGTATTCATACTCTCTTTGAGCATTTACCTTTTCATGATGATGGGCAATTAGGGAATTTTTCTGACAATAAGGTATAATAATAAAACTTTTTCTTTAGCTTCCCTATTATTTTAATGTGTTATGTCTTTATGTAAAAAGTTTGGCTGAATTCAGTCATGTAACATTAAGAAAACAATCTTTGGATTCACACAGTCCCAACTTCAAATATGAGCTCTACCACTTGCTAGCAATTACACCAGCAACACGTTCCCCAAATTTTTCAGAGATTCTTTTTCTTTAAAGTAGAAATCAGAGTAATTTTACAGTTAAATGAGATAATTCACATATAATATACTACAGTGTCATGGAAACAGAAAGAGCATAAATGTGGGAGCCATTAGTTATTATCATCATTATTGTTGTTGTTGTTCTTATACCCAGGACTACTGGGAATGGTTCATAATGATTAGTATTAATAATTAATTGGTTCTATTAATTAGCACTATTGTAGTAATTAATCACTAAGAGAATATTGGACCTAAAGAACTGAATGTGGTGCCAAAGGATTTTTATGTTTTCCTATTGAAAATGATAATTTGTGTGGCTCCTTTAAGAGTGAGTATTAATGAAACTAGTGGTTAGTAAGAACCCAATTTTGTTCCATATGTCTAAGAGCCTCTTAGGTCTCTCAATATGAGAATTGTTGCACAAATTTCAAACCTAAGTTTCAGGGTGAAAAATAGGAATTGTGTGAAATTAAGCATATATCTTTGCTGACATCTTCCCTGTAGCCATTTAATCTTCTTTCCATTGCTCAGGTTCCTCTTCAAAATTAAAAGCGCACATCTGCTGTTCCTTTTTGCATTGCCATGTTGGTTTTGTTGTTTAATGCCCTGGATATGAAATCTGGGAACTTAGGTTTTAATTCCAGCTGTATCAATGAAAAATTATGCAATTGTGACTTCTGAGTCCCCTGGCCTCACTGGATCTCACTTTCCTCACCAGTAAAACTGGAGGTTATTTTCAGTATTATGGTTTTTGGACTTTTAAAATGTTTTGCACACTATAAATGAAAATTATGATGTGGCTTAAGAAAAGTCACAAGAAAGATGTTACTATCATACAACTGTGTTACCAAGAAGGACCAACGAGTGCCCTGGGATCTCATTGTCTCATCATCCAGTGTGATCACATGCTGAGATCCTTAATTTAAATTACATTTGCAGCCAAATGTTTCAGAATACATCCATTTTTACACATTCCAGGTGTGTGTGCCTCTTGCGGAGACACAAATCAACCTACTTCAGGTGGAATAATTTTTTTATGAGGAAAACTACAAATAGGTCAGATTTTTCACATCAAGAGGAACACCAAGTCTATTTCTATAATTTGCTTTAATTGGCGTAGAGTGAAAAAAATTTGTTCAACTTAGGTACACTTTCAAAGAAAAGCAGAACACGTTCTATAATATTTTGCTATTCTTCAATAGGATTGCACCAAAAATGGTTAACTGGATTCAGAGAGCCCTGTTTCTATTTTTAAATGAAATTATCAATACTGTTTACTATGTTCACTGTGAAGCATTCTTCCTTTTGGTTAGTCTGATTTGAAACAGTTTGTGAATGTCTACATTTGATTTTCATGTAAAAAGACCTTCTGGTAGCTACAGATGCATGAGGACTAATTTGTGTAGTATAAATATTAAACAGTCAATAAACATTAACTATCACTAATATGTATTTACATTCCACAACAAGATACTTAATGGTCCAGCAACCACTTGACAGGCAATATACATCAACATGATTCTCAGGTTGATAAGTGCAACAACTAAAAATAATTGAGTATTATGCATTCATGCATTAGGTGGTTTCTTCTGCAACTTCGCAACATTCTTTATATGGAATACATACTGTTACATTATAATACAAACTATACACATACACATACTACTTTATTTCAGAACAACATATTAAAATGTTAAAAAGAAAAATATGGCTAAGATTGATCTCTTAAAGCAGATTTTCAGCACTCTTAGTTTGAGAAACGCAGATCTGGGGACATTGTGGAGCATGAGCTTCCAGAAGAACAAACTTGGGGAATGATTTTCAATCAGAATGAAATCTCCAAGAGTTAACCCAGGGGCACCAGAAATGCTGGGAAGCTCCACAGGGCTGTGGACTTGACTTTACTCAGACAGACGCATCCTAAACCAGCCAGAATGCACAAGATGACCCTGCCCAACTTTGCCTTCTTCTCTAGCAAGACAGTTACACAACAGGCTCCTTCTCTTTCTGCTGCTCTCATTCTCACCCCAACCCAGAAGGAAAACACATTTCCTTATTTCTTTTTACTTCTTCTAACTTCTTTCTTATCCACATTTAATTTTTATTCCCATCGTGAAGCCCTTCCTGAGCACCCACCCACTACTGGACTTGTATAAGTTTGGTTATCATAGCAAATTTTCTACACTACAGTGTATATATTTTTGATTTCCCTTTGTGTTATCCTTGTTCTTCAATGAGTACAAGGTCCTCACATGTGAATACTATGTTTTATGACTCTAGAGATACTGAAAATACTAGTACTTTGCCCTTAGTAGGAACTAAAAATACATGCAAAGTGAATAAAATAGTTAATATGCTAGTTTGCTCTTTAAGATCTCTGGAAATAAGACACAGTATAGGACCAACTTGAAAGATTAATGAAACTCCCCAAGGACTTAGTTTGTGGTCAGGGAATAATTTATGCACATGAAACATACATCCATTACTCACCGATGTCTTTCAGTAATAAGAAATTCTCAAACAAACCTGACATTTCTAATCACATGTGTGTGAATTCATGACAGCAGTCCGTGGTCTATAAAGAACTGAAAAGAATGCTAAGTTCCCACTCAAAAAACTTAAAACACTTTCGTTCCTATATTCAACCAAGCAGATATCAGGAGTGAGCAGAGCCTACATTAGAAAGTCTTGTTTTTCCCAAACACATTATAATATTCTGCATTCACCTTATTCAATCTCATCTTCAGAAAAGGTCCTTCCTATCATGTGCCACAGTAGGAAGCCACATTCTAAACAAAGAATATGAAGCTGTGGCGCCTGTTTTGCCTCCCTTCCCTTCCTGAACCTTCATAGTCATCATAAAGTGACCAACAGGACTCTGTATTATTGCATATGGACTTTGTCACAGAATCCATCTCAACCCAATTCTCCAGGAGCTATTGCCAATCAAATTGACTTGCAAATCTTCATTTCCATTTCTGGGTTTAAACCACCCTCAAACTATCTTTTCTTCCAGTTTTAACACTCAGCAAATTATGACCATTTGTCTACAGCTATCTTATATTTTTGCCTCATTTCCTTTAGTTAAAATCTACTTCTGCTGCTGCTTTTCCATCTGTCAGGTTCAAAAGGAAAATAGAACCTGTCTGTTGGCAATCTTTCTTTCACTGTCATGGAAGCAACATGGCACAGTCCTAATCCCTCCAGCTCCTTTGTCTTCAGCCATTTTCTTTCTTCCTTCCAGAGAATGTGATGAGCCACAGAGTTGATCTAAAAAGAGAACAGTTGATAAAAGGGTATAACAAAGGCAGAAATGATGAGCCAATGCCTCTAGAAATCCCTAAAAACTGTTTGTATTCAAAATACTTGCACTTCCAGATGCTGCTCATATTTAAAAAGGACTTGTCCTCCTGGGTGCAAAGAGGAGGAATTGCCTTAAGAGTTGGCCTTTCCCATCTTTCTCTTAGTGATTGCCCCAACTCTGACCTGGTGACTTAGTAATCTGTTTGCCTGCATACCATCTTGGTTCTCAAAATCTAATACACTGAAACAAGTGATTACCCTTTGACGTCCAAAAATGGCAAAGTTAATATCAAACAACTATTATTGAAGAAAACATTTGGGAAAGTTTGTTAATCAAAAGAGGAAACATAACCTGCAAAGATGTGACTATACAATCCACAAGAGAAGAAAAAAATGGCCAGTAAAATATAATGAATATTTTGAACCCAAGAAATGCAAATATAGCCAGGCACAGTGGCGCACGCCTGTAATCCCAGTGGCTCAGGAAACTGAGGCAGGAGGATTGTGAGTTCAAAGCCAGCCTCAGCAACTTAGCGAGGCCCTAAGCAACTCAGTGAGTACCTGTCTCTAAATAAAATACAAAATAGGGCTGGGGATGTGGCTCAGTGGTCAAGTGCTCCTCAGTTCATTCCCCAGTAACCAAAAAAAAAGAAAGAAAGAAATGTAAGTATAAGCCACCACTAATTTTCTGTTTCGGGGGAGGCTTTGCTGACACTGAAAATCATTGGCACACAGCATGAAGACTGTGCTGGTAGTAGGTGATAAATCAGTCAAGGTTGAGTCAGATCAGAAGCAGTGTTAGGTAAGAGGAGTGACACAAGAGATTTTGCTAAGGCTCATTCCACAGCTGGGAATCTGAGGGACCATGGAGCAGGAAAGTTCCTCTCAGGGAAGCCAGATCTGTAGGATCATGAGGTGTCACCAGTGATAGCTCAGCTCCTTGCAATGCTGGAATAGGTGATTGCTGGGAGGACTTTCCTTGGACTTCACAGAGGACTATGAAGTCCTAGTCTGCCCCAAGTTAGGCAGCACCTTCTCACTGCTGCTGGTGAAAACCTTGAAAGTTATAAGTTTTGTTTAACTTACAGGGTAAGGCCACAAAAAGCCTGTGGGTGATGTTCCAGCATCGTTCCCAGAAGCCTCTCATTTAGATGAGAACCAGAAGACAAAGAAGCATGAGTCTCTGAATCACTATAAAGCCATTGACCCCATAACCAACTATGTGAGCAAGAAATAATTCTTATTTCAAAAAGCCATTTAGTTGCAGGGGTTAATTTATTACTGCAAAATAACCTTGCTTATTCTGACTAATATGACTCATTGCCCATGTAAAGATCGATCTGTTCATCAAAATAGAAAAATGCATACAATACATCATTCAAGCATATCATTCTGGAAATGTTAAGCTTTCAGTAAACATTTTGACAGAAGGAATGAATAGATAAAAGCAGGTTACAAATAGTATCTTTAGTTTGATTCCATTTACCTAAAATTGTATGAGTGTGCATATGGAGTGTGCTTAAAATACGTGGAGAAAGATGACTATAAAGATGCTCTCCAGAATGCTAAATGGCTCTCTAGGCCTGTGGGATTATGGTGAATTTTGCTCATGTATTATATTTAAAAATGAAAAAATATATGCATATATATTAATACTACTTACTCGAATATAGTAAATGCCAGCTATTGCTAATATTATCTTATTCCCTATTACCAGGGAAATTTTTTAAACAGGTTCCCAAAATATTTAGATAAACTCATAATTATATATTCACTGAGTTATAAAGACATGGACTTAGGTGGCAGAGTTGGGTGTACTTCTTGTCTCTGTCCTTATCAACAGCATGTTTTTAGCAAATTTACCTTTTGAAGATTCTACTGCTGCTATATAGTCTCTGGACTCCAAGTAAGTGGATTTGAATTTATATTTCTTCCTTCCAGCAGTAATATGATTACAAGAAAATTACTGAAATGCATTGGGTTCCAGTTTCATCATCTGTAAAATGGAGATATGTTACCTGCTCCCAGGGATGACTAAATGAGCTGCATTCTACCATGGGATAATGTGTAGACGTGAAGAACTTAAATTCTAGAACCATACTGTCACCGTTCAAACCTCAGCTCTGCCAGCAGCTGGCTGTGTGATCCTGGACAATTCTCTACACCTTTCTGTGCCTCAGCCTCCTCATTTGGAAAATGGGGATGATAATAACATTACCTATTTAAAAGTTTCTTACAAAGTGTGAATAAGCTAGTACTCATTAAGTTCTTAGAACACTCCCAGCATATTTAAATAGCTATAAGTAAAAATAAATAAATGCTATATGTGATGCAATTGAAAGAGTGCCTCGCACATAGTAAGTGCTCTATAGATTTCAGTTGTTGCTCACAAACTCAGCCTGATGCATAGTAAGAACATTATAGAAGGTCTAGGCCTTTAAGAAAAACTAAGATGCCTAAGAGGACATCTTTATTCCTTGAGAATGTCATTTAGAAGGTATATGTCTTAGACAAATCCTGCCCCTTCTCTCAAGTAACCCACCATATCACATTACACAGGGCACCAAAGGTGTCTAGAGGTCTATTGGATCTGTTCCTCTTCAGCCATTCTTACATTTTTAGGCCATACTGTCAGAACAAATGTGTGTGGACATGAGGAGAGGTTGTCAGAAATGCTCAGCAACAGCTTTTAAATTGAGATGCACAGAAACCCTTCTGCATCCCCCAAGTCTCTTTGTGGTAGCTCAGGAGCCACCAACAAGTAACAAGGATGCTCAATGGGAAGGGCTTCTGGTCACCATTCCACTTCCACTGCAGCATCTCTGATTTTATCTGTTCCGTATATTGATACTCCATGTATTATAGTGATTTCTTGAAATTTTAATGTAACAATATTATCTGTTAAAAATTGAATAGGGGTGCTTTTCTTCTCCCAGACGTTATATAAAAAATATATATTATTATTATATATAACGTGTGTGTGTGTGTACACATTATTCCCACCCCTAAGGAGAGTAGCCAGACCCTACACTCTAAGTCTACATTCCTCAATCCTCCAGGCTTTTTGCTGTTCCTTCCCCTATCCATCCCTCTAAAAGCCAGGAGCAGAACACCCTAATGATATCTCAAAAAGAGACATTTGAAATTCAAAGATATATATTGAAGATATATATTTTCAAGATATATATATTTTATATATATTATATATATAAATTCAAAGATATATATTTCTACACATACATTGAAATTAAGTTGAATCATCTAAAAGGGGAAAATACCGGAGACTTTGTATTTGAAGATTGGCAGGGGAAGTTTCTGGGCTCCTGGGCAATATTCAATCCCCTGAACTTGAATAAAAGGTCAGTACTAGGTGCCCTTGACAAGCACTGTCTCCCTGGGACAAGCCAGTCCTCATCAGAGGCTGGCAGTGTGGGTACTTTTCAGGGTTGAGATTTAAGCACAGGACCTCTGTAACCCCAACAAAGATGCTTGGTGGCTGAGCAGGAAATAAAAGGAAGAGCTGCAGCCAGAAGCTTCCTCTCCTGATAGATCAGGGAGCCAAGGTAGCAATGACTATTGTGGGATAATAACCAGAGCCATATTAGTCCTAGTAGCCAGAGGAACAGTAATATTCTCTTATTCCCTATAATCAGTGAAATTTTTTAAACAGGTTCCCAAAATATTTAGATAAACTAATGGACTAAACTAATTTAGATAAACTAAGTGGACTTTGCATTAATATTGGCAAGCAGATGCTTGAAGTCAGACTTGATTTGGTTTACACAAACATATGAGTATGATACAATCTGTATCTCACATTTCATGTGGTGATTAAATGTGTTATTTGCATAAGAATTGGAACAGAGAAGTTATTGCTTTCAAAGGTTGGAAAAGCACAGTTGTTGGACCTCAACACTTCCTCTAGTCACACTTTACTTTCTCCAAGAAGGAATCACCTTAGTTTATATGGTTCTACACCAAGGGCAATACACACAGCTTTTCTGAAGTCAAACACGGTTTTTCATGATGCATGCCAGGTGTCCACACTACACAAGACAGAAAACCCAGAGAAATGTGAAAATCAAAGTAGCAGCATTCACAAAGATCAGGAATTGTATACTATAAGGTAGCTGAGTTCCAATAAATTGAAGAATAGCTTCCTTCCATCCTTCGTCTTATTCCTACTAAGTTTCTTTTTCTCCTCCTACTCTTTTCAAAATAATGAAAACATATGCAATCACACAGCTGGAAAATATGGCAAACCTTGAATTTTTACCATCAGATTATTTCCACTCCAGGGAAGAACTACCATGAAAGTGCTGTGTCTAGTGGCTGAAATGGAGGCCCTGGAGGATTTAAAATATTCCAAGGAAAATAAAGAGCTGATGGCACAAGTCTAGAGATTAAACTCTCATTATCACTTTTCTCTGAGAGTTCAGGAAGAAATGTGGAACAGAGTCACTGAAGCAGAGCCAAAAGCCACTCTCATTTTCGAACAAGCAACTCCTGCTGCCTTTTTTTCTGTGCAATTTATCACGAAAGCAGGGCTTCTATTCTAGGGTATAGGGGAAGCTGGAAGTCAATTTCATCCTCTTCTTTTGAAAAGAGTATCATGGGTGACCATGGGAATGAAAACAAAAGAGAAAGAAAATCACATCTTATAGCAGGAAAAATAATATTCAGCAGCACAAAAGAAGTAAGTACCATTACTACTTATGAACTAGAATTAATGAGGACTCCAGGCCTTCTGAAAAGCAGTCCTTTTAGGAGACTCAATGGTGTATTAAATGCCTCCCTGCAGGACACAAACAAGGTGAGCACTCCATTTCCAGCACATGGGCACCAACACTTCTTCCTTTTCTATCATTATCTCCATTCCTGATCCAGCCACATGGGCAATGGGAGGTAGAAGGCTTGAAGTTCAGTTATTTTAAGAAAATATGTCACATTAGATACTTGTTTCACACATGCATCAGAATGAAATCTGGATTCAAGAGTAAAATTTAAGAAATAAACAAGACCAGAGATGATATTAGTAGATATTTAAGTTACAGGAAAAAAAAAAGGCACAAAGGAATTTTTTAATAGAATTTGTTACATGAAAATTTAAGTTTTCATACATTGTGAAACATTGTAAATAAAGCTATTGGGCAAATATGTAAACAAAATATTTGCAACATTTAAGATAGAAAAGACAAGAATCTATTATGTATAATTAGTTCTTATAAATCAATGAGAAAACCTTCAGTGAAAAAATAGGCCAAGGACATACTCAACTCTCAAAATGCAAATTATCAGTAAACACACAAACAAAGCTTAACGTCATAAAGAATCAAAGCATTGAAACAATAAATAATATTTTCATCAAATGACAAAATTGTTTTTAAATGACAAACTGCATGTTGATAATGCTTTGGAAAAACTATAGTGAAAAATGTAACTAGTTATGGATCTTTTTTAATAAATTGGACAATTTAAAATTTAACAGAAAAAGAGTGTGAGACTGGTAAAAGGGGTTTCTGCCAACTCGTGGGAAGCTCAAAGCAAACACTTTCTGCTTTCGTGGACTCAACCCAGCCAGCCTGGAACTCCAGCATCATTACATGCTGCTAGGAAGGACACATTTCCACATGCTTCTTCTACCACAGCAGGCATTACATGCTGCAGGCCATATTGTGCATCTGCTGACACAAAATCTGGGGGCCACTAAGCTTTGTTTCCCCAGTTAAGAAGGTCTATAGCAATATATACCACAAGTCTCCATAATATCATTTCTAGAGATATAGTCAAGTAACATACAGAGTCTGTCTAAGGATTTCTATGAAAGCACTTTTTATCATTGAGAAACTTGAACAGAATCTAAGATTTTTATACCAGAGAGATAGCTAAATTATGAAGAACTCAGAGGACAAAGCTCTACACACCTCAAAATAATATTTTCAAGGAATTTTTAATGATGTGAGAAAGCATTTAAGACATGAAGGGGGAAAAAAGCTGAAGTAAAACTCTAGGGTTAAAGTCACATTTTTAAAAATAAAACAGCAATGTAAAGTTGGTTATCTCTGGTACAAGGAATTGATGCTGCTTTGTTTAATTATAAAATCATAACTTAAAAAGTGGTTCTGTAACTACAATAGTAAAACTTAATTTAAAAATGAATATAACGAGGATAATATAACCAACAGGTGAAGCCCACTTTTACAGATCCCAATCTCTAGCACTGAGGTGCCCCCCCAAGATTGTATGTTGTGTCCTTTGACATGTTTTCCTCAGCACATTCATATTTATTGTTTCAGTAAAATAGTTATATGAACGTCACATTCAAAATATATTTAGCATGCTAAAACTTGATTTTTATCATTCACAAATGTATCCTGGATATCACCATGTATGTGCATTATAGGCAGATATTCTTGCTTACTTTGTAACCACAAGCTAAATTTCTTTATTTTTTTAATTTATTTAATCTTTTAGAACTTAACCTTTTCTAAAAATGTTTAATAATCTGAACATATAACTTTTAGGATTATGAAAAATCAAAGTCTTTAAAGAAGAAGATATTCCGTCTGAAGAGAGGAAGAAGGAAATCCTTTGCAACTATCCTCTCACCATGGAAATGAGGAGTCATTTCGCCACTCAGCCTGAAACAGACAATGTCCCACTGTGGGCAGGCACCATGGCAGGCTCTGGGGAGGAGACAGTGTTCTTGCTGCCTGTTTGCCAAGACCTCACTGCCTGACTTAATTCATGACAAAACTGAGCCATGCTGCTGCTAGAACCGAGCAGGAGCTCCTCACCAGGGGCGAGCAGGCTAAGGGGCAGGAGGGGCTTTGGAATTCTCTTTAATTTAATGGTTTTTTAATGCCTACCAGGAAAGAGACCAATGCTTTTCCCTGACCCTTCACCTGATGGGGTGACAGCATTGTGCATAGTGACACAAAAGTTTCTTAAAAAGAAACTGCTCTGATCCCTGGAAGCAGATAGACTTGGATTCAAATCCAGACTCTCATAAGACCACCTGGGTTAGCCACTAGTGTTTGCTCTCTAAAATAACGTTCAAACCATCTCCTAGGAGAGGTTAGGCACCAAGCCAAGGGGGCCAAGGGAGAACTTGGGGAAGTGCCCACCAAGGCAAGGACACCTGGTACACTTAAAAAGCGACCCTACTCAAGTATCTACCCTTCTCTGGACCCCTTCCTCCTCCGTCACCTGGGCAGGGAAGACAGACAGCTTTATTTGGACCTCAGTAGCCACTGTGATCATCATTGAAGTGACATGATCTGAAGGGTGTAAGTCGAGGTTCAGTGTGACTAAACCCTACCAACAACCCTACCAAAATACCTAAAATACCTAAAATCCTACCAAAATACCTAAACTCAGGTATTTTCAGAAGAAGCTCATTTTAAAATTTCTCCAGTGCAAATAAAAGCAGGGAAACAGTTCCATTACTACTAAATATTTAAAATACAGTGACAGGATGCAAGATTATCTGGGAGTTTGGTTTCTACACATTGCTTCTACTATGCCAAGCACGATTCTCAAACTCATACTTGATTCAGAAAAAAAATAGAAGAGAAAAAGGAAGTATTGATACTGAGTTAGAGATGAGTCAAAATAGAGGAGATAAAGTGACTCTGGGTCCCTTTGAGTGGAATCTGCTGTGGGTCCTGTGATTTTTCCCTGGCTGCCATGAACACACAAAGCAGGCTAGCATATTATTGGCTCTTTTATCATTATTTAAGAACATGGCCTAATAATCAGGAAAGGAAGCAAGTTGTCATAATCAAAGTGAGATTGTCTCACTAAGTTGAAAATGGACAAAACTTTTTTTTATTTATTTGTTCTAATCAGTTATATATGACAGAAGAATGCTCTGTGATTCGTTTGCGCACAAATGGAGCATGATTTTTCACTTCTCTGGTTGCACACAAAGTAGGATCACACCATTTGTGAAATTATACATGTACCTAGGGCGATGATGTCCATCACGTTCCATCATCATTTGTATACCTATACCCCCTCCCATACCCTCCCTCCCTTTTGGCCAATCCAAAGTTCCTCCACTCATCCCATGCCCTCTCACTTTATGGATTAGCACCCATTTATCAGAGAAAACATTCGGCTCCTGTTTTTTGGGATTGGCTGACTTTGCTTAGCATGATGTTCTCCAACTCCATCCATTTACCTGCAAATGCCATAATTTTATTCTCTTTTAATGCTGAGTAATATTCCATTGTGTTTATGTACCACAGTTTCTTTATCCATTCATCTATTGAAGGGCATCTAGGTTGGTTCCACAGTTTAGCTATTGTGAATTGTGCTTCTATAAGCATTGATGTGGCTGTGTTACTGTAGTATGCTATTTTTAAGTCCTTTTTAAGTCCAAGGAGTAGGATAAGTGGGTCAAATGGTGGTTCCATTCCAAGTTTTCTAAGGAATCTCCATACTGCTTTGCAGATTGGCTGTACCAATTTGCAGTCCCACCAGCAATGTACAAGTGTGCCTGGAAATAAACAAAAATTTTAAAAGCTATTCATTGAAAGGGTCCAGAAGAGCTAAAGATGCTCAGCAACCCAAGATATGCTGGCTCTGTGTGGAATGAAGTGTATGCCAAAATCTGGGTTATTTGCACCACTTTGCAACTACAAGTCTTACCAGATCCATCAAGAATGGGAACCTAGATGTCATAGTTATGTATCAAGGGAGTTTGTCCTGTGTTAGAGTTTAGATCTTGAGTGTCCCTCAGAGGGTCACTGTTGAAGGTTTGATCCACAGCTGGTGAGAATATTGGGAGGTGATAGAAACCCCAGGGGCCTAGTTGGGGGAAGTAGGTATCTGTGTACAAGTCATTGAAAGGGATATCTTCTCCCTAGCCCTCCCCACACACACACACACACACTTCTCTTTCTCCTTCTAGGCCACTTGAGGCAAGTAGCTTTGCTCCATCATGCGCCCCCCACGCTGCACCATGATGTTCTGCCTCATAACAGGCCCAGAAACAATAGATGCAAGTAACCATGAACTGAAACATCTGAAACCATCAACCAAAACAAATCTTTCCTCCTTTAGTTGATTTTCTCAGGTATTTTGTTACAATTACAGAAAGCTAACCCACCCTAAGATTCTATATTAAACACCATCTACATGAAGTTCTGAAATTCCTGAAGCATTTAAAATTAAAGGTGCTAATTTAGAAAAATATCTCCTCTTTAGTAAAGTCATCCTAGTTCCCTCAGATTGAAGTGGCCTCATCCTGCTCAGATTGCCATGGTCCTTTACTTCTGTGTTGAAATCGAATCACATTTTAGCATGCATTTAAGTGATATGTGTGTTTGTGGATAACCCCTCCTGGAGCATAGGCTCTATCAAAACAAAGCCCAG
Source organism: Xerus rutilus (assembly GCA_028644305.1). Classification (NCBI taxonomy): domain Eukaryota; kingdom Metazoa; phylum Chordata; class Mammalia; order Rodentia; family Sciuridae; genus Xerus; species Xerus rutilus. The sequence goes on along the minus strand of CM053400.1, from coordinate 163,268,538 downwards.
GTCTGCTGTCTTCAAGTCTCTTATTGATTTAGCTCAGAACGTAGCAGATGCAATAAGATGCATAAAGACACACACACATGCACACATACACATGCACACATGCACACACACATACCACTCTAGATAAATAGCATATGGCCCCTGTCGTACTCACCTTTTACCAATTCCAATGACTATGTGGTCAAGCAGCTAAAGTGAGTGAATGGAGAAGGCCTAAAACAGGGCTTCATTTGATAAATCAGTTGGTGAGGTTGTGATTTCTCTGAAGAAGGCAGTTCCTAGTCAGCTTCACATCATTATTGCTGTGCAGGAATTTGCTTTCAAGATTTTCCAGATGCTCCCTTTATCAGAGGCTAAAAAATCTTGAACTGTGAGAAATCTTTTAGTTTTAAAATGTCTTCAACTAATTAATACATTTTCAAATTGCTATAGTGTAGATCTGGTATGTCCCCCAAAGGCTGATGTGTTAAAGGCTTGGTCCCTAACAAATGCTATTGGGAGGTGGTGGAAACATTTCAGGGATGGAACTTAGTGGGAGGTTTTTGGTCACTTGGGGACATGCCCTCAAAGGGGATTATGGGACAATGGTCTCGTCATTTCTTTCTTTCTGTTTCTAGTCACCATGAAGTAAGCAGCTTCCTTTGCTAAGTGCTTCCTCCATGAGGCACTGCCTTGACACGAGCTCCCAAAATAACAGGCCAAAAACCGTGACCAAAATTGTGAGTCAAAACAAACTTTTTCCTCTCTCCAAGTCTATTCATCTCAGGCATTTGTTATAGCAATAAAATCTGACTAACACAGAAATACAAAGAAAAGGACAAAGAAAAGCTACTCACAGGCCAGACCCAGACCACAGGATGCCCGATTACATTCTCTCTGTGAGGTATCAATCTCTCGGTAACCTTTTCCCAGGGGTGGAGACAGGGGAGTTCTGTATAATTTCTCCTGGTCAGGAGTTAATATTGCCCTTGAGCCAATCATCCTCTTCTCCTTGGTTTCCCTCTTTTCATCCTCTTCTCTTTGGTTTCCCTCTTTTCATCCTCTTCTCTTACTGGGAGAGTTGTGGCTAAGAGCAGGTTTACTGCTCTGTGTCTGTCTTCCTCTGGTTTTCTTGACTATAGTTAAGACAAACCCAGTTTCTATCCCAAACCTGCACCTGTTGCTCTTACCTATTATCTGTCTTCTTGTGTTTTTGCTAAGTGAAGGCCACTCTCTCCATTTGTAATCCTAAACATTGTAAACTTTTCTGATCTAACAGCCTTTGAAATCCATTGATCTCAGCCAGGCTGAGTTTCTTTCATTCTACTTTTACCTGTGCATCCTTCTTTGGTGTCAATCAATTCTCTTCTACACTTTAAGTCTGGCCTTTCTGTTCGGCTGTTTTTCCTCAGGGATGGATTTTTCAGCTTCGTGTTTCTCCAGGGAACTTGGACTACATAGCCACAGTCATTGGTTCCGTCTTCGCAGTGGACTTGCTCATCCATATTGGGTATCTTTGATAGCAGTCATACTGACCTACATAGGACATCATTCAATACAGTGAAACTCTGGTCACCACTTTATCCACATGTTGTGACTCTGGGGACCCAGAGATGGCATCAATCTATCCTAATCTTAAAATGGCACTGACATTCTGGTTTCTTCTGTAAACACACTGGGAGTTGCTCTTGAATCGGATTCTGTAGTTTTTAGCAAGAAAGGAGAGCTTCTGGAAAAAAAGACACTGTGGCAGAATCAGTTCTCCTGTATGATCTCATCTGATTCAGCTTTGTAAAATCTTTCTTCTGCTCCCAAAGCCATGTAACTGACCATAGTAAACATATTCAACCACAGACACTGTTGTTCACATTTTGACTTCTACCTGGCTAAAAGGACCTTTCACATGTTAGTCCTTCAACTTCTTCATGCCCTAATGTAGGTGGGCCACACACTCATTTTAATAATCCTATATTTTTCCATCTGTGAAAGGTAGATGTCTTGAAATGATTGGTCTCAAAACTGGAGGGCATGCCAAATTAAATATAAGCAAAATAAAAACATATTTCAATGCATTTTATAAGCACAATCATAATAATCAATAATCAAAATATCATGAAGAGACAATCTTAGTTAATTTTCTGTCACTATAACTGAATACCATGGAATGGGTAGTTTATAAAGAATAGAGGTGCATTTTGCTTGGATTCTGGAGTCTGGGAAGTCCAAGAGGCCAGCATTGGCATCTGGTGAGGACCTTCTTACAGCATCATAACATGATAGAGAGCATCATGGAGAGACAAAGAAAGCTGCTAGTTTGGTTCTGGTTTACTGTTCTTATAAAGCCACTAATCTCATTATAGGGGCCCCATTCCCATGATCTCATTTTCCTAATATCTCCCAAAGACCTCACCTCCCAGATCGCATTACCACATGAAGCGGGGACTAAGTTTCTAACACATGAACTTTTGAAAAAAATATTTACATCATAGCAAGGACATAAAGGTAGCCTGCAGGAAACACAAACGAAGGAGAATAATCTTCCTAGGACACCAAAAGGACAGACAATACTGTGCATTCATCCCATGATTAGTCCAGACTCAGTTGATACCCTTTACAGTTTTCATTGGAGAAAACCAGACACCACCAGGGTAAGATTAGGGCACTGGTGGGATGAAAAGGTGGAGGGGTGAAAACTAACCAGAGAAAGAAGGCAGACCTGAGACTATCTAGGGACCTGGAGACCTTCTGAACAGTATCTGCTAATACTTGAACTTAAACTGAAACGAGTTAGGTAAACAGAATGGTAGTTGTATGCAAATTTAGAATCAATCTGTTACTCACTGGATATGCAAAGTAGTTTTTAAAGTACTTGTGTGGTCACGCTAAAGTTGAAATTCACATCTTTTTATCCTTGTCTTCAAAAACAGGGATCTTCTCCTGAAGATCTCAAAATTATACAATTTTCAGGGTTGGGGTTGTGGCTCAGTGGTGGAGTGCTTGCTTAGTATATCTGAGGCACTGGATTCCATCCTTAGCACCACATAAAAATAAATAAATAAAAACAAAGGTATTGTGTCCATCTATAACTAAAAAATATTATATGTACTGCTTATTTAAAAAATACATAACTCATTGAAATACTATATTTGTCCAATTTCATTTATGATTATAGATTCTGAACCATTCTGAACTGTAATTGTTTGCCATTGCTTATTATCAATTCCAAATCTGTTTTAGTGGCTCAAACCAACATCTGGCTGGATGGGGTTGGCTTCCTCAGAGGACACATCCAATGCAACCAAAGAGGTCTTGTATTGAGATCTAGTGGCTTCCACAGCCACCATAGGAATGTCCTCAAATAACAACTATCAGGGTTGCTTTTAGTTATTTGGAACTTTTCCACCATTCTATCAGCTCTTCACTATGAGAATGAATTGACATATTCATGCACCAAAGTTTGAAACAAGACAAAACTGCCTCTTATTTAAGAGTGACTTTTTCCTAAAATCATGTTAGTTCTAGCTTCTGGTTTATAGATTTTTGTGTTTGGCATTCAAGGTTACCTTCCTAGTTGATTAAATATAAGCCCCTATCAACAGTAGCAACTGCCACTGCAAAAATGACATGTTATCCAATGTTTGATCTTAAAAGTCAAGAACCTATGAGCTAACTAGATGATTCAATCTAGCTTCAAATTAACCACATTAAAATAAATTAAATACTCTCTGCTCTTCATGTTGCAAAACATAAAAATGTCATACTCTGTAATTTGAGAATGACTGTTTTCATTTGACTCAGAAGATAGTACTGTGTCTTTAATTCCTTTATCAATATTATCCCAGGCCAACAGATGGAGGATCAAGCAATTAAGGAAGAATGAGCATGTGCTATATTTATCATGCTTCCCCTCCCCCCTGAAGTTTGCTTACTGAAAGCTATTTTGCTATATTTACCAGATAGGGATGTTTAGAGCCAAGAAATGACATAGGAGAAAGTAAAGGACTTAGGGAAATTCATAGCAATAGGAAGAGAGGACAGAGTTACCCCTCTTTTCCCAGCCTGTTCCTCTGCTGCAAGATTTTTATTCTAACAGACAAGTATCCAATAATCCGTGAATTTTTTCTTACTTGAAGAAATTGTGACCTAGATTTTGTCCAGACGGTAAATCAGTCAACAAGCAATTATTAAGCACTTATTCATAATATGCTACAGATGTATGCCGTGCAAACAGTGATAACAGATAGTGGCCCTATCTACTATAGGCCCAGCAAACAAATAGGAAGATATTAAGGAACTTACTTACTTTATTAAATGTAAAACAGTTGAGTTGTAGGTCATAGCTATAGGGATCAAAACAGGGCACAGGCTGTATCATCTTGGGTCCCAGCAAAAAACAGAAGTTATACTCCAACAGGTAAATGGAAGACTTTATAAAAGGGACTATTTACAAATATGTGAGTAGAATGTAATTCCATAAAAAGAATAGCGTAGAGCTCCAGGGCAGTAACAAGGAAGACTGGAGCCCTCCAGGGCAGTGATAAGGAAGACTGGGGCCTTCCAGGGTAGTAACAAGGGCTGGTACAGTACCCTCGGTCCAGCAAGAGCAGAGGACCAGCTATTACCTCCAGGATCCTCCTTCCTCCTTCTGCCACCTCCCCTCTCTCCTCACTCCCAACGCACACACATTTAAAGGAGTAACAGAACCAGCTAAGGGGAATTTGGGTGAAGAATGGATGGAGAGGTCTGTAGGTCAAGACCACCACCTCAGTGGAGGAAAGCCACCAACCCCCAACAGTCCTGCTGGAAGGAGCTGGGCAATACATACCTCAAATTCATTCTCCCTGTCCTGTTTCCTGCTGGAGAATACATGGCCAGAGCCTGGCATAAACTTTAAAGAGGACCTCATGGTGCCCTGGGGACCTCATTCCCTTTGACCTAACCCTGGCACTGGATAAATTCAATTAAAACCAGAGGGCAAAGCAGCCAGCTGACATGTGTCAGGCAGAGCACAGAGTAGGCCTGTGCTAGTGGAGAGTAAATCGATAGGGCAACATGTGGAATATCCAGCACACCTTCTTTTATTTCTATAAATCAAATTTAATCTGTTCTGTGTCTCCATCTGCCCAGATGGAGAGAAATTCAATTTCAGTAAGTATCTAACTCCCATTTTCCTCTTCCATAAGATTATAGAAGAATCTTAGTAATTTGTGGCAGAAATATTGAGGTGGGCATCAGGTCTTAATGGTCGTTGCTATCTATAACCTTGTTCTTTGGGCTACAGACTATTTCCCTACTTCAGGTATTTACACGTTTAGGGACTCTGTGTTATTATTTTCTTGATATATTTTTAAACTCCATGTATTTAGTAGAAAAATTAAGAACAGTCATTTAACCACAGTTTCAATATGCAAAGTATGTACTTCTGTGCACATTAAAACAAACAAACAAATAAATAAATAAATGTATGTTTGTAAAAAACATCCCACATTGGCACCACCATTTGGTAAGTTTTTCTTTCTTTTTTATCTTTTCTTTCTTTTTTTAACACAACAGAATGCATTTCAATTCATAGTATGCATATGGAATATAATTTTTCATTTCTCTGATTGTACACAAGCTAGCATCACACCATACGTGTCTTCATATATGTAACTAGGGTAATGAGGTCCATCTTACTCCACCATCTTTCCTACCCCTGTGCCGCCTAACCTCCTGCCCCTTTGCCCTATCCAAAGTTCCTCCATTTCTGTCATGCACCCCAACACCACCCCCATTATGGATCAGCATCCACTAATCACAGAAAACATTCAGCCGTTGGTTTGGGGGATTAGCTTCCTTCATTTAGCCAGATATTCTCCAAGTCCAACCATTTACCTGCAAATGCCATCATTTTATTCTCTTTTAATGCTGAGTAATATTCCATTGTGTATATATATATATAACACAGTTTATTTATCCATTCATCTATTGAAGGGCATCAAGTTTGCTTCCACAGTTTAGCAGCTGTGAATTGTGCTGCTATAAACATTGAAGTGGCTGCATTATTGTAGTGTGCTGTTTTTAAGTCTTTAGGGTATAAACTGAGGAGTGGGATAGCTGGGTCAAATGGTGGTTCCACTCCAAGACTTCTAAGGAAACTTCATACTGCTTTCCAGATTGGTTGCACCAATTTGAAGTCCCACCAGCAATGTAAGAGTGTGCCTTTTCCCACACATCCTTGCTAACATTTACAGTTGCTTGTATTCTTCATTAACTGCCATTCTGACTGGGGTGAGATGAAATCTTAGAGTAGTTTTGATTTGCATTTCTCTAATTGCTAGAGATGTTGAACAATTTTTATATGTTTGTTGATTGATCATACATCTTCTTCTGAGAAATGTCGGTTCAGCTCCTTAGCCCATTTATTGATTGGGTTGTTTGATTTTTTGGTGTTAAGTTTTTTGAGTTCTTTATATATTCTGGATATCAGTGCTCTATTTGATGTGTGTGTGGCAAAAATTTGCTCCCAGAATGTAGGCTCTCTCTTCACCTTATTGGTTGTTTATTTTGCTGAGAAGAAGCTTTTTACTTAAATCCATCCCATTTATTAATTCTTGATTTTATTTCTTGCACTTTAGGAGTCCTGTTAAGGAAGTTGAGGCCTAATCCAATATGATGAAGATTTGGGCCTACTTTTTCTTCTATTAGGCATAGGGTCTCTGGTCTAATTTCTAGGTCTTTGATCCACATTGAGTTGAATTTTGTATATGGTGAGAGATAGGGGTTTAGTTTCATTTTGCTGCATATGGATTTCCAGTTTTCCCGGTACCATTTGTTGAAGAGGCTATCCTTTCTCTAATGTATGTTTTTGGCACCTTTGTTTAGTATGAAATAATTGTATTTATGTGGGTTTGTCTTTGTGTCTTCTATTCTGTACCATTGGTCTACATGTCTATTTTGGTGCCAGTACCATGCCATTTTTGTTACTATAGCTTTGTATTATAGTTTAAGTTCTGGTATGGGATGCATCCTGCTTCACATTTCTTGCTAAAGATGGCTTTGGCTATTCTGGGTCTCTTATTTTTCCACATGAACTTCATGATTGCTTTTTCTATTTCTATAGAGAATGACATTGTGATTTTAATTGGAATTGCATTGAATCTGTATAATGCTTTGAGTAGTGTAGCCATTCTGACATTATTAATTGGGCCTATCCAGAGCATGGGAGATCTTTTCATCTTCTAAGGTCTTCTTCAATTTCTTTCTTTATTGTTCTGTAGTTTTCATTGTAGAGGCCTTTCACCTCTCTTGTAAGATTTATTCCTGAGTATTTTATTTTATTATTTTGAGGCTATTGTGTATGGGGTAGTTTTCCTAAATTCTCTTTAAGAGGATTCATCACTGATGTATAAAAATGCATTTGGTTTATGGATGTTGATTTTATATCCTGCTACTTTGCTGGATTCATTTATTAATTCTAGAAGTTTTCTTGTGGAATTTTTTGGATCCTCTAAGTATAGTATCATGACATTGGCAAATAATGATAGTTTGAGTTCTTCTTTTCCTATTTGTATCCCTTTAATTTCTTTCTTCTGTCTAATTGCTCTGGCTAGAGTTTCAAGAACTATGTTTAATAGAAGTGGTAAAAGAGGCTATCGCTGTCTTGTTCCAGTTTTTAGAGAGAGTACTTCCAGTTTTTCTACATTTAAGATGATGTTGGCCTTGGGTTTAGCATAGATAGCTTTTACAATGTTGAGGTATGTTCCTACTATCCCTCATTTTTCTAGTGTTTTGAACTTGAAAGGGTGCTGTATTTTGTCAAATTCTTTCTCTGCATCAATTGATAAATGATTTTTATCTATAAGTGTATTGATGTGATGGATTACCTTTATTGATTTCCATATGTTGAACCAATCTTGCATCCCTGGATTGAACCCCACTTGATCATGGTGCACTAATTTTTAATATGTTTTTGTATGCAATTTGCCAAAATTTTATTGAGAACTTTTGCACCTAGGTTTATCAGGGATGTTAGTCTGAAAATTTCTTTCTTTGGTGTGTCTCTGTCTGGTTTGGTATCAGGGTGATACTACCTTCATAGAATGAGTTTGGAAGAATTCTCTCCTTTTCTATTTCATGAAATAATTGAGGAGTATTGGTATTAATTCTTTGTTGTAAGTCTTGTAGAACTCAGCTGAGAATCTGTCTGGTCCTGGGCTTTTCTTGGTTGGTAGGCTTTTAATGTCATCTTCTATTTCCTGTTTTGAAATTGATCTGTTTAAGTTGTGTATGTCCTCCTTGTTCAGTCTGGATAGATCATATGCCTCTAGAATTTTGTCAGTGTCTTCAAGGTTTTCTATTTTACTGGAGTATAAATTTTCAAAACAGTTTCTAATTATCCTCTGTATTTCAATAGTGTCTTTCATGATATTTCCTTTTTCATCACAAATTTTAGTAATTTGAGTTTTCTTTCTCCTTCTTTTTGTTAGGGTGGCTAAGAGTTTGCCAATGTGTTCATTTTTTCAAAGAACCAGCTTTTTGTCTTGTCAATTTTTTGAATTGTTTCTTTTCTTTCAATTTCATTGATTTCAGCTCTAATTTTAATTACCTCCTGTCTTCTGCTTCTATTGGTGTTGGTTTGTTCCTCTTTTTCTAGGTCTTTGAGTTGTAATATCAGGTCATTTATTTGTTGACTTTTTCTTCTTTTAATAAATGATCTTAATGCAATGAACTTTCCTTTTAGCACTGCCTTCACAGCATCTCAGAGATTTTGATATGCTGTATCGAGGTTCTCATTTACCTCTAAGAATTTTTTGTCTCCTACCTGATGTCTTCTGTTATCCATGCATCATTCAATAGCATATTATTTAGTCTCTAGTTGTTGGAGTAGCTTCTATTTTTTAATATATCATTAATTTCTAATTTCATTCCATTATGGTCAGGTCAAATGCAGGGTAGTACCTCTGCTTTTTTGCATTTGTTAAGTCTTGCTTTGTGGCATAATATATGATCTATTTTGGAGGAATATTCATTTGCTGCTGAGGAAAAAAGTGTATTCACTTGTTGATGGATGGAATATTCTACATATATATATATGTTAAGTCTAAATTATTGATTGTTTTATTGACTTCTATTATTTCTTTGTTTAGTTTTTGTTTGGAAGATCTATACAGCAGTGAGAGAGGTGTGTTAAAGTCACTCAGTATTATTGTGTTGTTGCCTGTTTGATTCTTGAAGTTGACAAGGGTTTGCTTGATATACATAGATATTTAGTGATTTGTAATCCCAGACATTTTGATTTATTTTGTTTTTTTAACTTTACTTGGCTTCTTTGATTGGAATTTCCTTTAGTGTGGTTCCTCCCTTTTCAGATTTTCATTTTTTTTTTCCATTTCCTCCTCATGAAATATTTTGCTGAGAATGTTCTTTAGTGCAGGTTTGCTTGCTGTAAATTCTTCTAGCTATTATCATTGAAGGTTTTTATTTTTATTATCATTAAAGGTTTTTATTACTGAAACTTTTTGCTAGATATAATATTCTTAGTTGTCATTCATTTTCTTTTAGAGCTTGGTATATGTTGTTTCAAGATCTCTTGGCTTTTAAGGTCTGGGTTGAAAAACCTGCTGAGATCTGAATTGGTCTCCCCCTATATGTAATTTGATTCTCTCTTGCAGCCTTTAAAATTCTATCCTTATTTTGTATGTTAGGCACTTTCATTATAATATATCTTAGTGTGGATCTGTTGTAATTTTGTATATTTGGTGTCCTGTAAGCCTCCTGTATTTGATTTTCCAATTCATTCTTCATGTTGTGCAAACTTTCTGATATTATTTCATTGATGAGATTGTGCATTCCTTTGGTTTGAATCTCTGTGCCTTCCTCTACCCAATAAATATTAGGTTTGTTTTTTTGATGTTATCCCATAGTTCTTGAATGTTCTGTTCATGGTTTCTTACCATTTTCACTGTGTGGTCAACTTTATTTTCAAGATTGTATATTTGTCTTTGTTTGTCTTTGAGGTTCTGTCTTCCAAGTAATCTAGTCTGTTGGTAATGCTTTCTATTGGGTTTCTTATTTGGTTTATTGTTTCCTTTATTTCAAGGATTTCTGTTTGGCTTTTTTTCAGAGTCTCTCTCTCTTTCTTGAAGTAGTCCCTTGCTATCTGTATTTGCTCTCTTATATCTTTGTTGTAGTTGATCAATTTTTGCCCATATTTGCTCTCTTAGGTCATTCTTTAATTCGCAGATTATTTTAATTATGTACATTTTGAATTCTTTCTCTGAAAATTCATCTACTGCACTGTCAATGGATTTTATTATTGTAGTATCTTCATTTGTTTGGGGCACTTTCCTCCTTTGATTTTTCATGTTGCAGCTTCTACTCAATAATCTTGTAGTGTCCCTGCAAGTTACCAATACCTCACCTTTAAGGGAAATATCAATGTTTATAGCATCTGATTCAATTAATATGTAGTCATAAATCAATTAGTTTCTATTTTGACATTTACAGTTTTGTCTGTATAAACAGAAATTATGAGTTCATTTATCTTGTATCATATAGCCAATAGCTTTGCATAAGCATTTACCATTTCTAATGTTGGATGGGGTTGGGGAGGTAGGCTGTGATGTTTATGAGATAGGATGTGGGAATATATAGGTATTAGATTATAGGACTAGTGAAAATATTATCAAAACAAGTTGGCTGTTAGTAGGAGAAGAAAGAAAGAGAGGTTACCCCATGCAAGTCTCCCTGTTGCCTCTGCAACAGGCAATGGGATGGTGTCTGTTAGTACACCAAGGAGAGATACCGCTGGTACAACAGGGCTCATACGGACCTTGGTGATAGTTTTGCAGGACCTGCTTGTTGTCCCTAGATGGAAGTGGCCATGCCCCTAGTTGGTGGCAGTACCAGTGACAAGCCTGTAGGCACCTTGATTTTGGGCTTCCAGGCCCCAGTCAGTGTCCCAAGGTGGAAGCTGCTCCAGCTAAAGATGGTAGAGGTGGGAGTGGAGGTAACCCAAGATGACAATGGAAGTGTCCCAAAATGGAGGCAACTGGTTTCAGAGATGGGGCTGGAAGGATGGGCTGTACAATGGTGGGTGGACTATTTGGTGATGCCACAGTATGGTGTGTGGTGTTGCAACAGACAGCTGCCTCCTTGCCCTGTCTGATGCCCCATGGTGGAGATTACCACATGGGGAGGGCTATGGCAGTGGCTGCAATGTTGCATGGAGGTGGTTTGGGTGGAGTCACACATTGGTAAATAGAGAATGGCAGCACGGGGCTCCTCTCCACTGGCAGGGTGTGGGGTGTGGGTGGGGCCTCTTCCAGGCAGTTGGCTGCATGGTGTGCATCGGGCATTTCTGGGGCGGCCTTGGTGATGATCTTCCATGTCCTAGCTGTTGTGCCTAGATGGAAGTGGACATGGCCATGGTTGGTGCCTGGGAAGTGTCAAACTGGTAAGTGCCTTGGTGTTGGTCTTCCAGCCACCAGATGGTGTCCCAAGATAGAAGCTGCCACAGCTAAAGATAGTGGTGGCAGTAGCAGAGGTAACCTGAGATGGTGTTGGAGGTATCCCAAGATGGCAACAACCGCATTCAGAGATGGGGCTGAAAGGGCAATCCCCAAGATGGCTTTGGGAGGCCTGTTTAGAGATGCAGCACTGTGGTGTGCCAGTGTGGTCCTTAGCTTGGCGGGCAGTCCTTTGCCTGTGCCTGGGCTTGGCCTCCTCACTGGTTGACAAGGTGGTCCTGGGCCTGCCTTGTCTCCTCAGGGATCGGCATGGCTCTCCTGGGCCTGCCTGGTCTCCACAGGGGTCAGCAAAACTCTAGTGAGCTTTTCAATTCATCTTTCCGATTGCACCTGCCTGGGACACGCCCAGGGAGGCAGCTTATAGGAGTTGTTCCCTGAAACATTCAACATTTCCCCTTCCTACACACAGGGCCTGTGTTCTATCACCTTGGCCATGTTCTTAACCCTAGGGGTCACTCTAACTCTACCCATCTGGCACCTGCCACTCCTCTACCTCTTCTCCCCTGAGGAACCCACAGTTAATCCTCCTGTGTGGATCCAAACCTGCAAAGCTCTAATTCTTCCATTTTTTGAGAGCTCAGAAGCATAGAGACATATCACTGGCTTCTCTGTTATGGGTTAGGAGGGGAGAATGGAGTCACTCTCATCATTTATGAGGTGTGTTCCCCCTAATAATTCACCCTGTTACTAAGTAATAATAGCTGCTATAATAAGACAAACTGGTGAAGAAAATCATCTGAGAGGAGAGAGGGCAGGTGCAGAGAAACAAGGAGACATTGGCCACAGGCAGCGTACAGCAAGGTATGTGGCAGTCACAGTGCCTGAGATTGGCAGGTGCCCTTACTAATTCTGCAGGAGCCCTTCCAGATTTTCTTGGTACCTGCCTTATCACCTCTGCTAATGATGATAAACTGTTGCCTCAGGATCCACAGCCCTGCTTTTACTCCACATATGGGTTTATTCCTGTTATCACCTTCAAACCACTGATACCAATTAAGGAAGATGAGCATGGATCATCTTATAACATAAAAACTCAATTACTGTTTTCATCCTGTGTGACATTCGCATCTAATTAACTGGGTTTCTAGGGGCAGATCTCCTGGAAACTATGTATAGTTTAAAAAAAAAAAAACCATTGAAGATCTTTTAAGTTTTTAGGAAAAAACAAATTCCACGTTAGCCATGCACTGTAGTGATCCAGTCAATGCGTCCCATCTTGGTCCCTCACAAAAAGAGTTGAATTAATGTAACAAGCCCAGTGAGAGCTGGGGAAATACAGGAGGAACAGCCTTGCAATCCCAGAAGGACCCTGCTACTGCCAAAAAGGTGACAGCTGGGAAGAAATTTCTCAACCATTTTCTCCTCCCACTTGCTCATTGTCTCTTTCTTGTTTCCCATTGGCTGAGCCCAAAAAGGAGGTGGAGAGTCATCCATTAGTGCCAACTTTTCAGGGCTCAGAGCAAGGAGAGAACAAGTTTGTGATAGGTGAGCAGAGGGGAAATTATCTTAGTTATTTGTCTGTCTCTTTCAGACTCTGGAGATCCCCCTAGACCTTCTAAACCAGACAGGAATCAGAAGTCTGGCTAGGAGAGAGCAGACAATGGTCCCTCTCCCTCAGCAGAGTCTGCAGAAGTCAGTTTTATCCAGTCATTTTCAAGGTAACCTACTGACATGGTTATAGCACTGTGATATAAAGACATTATAGAAAAAAATGTAAAATTGGCCATGAGGCTCATAAAAAAATATTAACTACACATTTTATTATGGTTTTATTCCTTTAACCACTAGCAGTGTAGGTACTGGATATTGGGTGAGTATAGTTCATAATAGGATAACAAAACAGCAGTTCTATAAAATCATCCCTATATAAGCACTCCTTTCAGAATACATAGGACTCAATGATAAGCCATCAGATTCCTCATCGGAAATGAAGGTCTTAGTCCCATAGTTGCTGAAAGGGGCAGTGGGCAAACAGTTCTCAGCCCTCAGCCTTCCACCCCCATCTCCCACCAAGAATTGTCTTAGCTTGGAGAAAGCCACTACCAGAAGCCACACCTTTTCCCAGTCTTAGAGTGGCTGATGTCCAATAGGGGCTAAGGCCAATAGGAGACCAGCCTTCTCACCCCAGCTAGGGGCAGTTCTGAAGGACCAGGCCATCTTTAGAACACCGCACAGATATGGGCGAGGCTGCCACTGAGACTACGTTTCAGCCCAACTTCTCCCTCTGCCCAAACCTAATTCTTTCCCTTTCCTTCCAAGAACACCCTCTACTAAAAGCACATTATGCTGATCTCCATCCCCGAGCCTGCTCTCCTAGCACATGACCTGCCTCACAGAAAGCTCCTAACAAATACACACTTACATTACTCGACATTGCTCAACATGTCTTTGTAAAACAATAAAGACGATTTTCCTGCCAGTATTGCATTAAATTCTCTACACATTATTTCCCCTTGCCATGGTTTTGTTCTTCTCTTGAAATGTACTTAAGAAAATTAACAGATTTAAATTCTTTAAAATAAATCCAACACCCTAAGTCTTGTACCAGAAAACTAGAGTAGAGGACATAAAGGAGAACCAAGGGCTGAAATAAAAAGGGATGAACGAGGGTTTAAGAAACTCATGTATTTATGCAGCCCCTGAAAAACATACATAAACTGGATGTCTGGATCCAGGAACTACTTGAACTAGAAATCCATTTCTGTTAGGAATCAGAATCCTTTTTTTTTTTTTCTTTCTCTCTTTCTGTGGCAGCACCGTATCAATACATTAGATTTATCACAGCTGCAAATTCAGAGAATGCGAAGGCAAGAAAAGTCAAGAGAACTTTTAGTGATTGGTAGGAAAACACAGCCCTGAAAAAATGATAGTGAAATCAAATAAGCAATGATAATATAATAATAGCTAATTTTTAAGTTAAGTGTGTGCAAGGCACTGTATTTAGTGCCTTAATAATATCTCCTTTAAGGAAAGCAAAAAAAAGGAATTCTGAAATCTATAAAGCATGTATTAGATTGTGTCATTTATTAAACGATTCTGGATATCAAGGTAAAGGAAATATCAAAGGTGAGCTACAGTGGCTTTGCAATGTGTTAACTTGGCTTGGGGGAACATTTCCCCAAATTCTCTTTCGTATACGTTTCAGGTGAGGGTAGGTCTCAATGGAGATTCTTATGAGAGATTTGTATGGTAGAAGTAAAGCATCAGTCATTTAGTAGTTCATATATGTTGTTGGTGATCTACGATTCCTCTTGTTGGCCTGAGATAGTGGCTGGGCCTACAACTGCTCCATCTTCCTCTGGATCCTCCAACTTTGTATTGGTCGCCCTGCAAAGGTGGAATGGACCCTACACACCTAAACTGTGGTTCAGATATTGAGACTGATGACACCACACAGGCACAAAGAGGGTTCTCACATAATCAGGTTTTCAGGGAGAGCAAGGTAGGCTCTCAGGCAGGTTGGATAAAGGCTTAAAAGAAAGCAAGTTAAAGAGATTGGCTTGGGTGGTTAGAAGGTAGGGCTATGGTGATGGTCCCCACACAGGCTGGGGCTTACATGGATTGAACTTTCTGCCAACAGAGGAAGGAACATCCCAGCTTTCTTATCAGCCTGCTCAGATGTGGGAGAGAAGGGAGGGGGAAGGGCAAGGGCTTGTAAGCTTTCAGCCAACAACAAAAGTGAAGTCCATCTCTTTATTACAAGCTTTCTGATTTTGCACTAAATGTTTGGTTCATGACAAGGGACACTGGCTTTTGTAGAGCATGCACCAAGATCAGAAGCAGTAAGAAATGACACAGGTTTCAGGTGTTCTTGTGAACTTTGGCTCATGCTTGAGGACTACAGCTCGATCGATCTTGCACCCACTCATTTACATACATCTTCCCTTCAGGGCTGCTTGCCAGTGTGAACTTCAAACACCAGTGACAGGTGCAAAGACAGTAGCCTTACAGAAAGATCTCAGTCTACTCCTACCACTACACAGGGCCACATCCCTGTAACAAGACATGTTTGTACGCACATGTTTGCACATGTATATGTATACATTAGTGAATCTTCTTTTCCAGTTAAATTCTGGCTGAAAGAGGAACCTGAAATATTTCTTGTTTGGGAAATGGGAACATGGTTCAAGAAAGGTTTGACAGCCCATCTCTGACCCTATGATATTTTCATTCAATATGTGGAATGGATCTCAGTGGACCTTCAATTAATTATGAACTGTTCCACTAGGCATTTAAGACACCTAGGCCTACTTTTGTACCCTCTGATGCAGCCAAACTGGGCTGCTGGCATCTCCCTATCCATACTTCCACATTCACATATCAAATATATAATTGTTTGGGAAGAAGGCCAAGGTCACAGTCTCAGCCAGTGTCTACCCAGATGAAAGACCCTGGCCAATCTTACCATGGTAGCCTCAATTTCCTTATTTCTATGGCGATGTGTGTGATCCCTTTGGGTAATTATCTACTTTTACTAACCTAATTTTGAAAAGCATGGGAGATCATGTGTGTAAATGGTGAGGGTTGGTTTGTTTTGTTTTGTTTTTGCAGTGCTAGGCATCAAACCCAGGGCCTTCTACATGATAGGCAAGTGCTACACTACTGATCCACATTCCCAGCCCTAAGATTTTTTTCAAAGAAAGATCCTATACATTGAAAACACCTTGATGACTAGATGTATTATAAACCAATTCTCAAGGCACTCATCATGCAGTATATTTTCTAACTTGTAGATCATAGGATCTGTGTCAATCATAATATCTATGTATAGATTAATTTCTTCCTTTCATTTTTCTCTCACTTCCCCTACTTAACATATTGAATGCCATAGTGATTTCCTACAATGCCCAATTCATGCCAAGTGAAGATTTTTCATACTTGCAGGCAGGATTTAAAAGTGCCAGCATTTAAAAGCTTAAGTTCTTATCAAGGCAAATGATTATAGTCATTTGTGTAATTCTTGTTGACAGTTTTCTTTAACTTTGGTCTCCAAGTCATAAAAATTAATGTCTATAATTTGCTTTATGGTCCCATTGAGAGGGACAGCAAAAGAACGAGGAAAAATACCTGCTCTGTAAGAGTCTAGCCAGAATTGATCTCGTGCATGAAAATCCAGAATAAAATTAATGCTAAGAGGCAAAGAAGAGGAAATGGAGAGAAAAAAAAACCATTAAAGAACTGTACCAAGGGAGAAATATAAACTCCATGGAAGACAGTCTGCTAATAAAAAGATAGAGTACTAAATTATTATAACTCTAAACTTAGCTAAATGATTGTAGTCATTTCTCAATTCCTGTTTACCAAGTCAAATTAGAAAAATAAACTTGCACAATAAGAATAATGGAGATGCTGCAAGAGAAGTATTGGCAAAATTCAGGTGGGGAGTGCTTAGAGTAAAATTGAACATAAACATTCAATGTGGATGATATGCATCCTAACATAATAAGAAAATCAGCAAACATCCTTGAATTGCCTATAATTGTCTTTAAACAAAGCACTCTAGACCTGCACCACAAGATTAGAGGAAAACAGATGCGTTATCATTCCATCAGGCAGGTAAGCATGGCTGCATTAGCTATTGTAATTCAGAGACTCTACCTTAACAATATAATGAAACGAGTATAGTAAGATGAGAAATCTTTAAACTGTTAGAACACAATGGAATCATGCAAAAGATAACACGGGCTTATAAAGAAAATATCACATTAAACTGAAGTCATAGATTTTTGCCAACAAATTAGAAAATCAATGGCTGAAGGAAATGAAGTAGATGTTTCATAATTGGCCTTTGGTGAAGCTTGTGACAAAATCTCATAAAATTTTATTTGTTAAATTGGTTTGAATTGGCTCAGAGATGAATATAGTCACCGGGACTGAAAATTGGTTGCTTTCTTAAAGGAATATCCCTGTGAGGCTCAGACAAGGATGAGTATTTATATGTTTCAAAGCTCCCAGATTTTCCTTCTTCCTTTCAAGGTCTTGATGAAAATGGGGGAAGAGTTACAGATTCAGGTACTACCCATATGAAGACATGAAGTTCTATATTTAGTTTTAGCCAAGCAAGTGGTACGCCGTCCATTTGAAGAACGCAGATGTAGGAAGAAATGAAGAAACAGGGTAAAATAAAGTGTTTCTCCTATATAAGTACAAAATGTTGACTGTTTCTGATAGTATCTATCTAAAGAAACGAACATAGGGTTTATTTGTTTTGTTTGTTTTTGCTTAACTCTGATCTGTACAAATTGTAGATTTATTAAAACAACAAAAAAAAAAACACTAAAACCCTGAGGTCTAACATAATCCCCTGAAGAACTTAACCCTTGAATGATTCCACTTCTTTTACTATCCAGTTAATAGTACCATCTTCTCTCCTGACACTCAGAGAAAGAATTGTCAGGAAGCTTCTCAAAGAGGCATTTGTTTGTGTTTGTATGACAATTACAGTGAGAGATCTGTTCACACAAACCAGATGAAAACTAGAGCCTAAAAGTTGATCTTCTTTCATGTGGCAGATGAAGGATATATTTTACTGGCAGGATCCCAGAGTTTACTAGGACTCAAAAGCAATGAACAAATAGCAGGATTTGGTTTGATGGCTAAGAACTAAGTCACTAATCTGATACATAAGGTAAGAGAGACCAGGGAAACAGATAAGCAAAGTGTCAGAGAAGAAGACTTGACCTGGCTCTCAAAAAATAAGCTGGAGACAATCTGGGATCCAGGGAATAAAAAGATAAAAATAATCCAAAGTTAGAGGTAGCTGTTCTCTCTGGAGGAGAATGCAAGTTTGCCTTGAATGAGATAGCCAGTGTCATAAAGATGATACTGGCCAAGGGCAGGCAGGCTTGCTGCCCATTTTGAAGGATTAGGGTTCCTAAAGCCCAATGACACAAACTCACTGTGTTTGCAGCTCCACCTGTGAGTGGAAACACACAGGTGACTCCTCTATGAGACTTGGAGAGTGGCAGAGAGAAACTAATGTAAATTTGCATCTTGATGTACTTACAGAGTCATGCATAATAGTATCCTTTGTTCCTTACCCTGAGTCTTCTGCCAGCATCCATAAAAAGCACATGCTAATTTTGCCTGGAAGCACAGTAAAATCTCATCCCATTCATAGCTCTTGACATACTCTCACTTTCTGAACTCTTGTTACACTGGCTATGTCAATCTCCTAGTCATTTACTTGTGCCCCCTTCCCTCTACCCTCCTCAACAAGTTAATATTTACTCATCCTTCAGATTTCAACTCAAGCATGACTTCTCAGGAAAGTCTAGCACATCTCTCCCAACAAGCATAAAATCCCCAACTATAGTGTACCTCTAGTTTATATCAGTCATAGTGAAGTGGGATGGTAAATGAAAATATTTCATGTCCAAAATTCAGGATGCCCTGAAACATGCATGATACAACAGGCAATGAGTCTCTATAAGTTGTAAAGCAAAGTGCTAGACTCATATCCATGAACTTGCTATGATCAAGCTTGGTCCATCTAACTCTAACCTAGATAAATTAAATCAAGATGTTCATTTAGAAAAAGATACATTGATTTGACAGGAATTTGCAGATATAGAGAATATGGGATATTTTCCTGTCCTGTTCTTCCCCAACCCCATCTCTGGACAGGTGAAAGATCCACAGAACAAATTTTCATAGAGATCAGTATTGTTTAAATAGAGGAAACTGCCAACTTGCTCCCTGGCAACTCTCATGAGTTTTTGAGAATACCTTACATGTATTCCCTGAAGAAGAGATGAATACCTGAGCCTGATTCTTCAGGAAAAATCTGGAGAGGAAAAGTTAGATAGAGTTTTCTCTGGGACCAAAACAAGAAGAGAACACAGCAATGGCATAAGTTTGAATATCTAGAATTTGGAAGGGCAAAGAGGTGCAATATCTATCCCAGGGTCAGATGGATGTGGCTGAAGTTATCCAGGCTAGAATGCTATCCACATGGTTTCCTGCTGAATCATGAGAAACCAGGAGGGGTTTTGTAGAGAGCAGATGCTGGCAAAGAAGGATAAGATGGATGCTATCCAATACTAAGCAGAGGGGATGAAAAAGGGAAGTGAGGAACATGAAAGGGCATCTCCTTTACTCACACATAGCTTGAGAAGTCATAGATTTTAACTGAGGGAGAGACTAAAGGTTTGACTGAGATTGGTAGAGACATCTTAATATCTGAAAACAGGCCTTTTGAAAGCCTAGATGTTATATGGCATTAAGGTTTATAGACACTAAGGAAGGAAAATGAAGTTAAGTCAAAGATACTAGAAAGATCTGAAATGAATCATCCCTTATTTGCATATGGCACAATTGTCTGCATCAAAAATTCCAAGGAATGTACACACAAAACAACTCCTAAAACTAATAATGAATTCAGCAAAGTTGCAAGATACGAGATCTCATAAAGAAATTATTCATATATCAATATACTTACAATGAAAATGTGGAAACTGAAACTAAAAATGCAATATCATTTATAAGTGCTCCAACAAAAATTAAATTCTTAGGTATATTATCTAAAAATGTGATATGCATGCTAGGAATTACAAAATTATGATGAAAGAAATCAATCATGGAAATAGAAAAACATACCATGTTCATGGATTGGAAGACTCACCATAGTACAGATATCAATTCTTCCAAAATTGATCTGAAAGCATAATATATTTTCTATCAAAACCTCAAAAGGTTTTTTTTGTAGACATGGACAAACTTATTGTGAAATTTATATGACAAGATATAGAACAACTGAAACAATCTTGACAAAGAATTATACTCTGGGAAGACTTCTTCAATCTGACATTAAGTTACTGACTAACCATAGCCACAGTAATCTAGACAGTGTGGTATAAGCAGCACAGCCTGAGAGCAGTGAAATAGAAAGGAAACTCCAGAAACAGATTGACACAAGTATGTTCAACTGACTGTTGGCAAAGATGCAAAAACAATTTGAAAGAGGGAGGATAATTCTTTCAACAAATGGAGTCAGAGCAATCAATAGAGCCATCAATCAATTTCAATCTACATCTCACACCTGTATAAAAAAATAAACTCAAAATGGATAATGTACGTACAGGTCAAAAGTAAAACTTAAAACCATTAGAGGGGAAATTAAAAAAAGAAACAGAAGAAAAATCATCTAGAGATAAGATAGAATTCTTAGTTTGACAACAAAAGCATAATTCCTTTTTAAAAAAAATGGATAAGTCAGAGCTTATCAAAAAAATTTTTTTTAAGTTTTTCTCTAAGAAAATCCAGAATACATCAAGACAAGTTACATAATGGGGAAAAAATATTTGCATGCTCTATGTCTAACAAAAGACTGGTATCTAGGACATATAAACTCTTAACAGCAAAAAAGAAAATCTGAACGGAACACTGGCAAAAGACACGAATGAGAAATTTCAAGAAAGAGGATATACAGATAGCAAATAAACATATGAAAAACATTCAAAATCATTAGGGATCAGAAACATGCACACTAAGACACAATGAGATATTACTACACATCTATCATAATGGCTAAAATTAAAAATATTGACAGTAATGAATGCTAGTAAAGTGAAACCACATCACTTATTCTTTGGCACATAGGAATGTAAAATAAGATAGTCACCTTATAATCTGTAAGGAAGTTTCTTTAAAAACTAATCATGCATTACCATATAACCTAGCAATTGCACTCTTGAATATTTATCTCAGAGAAATTAAAATTATGTTCACACAAGAAAAATACAGAAATATTTATTCCATTTTCATATTTAATGGAAAAACCTGGACATGGGTTCTATATTTTCAATAGGTACATATTTAAACAATCTAAGGGACATCCAAACCATGTAATACTACTCAGCAATAAAAAGGAACAAACTAAACAGGCAACCACCTAGATGAACAAAGATGCTAAGTGAAAAAAAGCAACAGGAATAGATTATGTATTGTATGATTTCAATTTTATAACATTTTTGAAATGACAAAATTTATTAGAAATGAAGAACAGATCAATGGCTTCCAGGAGTCAAGGTGAGAAGAGGTGAATGAGGTAGATGTTATAACCTGAATGGTCCCTTAGGGTGATGCAACAACTCTTCAGTATCTTAACAATGGTAGTGGATACATGAACCTACATATGTGATAGTTACATAGAACTAAATACATGCATACACACAGATATACACACACATTAACATAAGTAAAACTGGAATTAACTAATAAAATCAGTGGATTTTACCAATGCCAACATCCTGGTCATGACAGTAGTTTTGTAAGATGCTACCATTGGGTAAAACAAGTACATGAACTCTCTCTGTATTGTTTCTTATAACTCTGTAAATCTAACATCATGTCTATAAATATTTCAAATAAAAATTATGAGAAATACCAAAGATAGCATCTTTGAAAACAAAAGAAATTTACCCAAGCATGTTTAAAGGAAAAACAGAAAAAGATGAATCATTTCCTTTTTATGCCATATCAAATCCAGCGTTTCATATAGTGTTACAACCTTATATAATTTCACACTTATTTTTGTATAGTTTGATGCCTATTGCCTTATTGTTATAGAAGCTTCTTTATGGAAAGTTCTTGCCTGGTTTGCTTTAACCCTAGGTCTTGATATCTAAGATTAAAGGGTCAAATGTCATTCAAAGAGTTAGTACAGGAAGTTTTATGAGATCATGCTCTTAGAAATAGAACTTTACAACAGAGAATATACCATTTTAAGCAAGGAAAGCGACAGGACAACAGTGAAGCAAGTGTGCTCAAGTGCTCAGAATGACCAGGGTTCATGTTTTCTCTGCCACCTGTTTGATAGGTGACCAGACAAGTTAAATGGCCCTCCAAACCTCAATTTCTTCATGAAGGAGTTAACGGTATACATCCTGGGAGGGTTGCTGTGAGAACTGAGATTTGGGAGGTAAAGCACAGTACTTAGAACTTAGTGTGCACTCAGCAAGACCTGCTACTTCCTCTCCCAAATTCACTATTACCACAGTCAAAACTTATGTATCAAGACCAGCTGTTCTCATCAAAGGAGACCCAGTCAGAGGCTTTCAGAATAGAGCAAAAAGTTATTATCAAGTCTCAGTTGTGAACCTATGCTATATGTGCATTTTCTATTAAGAGATAAAATGGATTATATAGTTTGATAAAATAATTTTAAAATGTCATATTTATCAACAAATATACATGAGCCATAAAATACATCTTAATGAATTTCAAAGAATAGAAATTTTTAAAAGTATGCTTCCATTTCATAATGGAATTAAACATAATACAGCATATAGTACAATGGAAGAAAGATCTAAAGCTAATAACTTAAGGTTCTCCCTTAGAAAACTAGAAAAATAAGAATGCAAGCCCAAAGTGAGCAGAAGAAAAATAATAAAAAAGCAAGAACAAGAAAATTGAAAACAGAAAAACAATGGAGAACATCAATAAAATGGAAGGTTTGGTCTTTGAAAGCAATAAAATTGATAAGCCTCTAGCCAAGTTAAGCAGAAAAAAAAGGGAGAAGACACAAGTTTACCAATGTCAGAAATTAAAGAAGGGATATCACTACTAAATCCAAGAAGAATGGAAAGATTACTATCTTTAAAATAAATATAAAAGAATAGTCTGACCAACTTTGTTTCCACAAATTTTATAACTTAGATGAAATGGATCAATTCCTTGAAAAAATACAAACTACTAAAACATACAATGGAGAAATAGATAATCTGAATAGGCCTCTATCTATTAAATAAATGAATAAGTTGTGAAATGAAGGGAGGGTGGGAGGGAGGGAGAGAGAGAGAGAAAAGGAAGGGAAGAGAAGGGAAGGGAAGGAAAGGGAAGGGGACGGAGGGGAACGGAAGGGGAGGGAGGAGCCCAGACAAGATAGTTTCACTGGAGAATTCTACCAGACATTTAATGAAGATATGATAACAGTTCTCCACATTCTCTTTCAGAAAATAAATAAGTTGGATGGAACAACCTGTGTTCTTGACATTAGTAGTGATAACCCTTCTTTAATTTCTGACATTGGTAAATGTGTGTCTTCTCACTTTTTTATTCTGCTATGAGGCCAATGTTATTTCAATACCAAGACCAGATAAAAGTATTATAAAAAAGGAAAACAAAAGCCAATAGCACGTTCATTTTAAATAAAAAAATAAAACTGCAATTATTTTCAAATAACATGATTGTCTATATAGAGAATCCCGAAGAAACTACAAAAGGATTTCTGGAACTAATGAGCAAATTTTTCAAGGTCTCAGTGTACAAATTTCTATACAAAGTCAATTGTTTTCCTATATTTCAAGAATCAACAGTCTGAATTTAAAAATTCAAGAATAAATGATTTTTTAAAACTTTAACATTATTTACAATAGCACCAAAAATATGAAATACTTAGCTGTAAACTTAAATATACAAGGTCGATCTGTAGGAAATTATAACAAATTTTGTCTTGAAGAATATGAATATAGTATGCTGCTTCACTCTTCTAATACTTTAACAACTTATTTTCTCTGCTTCCTTTTCTCTTTTGTTCATATTTTAATTTCAAATGTTGTTCATTTATTCTATGAAATATTCCATAAAAATTTCATGAAAGTGCACGCTATTTTGTAGAATCAGCCATTCCTGCTTTTGTGCTCTATTAAGTCCAGAGTATATTTCTATTATGGCACAAAACCACTGAAATACATTCAGTTGTGCAGATATAATCTTATGCATAAAAGGATTTTATTATTTCATAAAGACACACTGTATTTTTCATTATCTCAATCTATAAACTATTTTTATTTTAATTGACTAAAATTGTATATATTCATGGTGTTCAACATGTTTTGAAATATGTATCCATTGTGGAGTGATTAAATCAACCCAATTACATATGCATTGCCTCACATAATTGTCTTTTTTTTTTTTAGTGAGAATATTTAAACTCCATTCTCAACACTTTTCAAGTACTATACATTACTTTGTTGTTTACTATATTCACCATGTTTTACAAGAGATCTCTTGAACTTATCTTCCTAACAGAAATTTTGTATCCAAAATTTTTTAGCCTTTGCTAACAACTCCCAAATCCTTCCTTAAACCCCTTCTTTCCCCCCTCATTCTACCATTCCACTCTCTGTTTCCAGGAGTTTGACATTTTTAGATTCCACTTATAAACAGGATCATGTGACATCTGTCTTTCTGTGCCTGGCTTATTTTACCTAGCATAGTGTCC
The DNA here is from genome assembly GCA_028644305.1 of Xerus rutilus. Taxonomy (NCBI): domain Eukaryota; kingdom Metazoa; phylum Chordata; class Mammalia; order Rodentia; family Sciuridae; genus Xerus; species Xerus rutilus. Next base: position 163,243,824 of record CM053400.1, on the reverse strand, counting down.
TCCAGATTCATCCATATTTTTGCAAATGATGAGATATGAGGAGCATTCTAGAAATTATTGCATTTTCCAGTAAATGGATGAAACTGGAGACTATAATGCTAAATGAAATAAACCAATCTCAAAAAGCCAAAGGTCGAATATTCTCTATGATATGTGGATGCTAACACAAAATAAGGGATGGGGTGTACTGGGAAGAATAGAAGTACTTTGGATTAGACAAAGAGGAATGAAGGAAGGGATGGGGATGGGAATAGGAAAGACAGTAGAATGAATTGAGGATAACTTTCCTATGTTCATATATGAATTCATGACCAGTGTAACTCCACATCATGTACAACCACAAGAATGGGAAGTTATACTCCATTTGTGTATAATATGTCAAAACACATTATACTACCATGTACAACTAAAAAGAACAAATAAAGTTTTTAAAAGGAATATAGCAGAAAAAAACTATGAGTAGCATTTTATTGTGCATATGTGACACTTTTTAAAATTTATTTATCTTTTAATGGATGCTTAGTTTGGCTCCCTACTAAGGGAACCAAAATTTTAGCCATTGTGAATAGGCCTACGACAAGCAAGGGCAGGCAGGTATCTCCTCAGCACATTAATTTCCTTTCCTTTGGGTAGATGCTCTGTATTGAGGTAGCTGGATCCTATAGTAGTTCTATTTTTAAGTTTTTTTGAGGAAACTATATTATTTTCCATAATGACATTCCCACTAATAGTGTACAATGGTCCTCTTTTTTCCCCAAGACTTCCTCATCAACACTTATTGCAATATTGTAAAAACAACTGTGAATAAATTTAAACAGAATTATAAAATTCTGGTGAAAGATATGGAAGGAAAATCTAAATAAATGGAGAGCTAATCCATCTTTATGAATTGGAAAACTCAGTATTGTAAAAATGACTGCACTTCATTAATCAATTTATAGATTCAATAAAATCCACCTCAGAGTCAAAGCAAGCTATTTTGTGGATATTGACAAACTGATTCTATAGGTGTTTTGTATGTCCATATAAACCTTATATTGAACACAATATTGAAGAACAAAGCTAGAGGACTCACACAACCTGATTTTAAGATTTTCTGTAAAATTACAATGTGGTATTCACTAAAGAACAGATTCATAAATCGATGTAGGAATATAGTTCAGAAATAGATTCAAACACAGTCAATTGGTATCTGAATAAAGGAGCACAGGCAATGCATGGGAGGAAAAGATATTCTCTTCAGCAAAGGGTGGAGGGGAAATCAGATGTGCACATGTAAACAGACACAAAGGACTCTAGACATCAACCTTATACTTTTAACAAAATTAACTCAAAAGGGATCATACGCCTCCATGTTATATGTAAGATACAAAATGAAAAACTATAAAATTTCTAGAAAAGTGCAAAGTGTACAATCTACTTGAGCTTGTGTTTAGTGGTGAGTTTTTAAAAAGAAACAATGCTAGAAGACAATCCATGAAAAAATAAGTTGGACTTTAATATCTAGACAAGCTACAAAGGAAGAGAAAATATTGGTAAAACACTTATCTGATAAGGGACTTGTATCCAAAATACACAAAAAAATTATTAAAACCCCCAAATAAGAAAATAAGCAACTTTTTAAATGGGTAAAAATATTTGAACAGACATCCCACCAAAGAAAATATACAAAAAGCAAGCAAGCATATAAAAAGATTCTCAATATCACTTTTATCAGACAATTGCAAATTAAAACATTTGTAACCTGATAGTGGAAAAAACTGAAAAATGCTATTTTAGCTAGGCAATCAGGCTCAACATGATAGCATAGTGATAATATGTACTTTTGCCAGATTCTAATAATGAGAAAAACATCAAATAATTCCCTAAAGAGAAACATTCTACAAAACACATAACCAGTAATTCTCAAAACTCTCTAGGCCATCAAAAACAAGGACTCTGAGAAATGTCACAGCCAAGAGGAATCTGAAGAAACACAATTAAATGTCATGTTGAACCCTGGATGGGCTCTTTGAAGAAGTAAAATGAGCATTTGGTAAAAACTGAGGAAATCTGAACGAAGTATTGACTTTTGTAAAAAATAATACATTGACCTTATAATTGCAGTAAATATAACATACTAATGTTTAATGTTAACAATAGGGAAAACTGGCTTGCAGTATGTGGGAATTCTCTTCTACTTTCTTCACAATTTTTTTGTAAATTTAAAACAGTTTTCAAATGTTTTTGAAAGGCGTGTTTAATGAAGTCCCAGTTTTGCAGGATAAAAAATTCTGAGGTGTGTTTTACAACAATGTGAGTATACTTAACACTACTTAATTGTATACTTTGGAGTTTTTTCAAGATGGAAGAATAGAGAAGGTTGCTTTACTGGCGGCTCCATGGCATGAAACCAAGAAAGAAAATAGGCAGGTTCTCAGCAAGGTGTGTTAAAAAAATGGGGGAGGGGGAACTTTCCTGGAATTAAATAGTGGACCTTCAAAGCAGATCAGGGACTCAGGAGGTTGAATGCAATAACATAAGGAAGAAATCCCCAGTGCTACCACCACTGCCACTGCTGGAGGGACCAGCCAGAGCAGTTCCTCTACAAGCAAAGTAGAGGGATAAGGGAACTAAAGGAACCCCTATTTGGGGAGGCCTGAGGTGTGTCTGGGTACAGAGAGGCCAGAGATCAAAAAAACTGCCCAGCTAAACTGAAAGGAATGATGCACAATATCTTTGTGAAGGAAAGAAGCTGCATCTCTCCCAGCTGCTTGCAGAAGAGAGAAGAAAAGAAAATTTTGCAGCTGCACTCAGGGGCCAGAAGCTGGGGGAACCGATTCTTGGCAAACCTGAGTTTGGCCTGAAATACAAGCCTGGAAAACCCACACTGCATGACATAGAGTGTGCCTAAGTGACCAGGAAAAAATCAAATATGAAGGAGCTCGGCATGGTGGTTCACACCTAAAATTGCAGCGACTCGGGAGGCTGAGGCAGGAAGATTGCGAGCACAAAGCCAGCGTTAGCAATTTAGAGAGGCAGTAAACAACTCAGAGAGACTCTGTCTCTAAATAAAATATAAAAAAGGGTCTGGGCATGTGGCTCAATGATTAAGTGACCCTGGGTTCAATCCCCAGTACCAATAATAATAATAATAATAAATAAGATGTGGAGAGAGGTTTACTCTGGGATTACTGGCCTAGAATCCCACCTGTACTCACCCTTCCTCTCCAGTCCAGCTACTTGTAGGATCGGCTGGGAGAGGTACACCTGGCCAGGGATTTGAAAGGGCCAGGGATGGGAGAGATTGAGTTTGGAGACTGAACCCAAGATAACAGGAAGTGTGGAGTCTGCAGGTAATGGAATGAACTAAGAATTGACTCTGCCACCACACAAGTGGAATCCAGTGGTGATCCCTGTGATGCAGTCTTCCAGCTTGGATCAGCAACGGCTGGGCCCTGGAAATGTGCTGATTTAATACCTTCAGACCAACTGGCATTCAGTGAAAAACCTGGAGCATACATAAACCTAAATTCCACCTACAGGAGATCCCCCTACAGAATTTCTTCTCACACCCCTGCAATCCCACACTGAGGGTGGAGCAGCCATCACACTCCAGGTCACCCCACCTTACACTGCTGACAAGGGAAGCTGAGAACCTTTTGAACTCCAACAGAAACAGTTCTTTAACTTTTCACCAAGATCTTTTTTTTTTTTCTCTGTTTAATTGTGACCTGAATTGTTCATGGACACTTATACATATCCATATTCATTTTTCCCCTCATTCCTAACATTTTTGAAGCCAGGTATTTTTCATAGATCAGCATTTTGAACTAGGATTTTTATTTTTAATTTTTTAAATTTTTACTTTATATATTTTTTCTCTCACTTTGTTTGTTCCCCTTGATTTCCTTTCTCTTCTGCTAATAGCCAATCTCTATTGTTCTCTCTTTCACTCTTCCTTTAATTTTTTACTTCTGTTTTTCTCTCCTCTTCCCTCATAATCATCACATCCACATCACTTCTGTTCTCTACCCATCCACCATTTGAAATTGTAAACCCTTTTGCAAACCTGCTGTTATTACTGTTGTAATTGATCACATCATTTCTGTTTATTGTGACACTTAACATTGTAGATGTCATAGCAGGAACTATTTGGTTTAATGCTATATATTGTTTACATTGGTTGTTGTTATTTGTCTCCCCATAGATGGTGAGGTACTAAATTGTATACTTAAAAATGATTAGGATAAATTTGATGTAATTGTACTCTAATTAATTTTTTGGAGGGGTGCTGGAGATTAAAACCAGGGCCTAGTGCATGAAAGGCAAGCACTCTACCAACTGAACTACATCTCCAGCCCTAATCACAAATTCTAAAACATTTTTAAAAGCTTAATTTCACTTACTATTCATGTAGTTTCCAACGTGGAATGTTATGTAGGTGTGTGCTAAGCATTGCACAAAAATCCTGCAACTGAATCCTCACAACAACCTAGTCAAATAAATATTTAATCTTTTTGTCTCCTGTGTTGCAGGAGGCAAATAGAAAGCTCCTTCATGGTTGAAGCCAATTGTCATGGTCTCATTGCTGCTAAGTAGTTCTAATTCCCAGAGCGATCTGACCAAAAATCCATATTCACAGCTACTTGGTTATATTTGCAAATGTCACTTGCAGCTTCACCACAGTAAAACAACACAAACAAATAAAGAGACAGTATTTTTAAAATTAGATAAATGCTAAGCTAGCAAAGCAGCTAACCACTTAAGCAAAATGGCTGTGAGTTCATATATTCCTGCAGCTTTCCATCATTTTACAGATTGCTGGTGCCCAGTGGGAATCCCATTACAACCGATCTTGGCCGCTGTGACGTAAACTATGCTCCTTGTCACATCACTCATATTCATCTTATGAAAACTGAAAGGGAAAAATATACTATACCTTAGGGACCACAAAAGTCCTAAAGGTAGTGTAGTTCAACCAACGTTGCATTACTGTGAAAACTCCAGCTTAAAATTCACCTTAAAATTCACTTCACAAACTCCACCTTAAAATTCGATTCTTTTTGAGGGAAGGAGAGTCTTTGAACAAAGAATGGAAATAGCACCCCTAAGAAACAGGTTAATGCTTCACTTCCTTAAACAAGCATGTTTGCTACCTATCCATTTAACTAAGATGTGCCCTATATATGTCATACATGGGCTATGACAGATGGAAAAGCACTCTGACTGTTTGTGAAATCTCACATTTCTTTCCTGGCATTCAAAAAAGGCAGAAAGCTCAGATGAGGCTACACTAGATAATTCTTGGAAGTTAAGTTTGGAAACACTTGAGGAAAATATTTCGAATACCGTCTGATCTAAAAATCAGTTCCGATGCTTACTTTTAATATGGAAAATCATAAATGGCAAGAACAGATCCCTGTTTGAGATGGGGCAGGCCATGTGACTGGAACATGGAAAATGCATAAATAATTTTGAGTACAAAAAAAATGAACATTTTTCTAACTTTGAAACAGCTGAAGAATGCTAAGCCAGGGCTCAAACTCTATGACTTTTTTCCCCGTTAGATTTCACTAATTTCAGTTTCAAAGACTTTGGTAAAAGCAAGGCATAATTTCAATTATTGGAGTTCAAATTTCAATATGGAGTTATTGGATCCACCTTATTACAACATTATTTGCATCTTCTCTATCCTTACCGGTGATTTGTCCTCAACTTTTCTAGCATTGAAAAGTGTGTTAAAATCTCCTATTATTAGTTCATCTCTAGTTCACATCTCATAGCCAATTTACATGTGTTAGTATGCTCAATATGTTTGGTTTTGTTTTTTCATATTGTTTGTGACATTTTTTATGTAATATAGAAAGTTGTTTACTACTTGGTCTTCTTTTTTTCCCCTTTCAATTTTAAGATGTATACTACAGTATTTGATAGTAAAATGGTATGTCTCGGATTTACTTTAAAATATTTCAACCACAAAAGGTGGTGTTTGTAGGGGATACATAAAATAAATACAACAAAATTTTAATGTTTATTGAAGAAGCTGAATATTGGAGTTCATTGTAGTTTCTATTTTTATGTATGTTAGGAAATTTTTATTTTTAAGTGGGTTGATTTTAAGCAGTTATAAAAATGAATTTCATCTTTTTAATCTGTTATACAAAGTTTGTATGTTTTTTTATTTGCTTTCACAGTCAGCCAAGTTATATCTTCATGAACATAGACCTGAAATAATTAAAATGTAAGAGCATCATAAAAAGAAGTGTTAGCCTCTAAATCAAATAAAGACCCTCTCTATTGCCTCAAGCTCTGTAGTAAATTATACATACTGTAAATGAGCACAGCTTCTTTTAAACTTACAAGAAACAATTTTGTCTTTGTGAGAGTTTTATAACTATATCCAACAGCTTATAAAGAGACTGTCTTGATGTGGTTCCCATGGTGATAGGACATAATATATGTGTCCATTAAATTTGGAAATGTAATGAAGTGTAATAAAAATCTACTTCAGAAAAATACACTTCTCAGCATATTTTTATTAATTAAAATATTACATTGAGCATTTTTCATGTCTGCATGCCTGACAGCAAATAAAAGCTTTGCCACAGATTAACTGTGACTCTTGAGTTCCATCCAATATTAATTGGTACAAAATAGGAAAGGCATTCTGCAGAGAAAATATTTTGACTGGTGGCCCAGAGTGATTAATGGGTAAACAGTTATGCTTCCTGAACTATGCACATACCATTTCAAATGCCATCAGCAATACAGACTGACACATGGGTCCTTGGGGACAAGGACAGACCTGAAAGTGAATGCTTTTAGCACTTGGGGAAAAAGAGAAGCTCCTGCTCAGTCATTCCCTGCTCTGGACATGCTGAGGGTGTGTGACCATTTTGTCTGTGGAGGAGACATGGTCTTATAAAAGCAGTTTAAGGAAGCCCTGTAGAAATTCAGCTAACAACAACAAAAGCAAAGACCACAAAACCCATCTCCATACAACACTGGAATCACAAAAGTTGTCAAAATGTAATTTTTAAAAATTAAATTAAAAGATTTTAAAAGGATGTTGTGTGAAGAGGCAACTACAGGTAACAAGCCAAATGATTCCCACATTCCACTTCGGGAAGTTGAAAATTCCCCGCACATCTCATGATGACCAGTCAGTCATCTTAAGGAGTAGAAAACTCAAGTACCTTCTGTTGGAACTCTTCTCTGTGTCTTTCCTCCCAAATTTAAAATATCTCAGTGACTTTGGCATATTAGAATTCACACAGAAAGCACTGTTGGGGGAAAAGTGCAGAGCATCTGCCTGATTCCAAAATCAAACAGAGCATGCACTCCCTCTCGTAAATTAAAGTAATCTGATAAATATTTTCTTTTAAGTTCTTGTGTCACACTGTAATGCAGTGACTACAGAAATCTTAACTGACTTGGTGGTTCCATGAAGAACCGACACTACACTGCATTGAGCAGCTACTCAGATGAATGATTAATGAGCTGGACTCCCCAGGTCATAAACTCTCATCCCGCAATGTTGTTTTAGAAAATATTCTTATAGCATTCCCATTACTGAACCATACCTCAGAATATTACTCACATTTTTGGAATTATGAAAAATACCTAAAAAGACCACTGTCCCTACTTATGTAATACCATACAAAATGAAAGGAAATTTCTAAGCATGATATTTATGCTAGACACATTGACAGAAAAATGTCAATATTATATTATTTCTTGATGGTACAGATTTGCCTTGCTGTTTCAGTGGAAAAGAAAAAAAAAAAAGTAATTGATGAGTCCACAAGGGCTTGGAAGCTCCCCAAAGCAAACTCTTTCCCTACTGGCTCAGAGGCTTTTTGGAAGCAAGGAACTCTAGAAGTGAACATATTTCAAGGCAAAAATAGAAAGCAAGCAAAGGAAGTGAGGAAACCAAAGGATTTCCAAGTCTAGAGGCTCCTGGGTCATGGAGCTCAGCCATAGTGTGGCAGATGCATAAGTACTTTTCTCTTGCTACCCAAGTGGAGTGTGTCTATACCAGAACACATCAGCAGATTCAGAGTGAGACTTCTGGTCAGGCTTCCCTGATTTCCAACACATACACTCCAGCTTTCATCTGTTCCAGAGTTTCTCAAGTGCTCCTCTAGCTCAGGTGCTTCATCTCATCCTGAAACACTTACCAGACTATCTTTAATGGCTTCCTTGTCCACACCCCCCTCTCCACCAGAGTTGAGGCCCTTGAAGGAGAAAAAATGAATCTGGCTATTTTGGATATTTCCCTCTTAATGAATACTTAACACACAAATGTTGATTTATATGGATGCACAAAATCTTAGTGGTCTGTTTGTAAACTGTTACATACATATGCACAAGATTCTGTCAAATACATAATGGTACACTTCACCCTTTGCACTTCTAGATCATGTTTTCTGGATATAAGACACATAAAGTTGCAATTGTTTTCTCTAGGCCTTTTTGAACATACAAAATACCACTGAGTCATTGTGAATATGGTGAAAGAGAATATATATGTTGAGTCACTATCTCTATTTGTACTCATTTATTCATTTTTTTCACTGAATGTTTTTGAGTGTCTATGAAGCAGTAGACTTTATCCTAGGCATAGATAATGAGTAGTGAACAAAACAGAAATGCATTTTAATCCATGGAGCTTATTTCTACTGTCTGTGGGGAAAGACAATAAATTTGTTCATAAATAAAAGTACCCAAACCATCTCAGGTTGTAATAAGTGCTTGTAAAGAAAATAAATGCATGATATGAATTAGTAACTAGAAAGAGGGAGAGGCTACATGAATGGTAAAGAGGAAAGTCCTCTTTGAGGAGTGACTTTAATCAGCATGAGTCTAGAAGAGTCAAAGAGAAAAAAGGAATGCCCAATGAGGCAGAGAATGAGCTAAGGTCAGATCATGGAGGGTTATGTAGAAGATATAGGTGTTGAAATGTTATTGAAATGTCATGAGAGTCCATTGAACTGTTACTAGCAAGGACACGAAAAGATCTTATTTTTAGGAAAGACCACTCTGGTTTTTGGGTAAACAATGGAATATGGTCTGCCAAGAGATGAAATGGAAGATTCTTCAAGGCTGAACTACTTTACCCCAGTAATTCTCTATGGGGTGGGGGGCATGATTTTGCCTACCAAAGGGCATTTGGTAACATCCAGAAACATTTTTGGTGGTCATAAATAGGGAACAGGGATGCTACTGGCATCCAGTGGGCAGAGGCCCTGGACGCCATTCAACATCCTAAAATGCTCACCCATTCAATGTTGTGGAGGTTGAGAAAACTTATAACTCCTCTCAGATCTGCTGTTTGACTTCCAGACTGCATGATAGGATTAACAGAACGTAAAAGTTATATAAATTCTAAGATGTGTGTGTTCATGGGAAGCAAAAATGCAAACTGGAAATAAAAAGAGCAAATAAGAGGAAACCATAAAGTTAGATTCAAGTCCCTCTTGACATGGATTCATCCACTCTAGTATCAGCTTTTGTACCAAAGGCAAAGTTGCTTTTCTCTAGAGACCAGCTAGATTCCTTTTAATTTTATATTGAATCTTCCACATGGAAACCCACACAGATGGAGAATCTGTAAGCTATTTATTATTTTACTTTAATTACACAGCTTTCCATTTTGATTACATTGTATTAACACTTAGAAATCCCCAAGGAATGGCATGCCTTGTACTTAGAGGAGTCTTGCTTTCCATAAATTGATAATTTGCCTTTGGAAATGTGAAGCTGTTCTTTGTAAGGACACGTTGACCTTTTCTACTCTTGTCTAGAAAGAACATTGGTATTATCTCACAATGAGCAGTGCTATCCATATTGATGTGAGCAAAGCTAGAGTTTCCCCATGAAGGACTGATGTGCCAGGATTCCCCAATAAATAATTATTCTCAGTCTCAGAGAAGATTCCACACTCTAAGGGAGCCCCTGGTATGCTATTATTATGCCTTGAAGGACATTTTACTTTCATTGAACATCTGCCTTGCTTAATGCACCCCAACTGAATGTGCACACCTGAACGGAGGGTGTTGACCAAGGAAAGCAGTGAGCACAGAGCCATTCTGAAAACACCAAGACTTTTGCCCGTAGACCAAATCAAAACTGAGATCTTCAAAAGAAAACATATCTTCAAATATGGACTAATAGGCATTTCTTTAAAGTTTATATTTCTTGAATGTTCACATACAGTGAAATCAACAAAAAATAATGGAAAAACAAAGATTAGATATTTGTATAAGAATGTGAACATCAGACATGCTAGACTAAAATTCATTCTAATAGGAGGGAATAGGTTGGTGGACAAATAATATTTAACAATGAAAATAAAAGTTAGCATTATTGAGAGAGGCAGGGTGAGTACTTTTATATGCCAATGTGGCCTAGAACTTACAAATTATTACAACTTTCAGGATAACTAAACTTCGAACTCCCCTTCTATCCCATGAGTGATCAGAGAAGTACACAAAGATTAATGAATACAGATGATTGTTGCAGGATTACTAATAATAGTGTGAAAGAGTAACAACAGCAGTAAGGCAGTGATTAAATGAATTATGACTAATCTAAAATAAGAAGTATTAGCAAGTCATTAAAAATCAAGTTTCAAAAAAATATTTAGGATACTATTTACCAATTTTTCTTTAGAATATAAAGTAGTGCCTAGAACGTTATATTAAGTTATCTAAATATTGTCAAATGAAAGAATATTGAATAAAAGAGGTTGCAAAATTATTATTTCTGTATGATCCAAATTCTCTTGTAAACACACACACACACACACACACATACACACACACACACACACACACACACACACACACACACCTATGTGTAGATGAAGACCTGAAAGGAAATATACAGAATTATTTACAATGGTTATCTTTGGGCAGTGAGTATATGCATCGATGTTCTTTCTTTATCTATTTATTTTTCAGCTCTTCTAAAATAAATATCAAATCTATTATCAAAAAGAACAATCTATTTAATCTATTTTAGTAGCAAAGAATTGTGGACATTAGAAATGTAACTCATTATTCTTTTTAGTGAGGTTCCTTGCTGGCCTTTACTTCATTTCTCTATTGCACCTCTTGAGTGCTTATGGAATCAATCAATTAATTTAGTTTGACAAAAATGTGTCCATGCTCTATTAGGTGTCTACCATGGCCTAGAGACATGCACAAACAGTCACCTCCTATTCTTAAAGATATTACAGCTAATATAAAGTTATATCCTATTATATGTACTATATTCAATATAAAGATATTACAGTGAAGAAAAGCTAAAGAAACCTTTTCAGTACCTGGAACCCATTCCATAATACAAACAAGTGAGCTTATGCCACCATGGGAATAAAGATCAGGAGTGCCTTCCCCACCCCAGGGGAGACCAGAAAGAGCTGTTTAGCCATAAAAGAAAAGCAAGGGACTCATAGGACCACAGAAGCCAGAGGAAGGGAAGGAGAACAGAAGGGAACCTGTTGTCACACTGCCAAAAAACAAATCAACACCTGGGATGTGAAGTAAACATCGATAGGATGGGTAGCTTTGCTTTTTGGTGTGTATTCTAATCACATCTTCATTTCTACCCAAGGAAAAATGATAAATGGCATGTCTACTGCCTCCTCCAGTCTCAAAGCCAATTTACCATCCCCTCAGCCTAACTCTCATTTGTGAGTAAACTCTTTCCCCTTGGTTACACCTCCGCAACTGTGGTCACTCAGTTCTCCACTCCTCCCATAGCCAACATCACCCAGCTATCTTCTCAGCCACCCCCTTAAAAAAACAGACATGAGAGAAAGAGAGAGAGAAACACACGTTTCATGCTTTTAGGATTTTAAGGCGTTTTATGGCAAAGAACTCATAAATTTAGACTTAAGATGCAGAGAGTGTCATAACAGAAGAGATTTAAGTAACTGGTAAGATGGTAACTTCCAAGCACTACTGGTAGGTAGCTTTCTCGGTTTGTTGTCAAGTTTGACACACAGATATAGGGTCTTAATCCCAGGTCCTTTGAATTGTTAATAAACTCCAGGTCCAAAGAGAGTAGCCCAGAGCAGAAGCTCACCTTCAGTGGGGTTCATATCAATATGCACTTTACTCAACAACCACCCAGACACAAAACTTGCTAAGATAAGATAGACCAATAAAAGCACACCACATATTTTTGGTGTATTCATGGATAGGCAACCAAAGTGGGCAAAAATTTTTTAAACACGGAGGTCAGAAACAATTCCACAAAACGTAAAGCAATATAGCCAACATGTGGACCACAGAATGCTAGTTGCATGAGATCATATAACTTATGAGATCATATAACTTATACATTAAAAAAATCCTGGTAAAAATTATAGAAAATATTAAATGAGAGATCTCTTTATCGTTGTCTGTAACACATAAAGGTGAACTAAATTTCTCCAAGAAGATAAGATATGTAACACTTCCCAAGTGTTTCTGATCACAGAACCTGTTTTCATTGAGGATTCTGCAGACCTAGAGGTTTCCTTAGGGAGCAAAACTTTAAAGCTCACTGAAGCAGATTAGAAAGATCTCTGATCTTAGTGAGTTGACATTCTAGAACAGCTATTCTCAATTGTGGCTGTACATTAGAATCACATGAGAAACATGTGCCATACCTCAATCAAATTAAATCAGAATCCCTTGGGGCTTGGACCCAGGCATCAGAATTTTTTTAAAACTCCTGATGGTGATGGATAGCCAAGTCGAGAGCCACAGTCACTGCCATAGGTTCTCCCACAAATGCAGGACACTTCAGCATCCTTAATACCCCATTGTACTAGCTCCCCAATAAGGGGGAACATAGTGCCCCCAGGAGATGAAAAAACATTCCTCTGCTATGTTTAACACAAGATGAAGCACTTTGTGTCTAAGATGCCATTTATCTCAGTAACATCTTATATTGTTACAACTATAGGGTACATCCTACATTGCTATCATCAATAAATGATAGCAAGTTTTTCTTTCTCTTAGTTGTTTGAACAGAGTGTTCCAGATAAAATTCACACATAAGGAAAAACAAGCTTCAAATTTATTAATAAAGTTCTAGCAGCAAATATTGAAAAGCAAATATCTACATAGAAAGTGCAGAATATTAACTGTGACATGTAATATTTAAGGGCAGAAATTTTTATTAATATTTATATGCCTAATATGTACAATCTAGAAATCTAAATTGCAGAGATTTTTTTTGCATTATGCAGACATTAGCCCAGTGAATCTAGTGTCTTCCAGATGCAGAGTAAGACTGTCTTGCAGATGGGAGTTTATAGAGGCTCCTTTGCCAATTTTCACCTTGATTGAAGTTTTAATTTTGTTTACATTTCTCCCAAGTGCTGCTGGATTTCTCAAAGAATTATTTGGAAACTTTATTCTGTAGTAAAGCATTACTATCAATTGAATACTCAAAAAAAATGCTTCAACTGCAAGAATTACAGTCACATATCCAAGTATAAATCTTGAGACCTAGAAAAGCTTTGATTGAATCTGCCAAAAATCAACTACATAAATGACACTCCCAAAATGCAATATTCCATAATTTGGGATGATTTGATATGTTATAGGTCATTCTATTAAAATACATAATAATTGAATGGGTTAAATTAAATCAAATGATTTTAATTTACCCATGTATTTCATGTAAAATTTTATCAAAACAAACAAAAACAGTGTTTTATCATTAAAATTTAAAAGGTTTATGACAAGGTAGGGGAATTGTTTATTTGAATTATAAAATAGGGCCCAATTTCAACTTGACTTTTTAAAACCAGCTATCTGATTTTAGGCACTAATCTTTGTTTCCTTCTTAATTCAATTTCCTTTATTATTTGCATTGCTAATGATGATTTTGATTAAGGAATTAGGGATAGAAATGATAATGCTGTATAATTAGGTATGCAAATTTGGAGTTTTTGCCTTTAAATTCAGGGTATTCAAATAACTCAAACTTAATACTATATAATTTGTAAAATTATGTATTATCCCACTAAAGTGTTGGGATAGTTAAGGAGCTAAACATTTCAGGGATATTCCATATCCAATTACTGATAGTACATAAATATACAAAATGAATCTAAAAAAACCTTTTAAAAATCCAATTTATTGAATTAAGTATGAGTCTTAATAGCCCAATAAAACATCACTGAAAGGTAAATATTGCAAATCGCATCACCCAATTTCAATATCGCAAGTCATTGAATTTCATCTCTCTAGAAAAAGTAAATATTACAAATATTTCTTATGACAAATTTATATCTACATGACACTGCTAATAAAACTGCTAGTTTTTTATAATAATGAAATGATCTTGTCCATTATTTCTAATACAGTTTGTCAAGTATTTTAAACTGAAATATAAAGAGAACAGAAGGAAATGAGAAACATTTATGTTAAAGAAGACCAAACAAAGAAAGAGGCTGAGGACATGGGAAATCTATGGCTTTGTTTAATTTTGTGGTTGGTCTGCTGTCTTATAGAAAAAGGATTAGAATTTCTGTGATATTTTTGAGGACTAGAGACTGTAGATGCAGCTTTCAGAACAACATAAAAATATTTTGAAGTAGTCAAAATTATTTCAAGATGAAAAATCCCCCAAGTGAAGGGAGCCTTTTATTAACAAAGTCTCCCAACCCCAGGCTTCATAACCACCAGCAAGAATACTGCAAAGACTGTTTGGCATCTGAATCAGGAGTCCACTGATTAATCTGTTTCTGCCCCATGATTCTAGAATTTTCTGAGATTAAAACAGTTAATTGGGGTTTATCCAAAAAAGAAATACAGCTTAAACAAATCATCTTGAAATCTCAGAAATCAGAATGAATCTAAAATAAAACCTTAACTCAAAGTTTAGCCACTGGGAGATACAAACTCTTACAGTTAAAATCAGCTTTTTTCTTAATATGTACAAATATGGTCATATTTTTGTATACTATCAGATTATTGAAAATTTATACAAGTATGTGGTCTTCTGATGCTTCATGTAAAAATATGGAGTATTATATACTTACATGCTTCTAGTTATCTCAAGATTGTATGATTAGAAATGATTTTATTGTCTTCTTTTTGCTTATGTTAATGTATTTGTGTTCTAAGAAAGGACAGAATTAATTGGCAAACAAATTTTAATAAACTATTGGAAGAAAGTTTATTTTGACATGTTTATACATTCACAGAGTAAAGTTGAAAACAAAAACAGATAATTCTTTATCAAACCTCCCTTTAATTACTGTTGTCTAGATATTGTTTTTTTTTTAATTCAAGTTCTGAAATTATAATTATGTAAATTTGTCCAGTTTAGCAACAGCCTATATATTCTACTACCTGAAAGCTCACACAAATTAGTAAAATACAGCATTATGGATTATTTGCCAAAAATGAGAGCATTATCTCAATATCTTTTACAATTTAATTGTATTCTGGGGAACATTTTAAATTTTACAATATTTTAGTTTAAAATTAAATCATTGTGGATCATTATTGAGGGTCATATTCTTAATAGCTACGTCTACTATGGGAACAGAAAAAGTACCAAGAATCAATTCTGGCAAATTAAGCATTTATCAAACTACAGTATTATGGTCAAAATCAAGGCAATACCCACATGGTGTAAATTCAAGAGAAAATATGATTAATTCTGCTGCTGCTTGCTAATATCACACAATAGAAGTTGAAGGAAAATCCATAATGCTTGCTGTGTACCTACAACCTTTTTATATTATTTTTATTTTTTTATTTTATTTTTTATTTTATGTTTTTTCTTGGGGGGGTACCTGAGATTAAACTCAGGGGTACTCAACCACTGAGCCACATCCCTAGCCCTTTCTTGTATTTTATTTAAAGACAGGGTCTTGGGGCTGGGGTGGTGGCTCAGCCGTAGAGCGCTCGCCTAGCACACGTGGGGCACTGGGTTCGATCCTCAGCACCACATAAAAATAAACAAACAAAAAAATAAAAACAGGGTCTCACTGAGTTGCTTAGTGCCTTGCTTTTGATGAAGCTGGCTTTGAACTTAAGACCTTCCTGCCTCAGTCTCCCAACCTGCTGGGATTACAGGCATGCGCCACCATGGCTGGCTATTTACATTATTTTTAAATCACAGTTTCTTTCATTTAAATGCTATGAAAGTTGAAGACATCACAGAGAGCTTTAGAAAGGGATTTGGACTTCATGTGTTCAAAATGATTAGAAACATCTAGAAATCACTATATGACTCAGCTTTTAAATAAAATTTCTCATTTCTAGCAGCCTCACCCAGCATGTGACTCAATTCATTGTTCAAGGTGGTGCAATTTTTGTGTCAAGCCAAATAAATGAGTGTGCCATTTGGAAAAATTTGATCCTACTGATTCCAGGATACCAACACACACACAAGTAAATAAGCTGCTTTGGAAGGGTGGTGGTGACATCAAATGCATCTGCAACTACTTGCTTGGGTCCCTGCATATGGCCCCGAGTTCAATCACTTACCCGTACCTGGCACCACCAAGTCCCCCCCTGCAAACTCAGTTCTATTGTCTATATGCTATGACCAATAGATCCTTCATCTGTGAATATTTAGAGTCTCCATTCAGAACTCGAAAACAAACACTAAGGAAGTCTAACTCTAGCCTGCCTTTGTTCTTTTGCCCCATTTCTGGTGTGTGGCCTTTCATTCAACCACCATCTTTACTCTCTGCCCTGATAAATGAGTCCTGTCTTCTTTTCCTGAATCTGATAATCTGCTTGGAAATATGGACAAGAAGACAATTTCTCTGAGGCTGAGACTCAGTTTTATCCTCGGGTTTGATAGAAGCTGAGGCTCTCAAATATTTCAAAAATAACATACGCAGCCGGGAGTGGTGGCACACAACTGTAATCCCAGTGTCTCAGGAGGCTGAGGCAGGAGGATCTTGAGTTCAAAGCCAGCTTCAGCAAAAGCAAGGTGCTAAGCAACTCAGTGAGACCCTGTCTCTAAATAAAATACAAAATGGTTCTGGGGATGTGGCTCAATGTCGAGTGCCCCAGAGTTCAGTCCCTGGTACTACTACTACTACTACTACTAATAATAATAATAATAATAACAATAATAATATATGCATGCACATATGCACACAGACACAATTCCAAGAGTTTTAAAATTGTGGTATGCTTTTAAATGTTCACTTTGAAAAAAGTGATGTTTTTAACATGCCAAAATCTCAGCACAATATTACTGTACTAGTCACAAGAAAATTATAGTATTAATTTCTAAAATCAATTCAAAATTCATTAAAAGAAATGTAGTAGCAACAGGACTCCGATATCAAATGACATAACCAATGACTCCAGAGTTTGATCACCACGCTGTGAGCATCCTTATTGGGAGATGTGCTGGATGATGTTCCTTTGTCCCTACAGGGTGGGCCATTCACCGCCCACCCTGCTCTGTGCTGAGGCTGGCTTGTATAAACAACTCAACATTTTTCTCACCCTCAGCTTCCTGTTGAGCTGCCAATGGAACGAAATAACGTGGGACTGGAGGGATGGTGAGATGAGGTCAGAAATACAATCCCCCAACCCCAGCTTTGCTAGATCATCATGGGTTGGTTGCCTCTCTATCAGTCTACTAAGGTAGCTCATATAAGCTCGTCATCTCCATAAATGACATATGATCAATTGTTCTCTCTGCTTCCAAATGTTGCTTACAGCTCTCCCTTCACACCTTCAGGTCTAAGGATGGTAACAACTTTCCATTTCACTAGCTCCAGGTTACTGCAGTGTCCCTGTGGTTTCCCTACATGTTGCCAATACCTTGTGCTATAGTTTGGATGTGAGGTGTCCCCCAAAAGCTCATGCGTGAGACAAGGCAAGAAGGTTCAGAGGAGAAATGAGTGGGTTGTGGGAGTCTTAACCCAATCAGTGAATTAATCCCCTGATGGGATTAACTGAGTGGTAACTGAAGTGGTAAGGTGTGGCTGGAGGAGGTAGGAATTGGGGCATGGCTTTCGGGTATATGTATTTGTACCTGACAAGTGAGTCTCTTTCTTTCTGCTTCCTGATCATCACACCAGCCGTTTCCCTCTGCCACACTCTCCCTGCATGATGTTCTGCCTTACCTTAACCCCCGAGGAATAAAGCCAACCTTCTATGGACTAAGACTTCTGAAACTGGAAACTGTGCGCCCTCAAATAAACTTTTCCTCCTTTAAAATTGTTCTAATCAGATCTTTTAGTCACAGCAGTGAAAAGCTGACTAGTACACCATGGTAATAGTCCCTTCATTATCCTCTCCAAAAATTATCCAATTTGATAGTGTCATTTATTTCCTACTGAAACTCTGACTGATAGAGGAGATAAAGCAAAAATTATTAACCTAAAGTTCCTAGTAAATCATCCCTTCTTAGGTCAAATAACCCCGTTGGTTCTGTTCCAGTGGCCCTGAGGTCCTATACCTCATGTCCTAACACTGAAGTCCTGGCTCTGATCTAAACTTGTGGCTAGTTACTTGCCTGCTATGAACGGCTAAAACTGCCCGTTTTTACTTCTGTAAGTTTTGTGTTCCTAGATCCTCCTTTTCCAGACTCTGGTGCAGCCAGTGCACCTCTATCAGCAGATGCCATCCATCAACTGCATAGCCATCTGCCATTATTTGACTGCACGCCCTTTATATATTTGCCAGGCTAGATCTTCTCCAACCTCTGGCAGCTCTTTGCACTGTATGGACTTGATCCAGCACCGTGGGTACATCTGCTCTTTGTTCTCCCATCCCACTGAATCAAACACTCTGAATCTCATCCATGTCACAATTGATTCTATTTTGGGACCCTGGTATAGAAACAGTTCATATGTTTCCTTTTACAATCACTCTGATTTTTTTTTTTTTTTTTGGATAAAAGTTACAGCAGAAACTGCAGGTAGCCACCATTCCCCTTCAGCAGTGCGATTTACTAAGCATTCCTATACTTGCTCTAGTAGAAATTAGTAGTGTATATCCCTATTGTGAGATACGAACAGCTCTCCGTTCAAGTGTCTGCCTTATCAAATATACTTACGGGCAAGATATCTCCAGGTCCTAGCCTAGTAGCTACCATTGCACTACAATCCAGAAAAACATTTGTGATAGTGGCAGATATTTGGGAGGAATGAGCCTTTTGAATGCTGTACTAAGTAGCCAAGCCACACTGATTCATTTCATAACAGGTAAGGCAGGAAAACAGGTAAAGCTCAGAACTGCGGTTCACCTAAGGCTCTTAGAATTTCAGACACAAGATTTGGCGTTCGCTGGAGTGACACTGAAAGCTGATTTAGTGAAAGCTCAAGAGAATGGTGCCCTCTGAAGGGACAGGATAGAAGCAACCATGTGGGATGTTATATCCCAACTTGGCAGTAGAACTGACCCCCTAGAAGCTGTCAACAACTTATTTTTTTCCCAACACTGGACTAGATGGTTCTATCTCATGGATTTACTATGGACCTATGGACTAATGAATCACACATTTAAATCTTCAGTCCCAACCTCTTCTCTGGTCTCCAGACTCACTACCTAAAAGAGTCCTCTACAACTTCACCTAGATGTCGACCAGGCCCCTCATTGCATGTGTCCAAAACTGAGATGTCGCTTTCATCCCTTCCATCTGTTTCTCCTGAAATCTTTTCTGTCTCAGTAAACAATGCTTTCCTGCATCCAGGAGTAGGTATAAAAAAAAATTTAAAAAACTGGGTTCCTCTCTCTTACAACCAACCTGTACCAAATTCTGTCAGCTTTTCCTTCTAAAATTCCAAAACATGACCTCACTCTATTCCTACGTGATCTCTGGTCCAGGCAGTATCATCCCTTGCTGGACCTAGAGTCTCCCTTCCTGTGGCTTCTGCACTTCCAACATCTATTCTACAGAGCAGACAGAGGGATCTTTATAAAAGCTGAGTTAGGTCATGTCACTACTCTACTCAGGCTCTTGCCGTGGTTTCCCAATCTGCACAGCATAAAATCTAAATGCTTTACCAAGGCTTGTATGAGGATTATGATCTTCACACCAAACACTCCCTGCCTCCCCTGCATCTCTCCCTAATGGCAATTTTCTATTCCTCTCCCTTGTGTTCTCTCTCTCTTTTTTTTTTTTTTTTTTTTTTTGGTACCGGGGATTGAACTCATGGGCACTCGACCACTGAGCCACATCCCCAGCCCTATTTTGTGTTTTATGTAGAGACAGGGTCTCACTGAGTTGCTTAGTGCCTCGCTGCTGCTGAGGCTGGCTTTGAACTCGCGATTCTTCTGTCTCAGCCTCCCTAAGTGCTGGGATTACAGCTTGCCACCACGCCTGGCTCCTTGTGTTCTCTTTTTTAAAAATTATCATTGTTATTGGTTCTTTTTAGTTATATATGACAATAGGATTCATTTTAACATAATTGTAAAAGCATGAAATATAATTTGTTCTAATTCAGTCCCCAATACTTACATTTACCCTCCCCATCTCCCTCACTGTATTCCTTTCCCTCTATTCTACTGATCTTTCAGGTAAATTTTAAATGAGTGTCTTATGGATGTACATAACGGTGAGATTCACTGTGGTATATTTATTTAGGTTCATAGGAAAGTTAGCTTTCCCTCTCCCCACTCCCTTCTCTTCATTCCGCTTGTCTACTCCACTAATCTATCTTCTATTCATTTTTTTATCCACCCCCTTATTTTGGATTAGTTTCCACACATCAGAGCAAACTTTCAACCCTTGACTTTTGGGGACTTTTTTTTTATTTCACTTAGCATGATAGTGTCTAGTTCCATCCATTGTCCAGTACATGCCACAAAGTCATTCTTTATGGCTGAGTAATATTCCAGTGTGTGTGTGTGTGTGTGTGTGTGTGTGTAACGTTTTCTTTATCCACTTATCTGTTGAAGGACACCAAGATTTGTTCCATGGCTTGGCTATTGTGAATTGAGCTGCTATAAACATTGATGTGACTGGTCATTATAATAGGTTGATTTTAAATCTTTTGGATATATACTGATAAGTGGTATAGCTGGGTCATATGGTGGTTCCATTCCTAGTATTTTAGGAGTTTCCATATTGCTTTCCAGAATGGTTGCACTAATTTGCAATCTCACCAACAATGCACAAGTGTACCTTTAGAAAGCCAACAGAATGGGAAAAAATCTTTGCTACCTGCAATATGGGGCATTAATATCCAGGATATAGAAAGAACTCAAGCCGGGTGTAGTGGCGCAAGCCTGTAATCCCAGCACTTAGGGAGGCTGAGACAGGAGAATCGCGAGTTCAAAGCCAGCCTCAGCAATGGCAAGATGCTAAGCAACTCAGTGAGACTCTGTCTCTATATAAAACACAAAATAGGGCTGGGGATGTGGTTCAGTAGTCACGTGTCCCTGAGTTCAATCTCCAGTACAAGAAAGAAAGAAAGAAAGAAAGAAAGAAAGAAAGGAAGGAAGAAAGGAAGGAAGGAAGGAAGAAAGGAAGAAAGGAAGAAAGGAAGAAAGGAAGAAAGAAAGAAAGAAAGAAAGAAAGAAAGAAAGAAAGCTCAAAAAAAAAACAACATCCAAAAAAACAAATAACAAATAACAATCAATAATGGGGAAAACAACTAAATAGACACTTCTCAAAAGAAAAAATACAAATGGTCAGTGAAAAAAATGTTCAACATCTTTAACAATTAGACGAATGCAAATTGAAACTACATTGAGATTTCATCTTACTCCAGTCAGAATGGCAACTATCAAGCATACAAGTAACAATAAATATTGGTGAGGATGTGGGAAAAAAGATCCTTCGTGGTTTCTGTTCCAGTCCTAAGGACATCCATACTGTTCCTTGATTGTGCTCCTACTCCAGCAATTTTGCCATGATATCTGGAAACACACGTCCCCTGACACCTGTCTGTCTGCTGCATCATTTTTCTTCACGTCTCTTCTGAGATATGACCTTACAGAGCCCTTCTGTTGCTCATTCTATATGAAATAGCATGTCTCTCCCTTATCACATCTTATCCCTTTATGCCCCTTTGTTTTTCCTGATAGAATTTAATGCATTTTGTTGTTGCTTTTCTTTTCTAAGGGACATAAGCACCTTGAAAGTTGGGACTTTGTACCCTCAGTATCTTGAACAGTGCCCAATACAGAGCAAGTATTCCCCCTCTATTTGTTGATACATTAAATGAGTGGCTGATAATGCCCTTTGGTTCCCAGTCTCCCTCCTAACGGATGCCTGGGGTGTTTACAACTGAACTGGAACACATCAGCCTTTGATCCAGGCACTCACAGTGTCCCAAGCATGTGAAATCTGGAGTTAATCATCCATTTCAAATTGGCATTGCCCTGTGGGCCTTTTATCATGCCATATACCAAGATGGCTAGAAAATCCAGATTGAGCGATTACAATGTTCTCCTAAGGAGCTATTTTCTGTTCATAAAACTCTTTTTAAAAAAAATAGCATCAATGGAACAAAGAGGATGATAGTGCAGAGATACATTAACCTGAGCAGCTTATGGTGGCTTCCAGGAATAGACTGCCATGTAATCGCATGATAACCTGTCCATTTCTTGTTATAAGGAGTCTGAGAGTGCCGTCAACAGGTACCACAACATTTATTTGGAAAGCTCTTTCACGAAGTCATTCTCTTAGATTCTAACTGTGAACTTGTAGGAGGAATTTAAGATTCTAAAAAAGAATTTATAATGTCTGGGAAAGTCATCAAAACATCCCTTTCCGTCTAAATGTGGAATTAGAAAATGAGGTCAAGAAAAACAGAGGGAAGAAACAGCGGCAGAGAATACATCAAGTGAATGTTAGACAAAATTTTACTCTTTCCAAATTAATGGACTAAATGATCAGAGAAAATATGTTGTCCCATTTGTTATATGTTATCTAGATAAAGTGTTTGACTCCAAGGAGACACTGAATATTTAGTAGCTATTATATTTTAAATCTATGGTACTGGTGAAGACCACAGACTTGCATATCACATATGTGTGTTATTTACTAGCTGTCGGACTTGACCGGTCACTTTCCTTCTTGGATCTTCTGTTCTCTACTAATATTCTTCACAGTGGAAGGATTAAACAAAACATACAAATAAAAGCATGTCCATATGATCCTCTCTAGCACATTAACAAATATAACACTAACAATAGACTAAGGGGCAGGTATTGCAGGAAGAGAATGAGAAGAGGGTCTCCACCATGTGTGACGCATCTCCCACACTCTCAAGTCTTTACTCAGCCACAAATGGCACATGGTTGAAGAGTTGAAACCAAAGTAAAAAGCTCTGGACTCATGTTTCTCATGCAGTATTGAGGGGAATTCTTTCTTCTACTTACCAACCGTTTTCCACCTGACATTATGCTAAATTTAGCCTCCCTCCCTGGGTTGATAACTCCAGGCCTCTCCTAGGCACTCACACTCCCCATGTTAGAGTTAATGTGGATGCATCTCTTTACCACTGCTCTAATCCTGCCAATTCCTGCCTTGCACACGACTGCTTCTAGTCCCTTCACACAGTTCCAAGTCTTGTGGCTGCTCCTCTGCTGCACCCCATGTTCTGGTTATAGAAGAGACTTCACTGCTCCTTTAAGGAAGACATTGGGGGAATCTCACAGTTTATGATCATTATGCCTGTTGAACCCTCTTTCTGTTCTCTCTCAAATCGACTCAGGCTTATCCTTCAGGTCCACCTCCTTGCAAAGATCCTGCTGTCCTCTCCAACTAACCATGAGAAAATGATTTCTGACTTCCTTTGCATCACCCATAAGCCTTACCAGATGTATTTTATGCCTTTTATTACCTACATTGCAACCACTTATTCAGGTAGCACAGGATAAGGATTAAATTGACCTAGCTTCTAATTCAAACTCATTTACTCACTTTGTAACCTTGAGAACATTATTTAATGCCCCTGAGTCTCAGTTCCACTGTCTGCAAAATGGAATCTGAGAGGATTATCACCAAGTTCAAAGAGATCATGCAAATTAATGTTTAGTTCATGCCTATCACATTAGTGCTTTAAATGCACAGTGCTCTTTGTAAATACATACACTTATAAAAATATTTATAAAGCATTTGATATTTGTCAGGCACTATGTTGGGAGCCGCAATCCAGCAGAGGAAGTAAGATCCAAGATCCAGTTCTAGCACTCAAGATGTTTAGAGACTATTTTGGGGGTAGGCTAGAGGGTATTGGATGGGGGTATGTGTTAGAGCAAGGCATGAAGTGGATATATAGGTAAGAAAAGCAGAAATCATGCCAAAGTATGATAGGTGCGATGAGGGAGTTGGATTACATGAATAAACCCACTCACATCCTGGAGTGACAGGAAAGCTTCCCAGCAGCTTTGGGATTTAAGCTGAAACCTGAGGGTAAGTAGAAATAAGACACACAATGGTGCTGGTAGGGAAAGTGAAGGCGGTAGAATTAGTGGGCGAGATGGTGCTGGGGAAGCAGGCATGAAGGTCATTTTTGGTAGGGAATATGCAGAGACCTGGAAACAAAAAGAGGGCATAAGAAGTTCAGAGAGCCAAAAGCACTTCAGTATGGCTGGAGAGAGCAAGGATAACCAATAAATAGTGGGTTAATTAAATAGCTAAGAAATTGATTTCCTGGATCCACTATTTTCTTGCCCTTGCTCAGCTCTTACAGTATTTTCTGCTATTTGTCGAAGAAGGGTCCACATCCAGTATAAGACAGGGTCCAGATCAGGGGCTGTGGATATAAAGTGCCCAAGTGCAAATCTTGACTCTGATGATTACTAGAACTGGGACTTCCATTACCTTCAGTTTCCTCTCGTGTGAAGCACGGATAAAATATACAGTTATGTGGATTTTTTTGAAGTGTGGTAGCAGACACAGAGCTCATCTTGTCAACGTTATTCGCATGCCAGGTACTCTTCCTAAGTGTTCCTGTGTGCATCTCTTGTCTCAAAGCCCAGGTTGCAAGATTTTTGGGGTGAAGAGCACAGTTGTAAACATTTTCTCCTCCCTAATAGGACAGCGCTAGTTCAAAGATGCTCAATAAACATGTACTGACAATATATTAGTTCTGGCAGCATAACATAATGCATAAGACCATGAATTCTGGAGACAGAATTCATATATTCATACAAATATGCCTGGACACATATTTGTAACTCTGACATTTTCTATCTCTGTAATCTTTACAAAATGTTTAATCTTTTATTGTCTCAGTTTTTGTTTAGAAAATGGGGTAATTAGTAATGACCCCACTGGTCTCCTATCAGCATTCAATTGGTTAACACATGTAAAACCCTTTAGAACAGAGCTGGTATTTAAGAGCTGGTGCCATTATTGTTATGTTGTTTGTTTTTGTAGCACTATAAGAGGAAATAAGGGCTGTTGGGGGTAAGGCAAGAGGTCTAAAGATGCAGCCATCCCCAAAATATAATGGCATAAAATTGTATAGTTTCCATTTATTTGTGTAAAATCACCTGCACAAATGTACAAATATATATCCACAATTTTATTGTATAAAAATAACAGCATATAATCTAGTAAGACATACATAGCACTCTCTCTGCATAATACCTGATTTTGTTTTATTGGTCCTGAGTCAAACAGAATCTTGGCTTTAAGAGAATCTGAGTAGGAGACTGAAGTGCTTTCCAGAAATAGGAAACCAAAGAACAAAAGTCTACATCTTAATATCCTGATACCAACAAATGCCTCAAATTACAGCTTTAAAAAGTTAGACATTAATGATGGATCCAATCCTAAGAGACTCCGTGCAATTTGAACCATCAAAGTCAGTTCTCAAGCTGGATCAAATCCACTTACCCATTCCTGATTTAGAGCTTATGGATTTTATTCTTCTAAGGATCTGTAATCCAAATATCTCATTGGGGACTCACGGGGGAAGATGCAATAAAGTGTACAGAATGCTAGGAATTCAAATGGGAAAATTCCTGACTCCTTAATTAAAGTTGCAAGGATAATGCTTTCTGCATGAATCAGATTCATAAAAGTATCATAACAACCTCAGATTTATAGCTGAGGGATAGACATGTGTCCTGCTCTGAGATACAGCTGAGAAGAGAGTTTGTTAAAGCTGAGTTATAGCAAATGCCTTCAACTGAAATAATGTATGCATAAAATATTAGCTATGATACACACTTAGAATCTTCTGCAGTATAATAAAGACAGTTTCTTTTAAAGGTCATAAATTAAGATCACTTTCTTTCAAATGAATTACAATTATCCATTTCTTTTGTAAAAGTGGCTAGGCATGTTTCCCAGGCCTGTCTCCCATGTAAAGAACTGTATCCTTAAACTTAACAAGTAATTTTTTGTTAACTATGTAACTTTCTCAAGGGTTCTGGAACACAGACACAAAGCTACTACAAAAATGAGAAAGAAATACACCCCCTACCATTACAATTGGCAATTATTATATTAGCAACCAAGCTGTTTCTACATATTCCTTAATTCAGTGCATAGGTTTATAAGTGTTCAGAGCATATTTTTTTCCTTCCCTATTATTTTAAGAAAATTTAGGTAGGAATTGCTTAGGCAGTAAATATTCCTTGGATGCCCACTATGAAGGCATATTTCATTTTCCTCCAGGCTAGGAAATAAGAAGAGAAAAATTTTCAAAGCATTTGAAGGTACATTTTCACTACGAAACTTGGGGATTTGGGCTCATAACTCACACATCCAGGGAAGCGAGTTTGTTGGTGAAATAAGTGACCTCCGCAGACCATCAAGAGGACTTTCACTTAGCTGGCAGGTGATGGAGTGAGTTTCAGTATCACCAGTTGTCACATCTGTAATAATATTTAGCCTTTGCAAATTACTTTACCAACTCCCAAGATCATCAGTCTGTAGTGGAGTTTTTATCCCCCCAAAACTTGGCTTTGGTTCCTTCTGGTGTACTGATGTGAGTTATTGCTGAATATATCCAAACCTCATCAGCTTTGGCTTCCTCACCTTCTGGATAAACCATGATTTGTTTAAAATTCTTCTTTTAAAGGGAAACACACACACACATAATGTTATTTATTAAAGAACATACACTCTAATTAATTATATCATAAAATATTTTCTTGATTTCAAAGTTGTCATCTTCGAAGTAATTTGTGATTTCTATTCAGTATTCTTACCTAGCAACTCAGAAGTAAAATAGGCAATATAATTCTTTGGTCATCTCTTTTTCTTTATCTGTCTTTCCTTCTTTAAAATATATTTGCTTGTTTTTTCCCTAATATAAGAAAAAAGTACATGTTTGTGACAAGTTTTGAAACTATAGAAAGATAAAAAATAAAAAATTATTCTTAATTTTAATACCTATGAGATAATCACTGTTAGTGTTTGGATATTTTTTGCAGTACTTTTTCAGTGTGCCTTCTAACAACATTCAGATCAGACTATATATATAGACATATATATATATATACTGTCCTTAAAACATATCTGAAAATTTTCTTCATTCCAACATTCTTTGAAAGTCTTATTTTAACATCTGCATATTTGTAACATGGATATATCATAATGAACAACCATTTTCATCTTGTTTGAATTTAAAATGTATGTAATTTTGCCTGCTTACACTGAGATCCTTGCTCTCACAAATGATTATTCTCAGTTTCGATAAGCTCAAATATTCTGTCAAAAAGTTATTTACGAACCGTGTATAGTAACACACATCTGTAATCCCAGTGGCTCAGGGGGCTGAGGCAGGAGGATCACAAGTTCGAGGCCAACCTCAGCAATCTAGTGAGTCCCTAAGCAACTTAGTGAGAGCCTGTCTCAAAATTAAAAAATTATAATGGCTGAGAAGGTGGCTCAGTTGTTAAGCTTCCCTGGTTTCCTACCCTGGTATCAAAAGGAAGGAGAAGAAGAAGGGAGGAAGAGGAAGAGAAGGAGGAGGAGGAGGAGGAGAAGGGGAGGGGAGGGGAGAAGGGAGAGGAAGTTGTTTTTTAGCTGGGGATGTAGCTGATTGGCAGAGTGTTTGCCTAACATTTTGAGAGGCTCTGGTTTCAATCTCCACTACTGGATAAAAATATATATATCATATTACAGAAGTCTATGTAACACATGTTCTATGGCAGATACCATTCTTATTTAAATAACAATGATTCAGTTTATCCTTGTGAAGTGTAAGTACTATATATTATCCTTATATGAAAACTGAGGAAGCACGATTAACTTCCAAAATCACACAAACAGCATGGGATAAAATTGAGATTTGAATTCCAGTATATGCTCCTAACCATATTCCATGTCATCTTTGGGAAAAAGTTGCAAGACTTAATAGTTGTCATTAAATTGTATAAAGATAATACAATACTTCACCTTACTTCAACTTACATTGACCAACATAGACTATTGGCCTTTAATATATGTCCCAAAGTTATGGATTATAAATTCATATTGATTTAATTCAGCCTCTTTAAAATGATGGTTTTGAAGATACATAGATGGTTTGCTCTTGAAACAATAGTTTCAGCTCAACCATTTTTGGTAATTTAATGAATATATTGAGGAAAAAAAGAAATTAATTTGAATCTGATCAACAAGTACACATTCAGTCTATTTGAATACATACCAGCAGAACAGTATGGCCACCTAGGCAATTAAAAGCAAGACAAATGTCTGTTAATGTATACAAGAAAACTCACAGCAAACATGCTTCTTCTCCATGGGGTTTCTTTTCAAAATCAGACATGAGCTGACAGATGGTCCCTCAAGACACCATGTCTGAAGGGTCAGACAGAAAGTAATAATGCAAGATGGTATCTGTTAGTAAGTATTCTGTTGCTATGACAAAATACCTGAGAAAAATATATTTGAAGAACTAAAGATTTATTTTGGATCACTATTTCAGAGGTTTCAGTCTATGGTTGCTTTGCTCCACTGTTTCTGAGACTAGTGAGGCAGAGCATCATAGGTGGGAGCATGTGGTGGAGCAAACTACTCACCTCATAGGGCCAAGAAGCAGAAAGAGACAGGGAAGAAGGAGTTGGGGACAAAACATATCCTTCAAGGGCACAGTCCCATTGACCTATTTCCTCCAACCAATTACTACCTCCTAAAGATTCCACCCCACCATATCCCAATCAGCTATGAACCCATCAATAGGCAAATCCATTGATGAGGTTAGAGCTCTCAAGATCTAATCACTTTTCTCCTGCATCCTTGTCAACGTTTATTGTTACTTGTGTTCTTGATCATTGCCATTCTGACTGGAGTGAGATGGAATCTCAGTGTAGTTTTAATTTGCATTTCTGTAATTGCTAGAGATGTTGAACATTTTATCATATATTTGTTGATCAATCACATTTCTTCTGAGAAGAGTCTGCTTGGTTCCTTTACCCATTTACGTATTGGATTGTTTGTTTTATTGGTGTTACGTTTCTTGAGTTCTCCAAAGGAGCAACACACTATGGTAATGCCGCCACATCAATGTTTATAGCAGCTCAATTCACAATAGCTAAGCTTGGAGCCAACCCAAGTGCCCATCAACAGATGAATGAGTATAGAAAATGTGGTGTATATACACAATGGAGTATTACTCAGCCATTAAGAATGACTTTCTGATATTTACCAGTAAATGGATGGATCTGAAGACTATCATGCTAAGTGAAATAAGCCAGTCCCCCAAAGCCAAAGGTCGAACGTTTTTGCTGATATGTGGGAGCTAACCAGTAGATTAATCAGTAGATTAGACAAAGGGGAATGAAGGGAAGAGAGGGGTAAAGGAAAAGTAAAGACAGTGGAATGCATCTGAAATAATTTTCCTGTGTACATATATAAATACACCATAGTGAATCCTACCATTGCTACATCCAAAAGAATGGGGTCCTAATTAGAATAAGAGATAGTCCATGCTTGTATAATTATACCAAAATGAATTATACTGTCATGTATAAGTGAAAAGAACTAATAATAATAACAACAACAACAACAATAATAATAATAAAAAGATATGATCAATTTTCAATGACCTGACCTCTGAAGAGTGGTGTATTGGCAATCAAGCCTTCAATACATGAGCTTTTAGGGAACATTATATATTCAAACCATAACAAGATCCAGTCAGCAGCTAAATGAAACACAAATGCTATAGAGGAGAAAAAGTTCCTGAGAGCTAGACTGTGAGCTGAACCCCAACAAATGCTATGAGATTTTTCTTATGTAATCATATTGAATTGATGAGCACATCCTTCTAAGTCTTGGTTAGTCCGTGCTTGGATGAGACCTAATTCCGGAAAGGTAAAATGTTTAAAAATGCAGTATTTTTTAACCACTTTTTATTTTGGAATCATGAAATGCAATATCTCCAAATGTATCTAACCATTGTATTTTTATTTCACAATCACTAAATTGTTTTGTTTTATATCAAAAATATTGAAACTAAATAAGCAGCCTGAACTATAGCATTTTATTACATGTGGTGCTTTCAAACACATTTTAAATTGGAATAAGATACATTAATGCTCTCATAAGTTGGCTTGTTATGAAATGTGGCTTACATAGTTGCCCTTTCTAATAAAGCATTCTTTTTTAAATTAGTTTTAATTAGTTATATATGACAGTAGAATGCACTATGATTACATCATACAAAAATGGAGTATCGGGGCTGAGGTTATGGCACAGTGGTAGCATGCTTGCCTAGCATGTGTGAGGCACTGGGTTCGATCCTCAGCATCACATAAAAAAATAAAATATATTCTGTCCACCTACAACTAAAAAATAAATGTTTAAAAAAATGGAGTATCATTTCTCATTTTTCTTTTTGTAATGATGTAGAATCACACCAGTTGTGTAGTCATATATGTACATAGAGTAATAATGTCTGATTCATTCTATTATCTTTCCTACCTCCACACCTCTTCCCCTCCCTTACTCTCCTCTACCTAATCTAAAGTAACTCTATTCTTCCCAACACTCTGCCCCCCGCCCCGGCACCTTTATTGTTACTTAGCATCCACATATCAGAGAAAACATTCAGCCTTTGGTTTTTGGGGACTGGCTTATTTTGTTTAGCATGATATTCTCCAGCCCGACCCATTCACTAGCAAATGCCATGATTTCATTCTTTTTTAAGGCTTAGTAATATTCCATTGTGTATATATACCACATTTTCTTTATCCATTCATCTGTTGAAGGGTATCTAGGTTGGTTCCATAGTTTAGCTATTGTGAGTTGAGCTGCTATAAACATTAATGTAGTTGCATCACTATAATATGATGATTTTAAGTCCTTTGGGTATAGATTGAGGAATGGGATAGCTGGGTCAAATGGTGGTTCCATTCCAAGTTTTCTGAGGAATCTCCATTCCCCTTTCCACAATGGTTGCACCAATTTGCCGTCCCACGAGCAGTGCAATAGTGTACCTTTTCTCCCACATCCTAGCCAACATCTATTTATTTTTGCTTAAAAAATTAAGCAACAATTAAAAAATAAATAGTGAAATGAGAGTATTCTTCATTACAGAGGAGATTAATAGCAGCTTTTTAAGTTTGGAACTATTTCTCATGTTTGTGGAAACAGTGTCCATCACTTTTCTCCTCTTGAGAGCAGATATTATAGCCATTAAATACTATAGTACTTATGCTTTGCTGTTGCCAGGGGACATGTAATTTTCTTAAGATTGAGATTCAAAAAATCCATGTCTTCCACTAGGCAACCAATGAACAATGGCTATACCTACAAAAAAGAGGGAAAAAGAGCAACAAAAATAAACTTGTAGCCGGGCGCGGTGGCTCAAGCCTGTAATCCCAGCACTTAGGGAGGCTGAGACAGGAGAATCACGAGTTCAAAGCCAGCCTCAGCAATGGCGAGGCGCTAAGCAACTCAGTGAGACCCTGTCTCTACATAAAACACAAAATAGGGCTGGGGGTGTGGCTCAGTGGTCGAATGCCCCTGAGTTCAATCCCCAGTACCAAAATAAATAAATAAATAAATAAACTTGTATAAAATAGGAAAAAAATATTTCAAAATAGGAACTAATAAATGCTATGATATCTATAGAAGGCATTGCTTTGTTAACTATTCACAAATGTTAAGCCAGTTATATATGTTAAAGTATTCCACTTCCTTTAATAAAATATGGTTAATTTAGTGTATTAAATATGATATGATGTGTATCTCTAAAAAAGGGCCCAAGACCTGTAAAGACCTTGAGTTTAAGGAGGTACTTCTGTCTGATCAAGCTTTTTTAAAATATGGGGTTTGTTAAACATGACTTCATTTCTCCATTAAGTAACATACCCAAGGTACATGTGTGAGTCAGCATTTTATTGCAGTGACTAAATACCTGAGATAAATTAACTTAAAAGATGGAAAGGTTTCTTTTGGCTCATGGTTTTAGAAGTTTCAGTCCATCACTGCTTGGCTCTATTGCTTTGGGCCTGTGGCAGCACAGTACATCATGGAAAGAGCCAGAGGAAGGTTGTTCACTTCATGGTGACCTAGAAGCAGAAAGAGAAAAGAAGGGGCTAGGGCCCTGATGTCCCCTTCAAGGGCACGCCTCCGATGTCCTATCTCCTTTCCACTAGGCTCCACCTGAAGTTTCCCCTACCTCCCAAAAGGGCCAGAGGCTAGTGACTAAACCTTTAGCATATAGGCCTTTGGGGGACACTCCAGATTTAAATGATACCAGTACATTTAATCTATCAACAGGCGTTATAAATCTCTACCTCTGTCTGCAGCCTCGATTAATAAAGGCTGGTTGGCTCAGGCATTTGCTTCTGCTGATTATATTATTTGTAATACTTGTGGAATGATTACCTCTATTTGTCCACTGTTTATTCTTCATTGAATACACAGTTGAACCTGCTGTTAGGTCAGACTTGGAACAAACCATTCAGTGCTCTTCTCCACTGACCTCCCAGTTTGTGGTAGTGCAAACTAACATGTCTCTAGGTTGAAATGTCAAATTCTAGCAAGACGAAAATGGATCCATCTTGGGTCAATTATCCATCTCTGCTCAGATCAACTGTGGTCAAGGAGGCAGAATAAAAACTTGTCCCAACAAAGTGTGTGTATGAGAGAATGGGAGGTCATAATGTGATCCCTAGAAAACAGCAACAGACAAGAATTAAGTGCTGGGTCTTGGGAGGTTTGAAACCAGGGCACTGAGGGTGGTAAAGACAGGATATCACACATCTCAGCTGGTGGTGGTCCTGGTTCACTTCTGTTGTGCTGGTGGATTGTGATGAGCACAGTCACGAGTGGAGAAACGGGGCCTTTAGTCTCGCATAAGGAGGCACAGGGTGATACTCTCAACCCCACATATGGGTTGCCAACCTTTTCTTAAGAAAGACTGTGACACTCTTGGCCCAAGGGCTCACAGGACAGGAATCAGGATCCCCAGGCCATAGTCTTTTAAAAATTTTTTGTCTTTTATGTGACTTAAGAATTTCCATGGAATATCAGGTTTAGAAGCATCTACTTTGGGGTTTACTGCCAAATATGTTTTTTATATAGTTACATTTTTACTTTAATGGGCATCACAAAAAATAACTAAAACATCAAATCTGCAAAATTTATCTCATAAAAGAGTGAATCATTTCAAAAGAAGGATTCAATAAATAATAGTGCCGAGAGCACTACAGCAAAAATTGTGGGAGTGGCTTGCTTCCGCTCATTAATCAATCCAACACGTAATCTGCATGCAAAGTAGGAGACTGTCAGCACGCAGTGATTCAGTCTAACCCCAAACAGCTCTGCAAGCCAAGTTCTCGTCCTACCTCGCTGCATCTCGGCCAGGTCTCTTCTGCCTCTATGGTTTGGTTTGGTTTTGTTTCCTACTAGTATTGGCACCATCTCCAAAACTATATAAAATTATTCTATTGCCCTCTTCCATGGCTGTCCTTTTAATATCTGAAGACAATACTCACAATCTTCAGGGCTACCTATTCCTAAGTCCCTTTCTCACCAAGAATCTTTACATTGTCTTGTCATTTTCTGAATAAAGAAAGCCTATTCCACATCTCAAGAGCAGATATTTCTCATGCAACCCACTTCTGCTGAGCTCCAGGAGAATGATGTCTTATTGTTTCCACGTGGCTCAAAGTTTTGAAATTGCTGCATAAAAATTACCTTGTATCATCCCCCTCTCACTCTGTAAAGTAGGCACGTTATATTAGCTTCCACTTACAGGATTCAAAAATTAAGGAACAAAAATATTAGTGATCTCTTTTAATTAGAAAACAAAATTTATGAGCATAAAATGAAGTTTTCATAAAATAATTAACCTTTGGATTTTTTTGGTAACCTACTATTTATATAATCACTATGTCATAAAACATCACAATCCAAGATAGAAGGTGGAATAAATGGAGGGTAAGAAATAAGAACTAAATTAGAAAATTAAAAGAAAAGCATATGGTATCTGGGAAGAGGCAGATGAGTAAAACAGAGGAATAATATAGGAAGTATGACATATTATTTGAATATTTTATACTAGATTTGCTCTCTTCATATTGGCTTTTGAACTTGAGCTCCCTAAAACAAGAGCCTCCTGCTTCAGTGGTACTAGGGAAGTTTTTCAGAAACAAATCTATTTTCTAAGGAATCGAGGGAGCTTCAAGTTTGCTGATTTTGTAGGAAGATTGCCATGATTCAGCACAAAGTCATACTCATTGATAAGATTTATTACAGTGAATAGACCATAAAGCAAAATCAGCAAATGGAAAAAGTGCATGAGATAAAGTCTGGAGGATCTGGGAGCCAGGTTGAAGGGGCCTATCCTAATAGAGTACAGGACATGTTTGTTAACTCTTCCAGCAACAGTTCACACAACACGTGTGAAATGTTGTCTTCCAGGAAAGCTCCTCAGAGACTTAGTGCCCAAGATTTTTACTGAGAGATGGTCATGGTGCCAGCAACTGCCTATCATGTACCAAAATTCCCAGATGCAAGAAAAGTAGGGATTCAGCATGAATGACAATGTTGTTTTTATCAGTTAGGGGCCATTTGATATCAGTGTGGGGAACTGCTTCCCTGTGAAGTTCCCCACTGCCAGCCAATGGCCCATCTTTAGGCAGAACGTTCCAAGGACATTGGTTTCAGGCTTGCTATGTGAGCTGATTTGCACACGTGAAGTAAATGTCTCATCAAGCCAAAGGCTTCACTAGAATCTCAGGTTGATCATATTCTAGAACAGAATTGTATTCCCCTGGGAAGAAAGAAACACAGGCACTCCAAATATATACATACCAGTCATCAGGAATTGGGACTATGGGTAGAGGAAAATGAGAGATACAGGTAGTTAATGAGTGAGTCCCCCTGTTGGATACCTAAATCTATAGTTTTCTCAATGACCTTTAACGAATGTGATTTTCCAGTACCATAAGTTAGTTCCTGTGACCAAGATATTTCTGCCCCTTAAATCTAACCTAAATCTTTCCTTCTTATTGAATTATATCTTTTTATCTGACTTAGGAGAGCCTTCTATTCCCCTTAGAAGCTCTGTTGGCAGCAGCATGACAGCCATCAGAACCCATCATGACATCTACATTAAGGCATATCCCTAAGAAGGGAGCATTTGATCCTTGTATCTTGAAATCAATTTTAAACTTAAACATACGTGAAATAAAAGCAACGGATCTGGGTTACATGAAGAAAGTGTCAGGAGCTCAGATGTCTTTCAGAGGAAACCTATTCACTGAATAGCTGTATCTCTTTGGAGAATTAAACCTCCAAAACTCAGTTTTCTCATTGGTACAATGAGGGAGACAAGTTATATGCCCTGTAAAGTTTCTTCAGATTCTAAACCTCTCATTCTGTGCGTTTTGCAATCATGTCACATACAATACCATTGATACAATTAAAAAGTCACAATGCTCTCGATTCAAGTGCTCTCTTCCAACTCAAATTCAGGGGCAGGATGGGCAGGGAGCAGAGAGCTTGGAGTTGAAGGGGAAAGACATCCAAGGAAAAAGTTGTAGGGATTCAAAGAGTATCCAAATATAAAAGGTATTTCCCAAATGTTCTCACTAGTCAAGAACTTTTATTTGGATTACATAGCACTATTTCCTGTGCTCCAGCTGCACTTCCCATTCTTAGTTTTTAATATTAAAGAAAAAGGCACATTAATTTTTTAAAACAGGAAATGATAGGGCAAAGACTCCATAAACAGCTGAAATGTTAATCACACAAAGGCTCCCAAAGCAATTTCGCTCTGGACACCTCATGGTTATGCATTACAATAAGAATTTTCTCAGAACACTGACCACAGAGCAGGCTGCTGAGCAAGTGACACCAAAGGCAGCTAGAATTCCTCTTGCCAGCTCTTGGGCAGGGGGCAATAGGAAAGAATGTTCCAGAAAAGAGATGGCATTGATGGTGTGGTGACTGGAAATGGTACTTAACCCATGTAAAGGAACGACTAGGTACTCAGTCTATAATACTGCAATGGATTTCAACAGCTCATGAAAGAATCTAATTATCATCCTGGTTTCACAGGGAAGGTAGGGAGCTTCCTTAAAGTCACAGTCATGCAATGCACACATCCCCACAATATTAAATCAACAGCACAAATTCATTATCTCAGTGTTTCTATGGGTCAGGAGACTACACACATGTTCTCTGGACCCTCTGTTCAGGGTCTCAGCATGTGTATTCGAGAGGCTGTTCAGGGCTAGGATTATGTGAGGTTTGTAGGGTTTTGGGTTTTTGTTTTTTTTTTAAGCTCCATAGTTATTGGCAGAATTAATCTTCTTGTGGTTGTATCACTGAGGGTTTTTTGTTTTTTTTTTTGCCAACTGTCAATCCAGACCCCTCTGCCCCTGAGGTCGCTTACAGTCCTTGTCATGTGATCCTCATAGGCAGTTTACAACATGGCTGTTTGCTCCCAGATCGGCAGAATCATTACCTTTCTGATGTTTCACAGGTATTCTCTGATTAGAACAGGGCCACCCAGAATAATTTACCCATTAGTTAACTTCAAGGGAATCTGTTAGTAACCTAATCACAATATCCAGTTATATTCACAGGTTCCACCCACACTTAAGGGAGGAGATTATACAGGGTGTGGAACACTGAGGGTCATCTTAGAGTTGTGCCTGCTATACAAAGTCAGTAAATGTGACAGCCAAAGCCTGGCTTCAGGTCTGTTCCCCTCCAGAGCCTCCATAGCACACTTCACCCAGCTCCTGTTGAAGCAGCAGCCATGTCAACTGATCCAGGGAATGAGGAGAGATAGGTAAAGCCCTGACTGGCCTGTTATTACCCAGGGAGAGGAGTGGTACCAAGTTCTAGTGCCCAAGCTTCCCTGTCAAATGTCACCTCTGAATGGGATCATTCTGAGTTTTTTCAAAAACTAATGTTTCTGGCTATAGAGGCTCCAGGCTATTGACCCAGCATCAGTGGCTAAATTTTCTCACATCTTAGATCATCCCAAGGTTCCTGCTTACATTCTTCTCATCCTTTCTGCCATATTTATGGAGTGCCCACTATAAGCTAAGAACTCTATCACCAAAGATACACAGAGGAAAAGACAAGACCCTCAAGATTTGTGTCTTGTGAGAAAGGCATAAGAGTGAATAAATACAAAATAAATGTGTTTAGGGAGAGATCTGTCTTTCTATATCTGGAAGATACTCTATCTGCCTGAAAGAGTTTGGAAAGATTCCACAGAATTCAATCTAACTCTTGGAGGAAGAAGAGGTTGTTGAGTGGATCAGGTGAGAGTATGCAGAGGTTGGAGGGGTCAGTTGAGGGAAAATTGCAGAAAGAGGAAATATCTTTCTTAAAACACCTCAAGTGAGTCCCCATTGACTTATAATAAAGTCCAGAGTCCTGAATATGACTTAGAAGTTCCTATGTGATCTGACTTTTTTTCCTTTTAGACAATGTCCCCGTGTACCTGCCATTTAGACTCACCACTGGTCCTTCAAATGTGGGTTATTCTTCTGGAATATTCTTTACCCATGCATTTCTACTACAGTTAATGCCTGAACCCATCTTTCCACAGCTGTATGCATGCACATGTACACATACTCTCCCTTTCTCCCTCCCTCTC
This sequence comes from Xerus rutilus, assembly GCA_028644305.1. Classification (NCBI taxonomy): domain Eukaryota; kingdom Metazoa; phylum Chordata; class Mammalia; order Rodentia; family Sciuridae; genus Xerus; species Xerus rutilus. Next base: position 163,205,858 of record CM053400.1, on the reverse strand, counting down.
TCTCTCTCTATCATTGTTCTCCTCATTGCTATATATTCTTCCAGTCTTGGGTTGGACATCACTTCCTCTAGAAATCTTTCCTCAGTGCTAAAGCTCTGATTTAGAAGGTTCATCCTAAGCATTTCCATAGCATTCTATGCATTCTCTAGCATAGTGGTCAACATACTGCCTTGTGTCTGCCTTTCTAAAGCTACTGGAAGATACAACATAATCAAGTTAAGAAAGCAGGACTGTCTTTTTAATTCCTCATCTTCAATGTTTACTAATTATTTAGTAGGTGCCCAAGTAGATGAAAGATACAGAGACAACCTCTTGTCTGTGCACATTGGAAGAAAACTAGACTGAATAGAAATTCAACAGCTCAGGTGTCCCAGAGTCTAGCACCTGCACTGAAACACCTGATACAAGCATTGGCAGAGAATTTTTTTAAAATACATGGTATGAGACTGATTAAACAAAGATTAGAGAAAAGAGAGATACTTCCTAAAGCAAACTTTGGGAATTTTGATTTTCTATTAGAATCATAGTCACGAAATCAGAACTGTTTTTCATAGTTGGCCAATCTTAGAATGTAAGTGTATCAGTCAGGAGAGGTTAACTTTTGCTGTAGTAACAAATCTCAAAAATTATAGTGACTTAAAATAAAGGTTTAATTATTCTCCATAATACATGACCATTAGCTGCTCTAAATATTTGTTACTTCAGGATTCAGACTTGGAATATCCTCTATCTCAGACACAGCTATGGCCAACATAGCAGAGAGAAGAGACCTGGAAATCTGACAAATCTGATATGTTCATCTTGGAAGTGATACTTGTTACTTCCACCCAGGGCCCATTTAACAAAGCAAGTTCACATGCCACTCCGGACTTCAAGGTGGTATAGAAGCATAATGCTCACACAGGAAGAATTTATTCAAGAAAGGAAAGTGAATTTTGGATAAACAGTAATATAATCCCTCACACCTGGGATCAGCAGGCTGTAAGCTGGTGTTCTACACATTTGGACTTTCACTTTCCATTATTCAGAAATTATGTTTTACGGTAGAGCTCTTCCGTCAGAGAAAGAATACAAGTCAGCATTCTGGAGCAGAGAAAGATTCCAAATGGTCAAGTTAGGAAGGCCCTGGTGGTTCACACAGTAACCACTGTTGGTAGAAGGTGATTGACCTCCCCATGGAAACTGGGCATAGTGGTAAAGCTAAATCCAACTCTCAAATCACTGTTCTCAAAATTTAGAACCCTAATTGTATTGCCTACCCACAGCTAACCCAACTTCATCTCTGTGAATCAAATTCAGGGTTTCCCCCAGCATGGATGTGGATCCGGGACTGGAGGCTGATTTATGGTCCTCCTGAGAGAACCCCTTAGTGCAATGAGTTACAATGAGGCTTTTCTCAAACCAATTCTCCTTGCTCTGTTGAGAGAGGCTGTAATTACACTCAGTTCTTTGCTTGTTTTATAGCTTTGTACTGACATAGTGAGAACATCTACAATAAAAATGTCTATGGGGCTTTGTTTCTTTTTGTATAAATCCATTGTCTGGAATCTATCAGAATGAGTCCATTTCGAAAGTAGTGCCTTGCTCAACTAAAATCTGTTGTCTTTGTTTTATCCAAACATAGGCATTGGCATGAAGCTTAAACTAAGCTCTCATATGTACTTTAAAGTAAAACACAAAAAGAAAATAAATAAATAAACCATCTCTGATCCTCAGTTGATTCTGCTCCTAAAACCTCTCTGTTTCTTTTCCATGCTTCTGGACTGCTAATGACCACTACTCCTTCATTACTAGTTTTTTTTCCATCTATTTTGGTTGTATAATCTGATGGCTGCCTTCACTTATGAATTGTCCAAATCTTAAAGATGGCACAAAATAACAGTGGAACAGGGAGCCATTTTTAATGTAGAATCTATGATTTACTTAGACTTTTGCCCTTAGTTTTTAACATAAGCTTTTTAATTATCAATACTATATATTCCTCAAATTTTCTATTGAAAACAAAGAATGCATGTCTAAATATTCTCAAATCTTTAATAAAACAATACTTGCATATTAGTGAAGAATATTAGCATATGTTCACCGAGTTCACTACTTTAGTATCTCTTGTTTTCTTTTTTGATAGATTGAGGATTGTATTTTTTTTTCTTCTAACATATTTATGGTACAAATATGCAAGTTTTGGTGCAAAGAACTAGACAAATCATGGACATGTGAAGGAACTGGAGGAAAGATTGGGCTCTAAGAAAGAAAATAAATGCTTGCTGCCTACAAGGAGGTTAGAATCTAGATTTTTTTAAAAAATAGTTCTTGACACTTTTAAGATTTGGAATCTAAAATGTGTTCAAGGTCTTCTACCCCTTGGGCTGGATTTTGCCCTCTCCTTATGCTATCTCTAGCAAAAGGTGCAGAGGGGTGATTTATGCAGTTTACTTTTGAACAGCTCCCAAGACTAGGAATTTGATAAGTGAATTCACCTTCTAATGATTTGTTGCTCTGAATTTGATATCCACACCCACATACATACATATATAACACAGGTATAGTATTTCCCTAAGGGTTCTCTAACATAAATAAACTAAATGATGTCAAGTTAGACAAGGGGAATTCTTCAAAGAAAGCCAACTTGGCATACAGAATCCAGACTTGGGGGGAGAACATTCAAAAAAATAGAGGGTATCTCTGCAAAGCTGTTTCTCTACAATGCTAGAATTTGGAAAAGCTGAGAATTTGGTTATTTGAACAGGAATATTCCTAGAAACGTCACTGATTAGTGAAAAAATTACTGGAATCGGACAAGTAAGCCGTAATTATGCCCTGAGTGTCTAGGAAATTAACTTCCTCTGTGATTTAATTTGACCAGCAGAGCTTTGTGTGATTTCAGTCTGGACTATAGAAGGAGGCCATTTCTCTTTCTCTCCTTCCTGCAACACAGCTAAGATAATCTCAAGTCCACTGCTAGACACCACTGTGCTAAAACACAATACCCTTTACTTTTAATTATTTCTCTACACATAGAATTACACATGTTCACTACAGAAATGATTGAAAATGAGTAAAATGTAAAAAAGAAAAATTGTGGGCATCATTTCTCAGAGATGAAATTTTAACACATTTGGTACATCTCCTACTAATCTTTCTCTAAGATTGTCTTCATCTACATCGCCCTATCTACACACTTATGCCCACACAACACACCACACACACACACACACACACACACACACACAAGATGGCAATCCCATCAGTAGAAAATTATTTAATCTCTGCACTCCTTAGTCTTCTTATCTGCAAAATGCAGATAAAATAATATCTACATGGATAGTGCAAGGATTAAATAAGTTGGTATCTGTAACATGGTTAGAGTCTTGTCTGGCTCTTTCTCTTTATTAGAACTTGGTTGAAATGGAACCTCCTCAAAAAGCCTTCCTTAATTCCCTATACAAGATACCCTCCCTTTCTCCTTCATTTGCTTTATATCATTGATTGCCACTTGAAACCACTTGTTTATTGTCTATTGTCTTAAGTAGGATATAAAATGCAGAGAGAAGGGCCTTTGCTTTTGACTTTCTCCCCCCATTGTCCAGAACGTGGCCTGGAACACAGTGTTAGATTGGGTAAACATATACTGAATAAGTTATGACAATTTTATTAAATGTCACTGAATAAATTTAATGGCTGCATAATATTCCATTGAATAAATGTAAAATGACTTGCTATTTCTTTTGGTTCAATGTTATGATGAGCCAACTCATAGTCCCCTATTTTCCACATCCTAATCTTTTCTCCCTGTGATGGTTACCTTATATGGCAAAAGGGCCTTTACCGATGTGATTAGGATGAGGATCTTAATCTTAAAGGATAAAGCCTAAAAGATGGGGATACTTTTCCTGGACTCTGCACATGGCCCACTGTAATCACAGCAGCCAGAGTTAGAGAGGGCCATGTGATGATGGAAAGGGATTGAACGATGCCCTTGAAGTTGGAAGAGGGCCACAAGCCCAGGAACGTGGGCTAGCAGCCAGCAGAGCTAAAGAGGAAGAGGAAAGGATTACTCCCTCCAAGCCCCCTGGAATGTTCCAACCCCAACATCTTTACTTTAGCCCAGCAAACCTGATTTCAAACTTCTGACTTCAAAATTGTAAGAGAATAAGTTTGTGTTATTGAATGCTATGAAGTTCAAACATATTTGTCATGGCAGCAACAGGAGGCTAATACAGATTTTTAGGTTTCTTATTTTTCTCTAAATGTTTCCTGTTAAAATGGTTCTGTGATAAACTTCCTTTTCAGATACTTTTTTCTGCACTTCTAGCGATTTCATTAGAATGGATTCCTAGAAGCAAGATTCCTGGAACCTTGAACCATCTAACGGCATGCCCTGGGTGGCTGGGTAAGTGCTGAGCAATACGAACAGCTGTTCAAAAAGAGCTCCCTATTTTGAACCATAGCCCCAGGCCTGGATAGTATTAACCCACTTGTGCAACACTGTCTGGCAAGCACAAACAGATCACTTTTCAGGGGAAGCAAGGCATATAAAAAACAAGCAAAAACACAAATGTTTTTTTAAAGCTTGTTCCTTTCCCTTCCATTCTCTTCCCATTGACTGAGAAGGGCAGGAAAGAGTTAAACTGTAAGACCAGAAAAGGCTCAAGTTTAGCTCCAAAGATTTAGAAATGCCTTTGATACCTGCCAGATGGGCCTTTGAAGTGCAAAACATGAGCAGATCCCTAAGGGAAGGCTGACACAGAAGTCCTGACCTGAGAATTAATCAGAGAAGCCACTGGGTGTGAACAGACAGAACTTCAGTGGGTGTGGTTGGCATGAACTCTTTGGCCAGGGTGGTCTCCATGGCAAGAGAGAGCCATAATTTACTCGGGGGCCAGGTGATGAGTGTGCAGGCTCTCAGGGCAGAGGGTGTCAATATCCATCACTCAGAGCAGGTGAAAAGCAAATTACAAATCATTCAGTATATAAACTTGTGAAGGATGAACATTTCTGTTTTCTAAAACTTTCCCATTTTATGCCTTAGGACCTTGGATCTCTGTGTGTTTTATGTACCAGCAGCACAGTCTCCACAGAGGAGTGAGACTCTCAAGAACTTAAGGAATCAGAATCTACCTTCTAACAGTGCCTCTCACGTGAATCTTCTGCATGTTAAAGACTGAAACACAAGTCCTAGAGTCTAAGTTGCAAAAAAGCAAAGTGTTTGCTGGTTTTATTCAGTATTGTATTTTCAGTGACTCAAATAGTGCCTAGCATTACTTGGAAGGGCTCAATAAATACATGTTTCATGAATGATTGAACAAGTGAATGTACTGAAGTTTGCACACTCAAGCTGAATAGTGGAAGTTACTTGTATATTATTCTCTTGATTTTATACACACACATATACATTTAAATCAGAGAATAGTTTTTTATCCATGCCTCTCAGATACATTAGCACATAATAAAGAAATAGCTCTAAAATGAATTCCTTATCTACCCATTGTGCAAATGTAAATCCAGCTAAGACATTAACATAAGAGGCCTGAAAAGAGACTGGAGAGGTTATCCTCAGGACTGAAAGCAGGAAGAAAGTTTGTGATTCCTCCAGTGCAGGAAGTCACACCGTTCTTGGGAACAAATGGGCCAGGACTCAGAGGGGAACAGCTTCTCAGGAACACAAATTTAAAAGGGATCTGGGGCAAGTGGCCCTAAACGTGAGTACTGCTGACCTCAGAAGCATCCCGAGTCCAGCCTAGGCATAAACACAGCATTACTCTCTTCAGTTTAAGGCTCATCCTACCAGATAATGACCACATCATATTGGCCTGATGACTTGAAGATCTGGGGACACTGCACAAATCCCCCACGTGGAATGACCCTTGCAAGGGGACCACTGTCATGACTGAGATTGGATTTTCCTCCAGCTATGTGTCCAATGTGATGTCATTTAAAAGAGATAAAGTCTGATATTTGCTCTTTCAAATTTTATTTACAAATTTTTATTGTGAAAATTTTAATTATACAGAAAGGGTAAAAAGCAAAAATGCAGTGAACCCTTATTATTCATTATCCATTTTCAAGAATCATCAATATATTACCAAGCTAACTCCATCTCTATTTCCAACTCTCCATAGTGTGATGGTTATTTTTATTAAGCAGCTTCATGGTAAAATTTTGTTAAACTTAGAAAATTCTCCCATTGTAAAATTACAACTAAATAATTTTTAAAAGATTCATAAAGGTGGGCAAATATAATCACAATCAATGTTAAAGCACTTTCATCACCCCAAGATCCCTGTGCCCATTTGTAGTTTACTCCTGCTTCCTTCACAACCATGAATCTGCCTTCTATCTCTATAGATTTGCCGCTTCTAGGTATTTTCACATGCAGAGAATTGTACAATATGCAGTGTTTTGTGTCTAGATTCCTTCACTTATCATAACATTCTTGAGGATCATTCATGTTGGAGGGTCCATAAGTTCAATTCTTTTTATTGCTACACTATATTTCATTATATGGCTATACCACATTTTGTTTATGCACTCATTAGTTGAGGGACATTTAGATTGTTACCAGTTTGGGGGTTTCATATTATAATAATGCTATAAACATTCATTGGTGAGTCTTTTCACGTGCCTATTTTCATTTTTCTTGGTCAGACACCTATGTGTGGAATTGCTAGGTGCAATGGTTCAAACAATATATGAACAAAATTCATATACTGAAAATTTAATTTCCAATGCAACAATGGGACCTTGGAGGGATGATTAGGTCAGGGGTGCTACTCTCACGAATGAACTGAAGCTGTTACTGAGGGAGCAGGCCAGTTATAAAACGTGACAGTTCAGTACCACTATTCCCTCTCCCCCATCCAGGTTCTTTTGCCATGTGATGCCTCTACCATAATAAGGTGCAGCAAGAAGGCCCTTACCAGATGCAATCCCTCAATCTTGGACTTCCAACCTCCAGAACCATCATCAAATAAACTACTATTATTTATAAATTACCCAGTCTGTGGCATTCTTTCTAATAGCATAGAACAGATGAAAACACTGGTAATATTTCAGGAACTGAAAACCTGTTGTCCAAAATGGTTGCATCATTTACATCTCCACCATTAACGTGTGAGAGTTCCAGTTTCTCCACATCCCTAACTCTTGCTTTTGTCTCTTTTTCTATAATAGTCTTTCTAGTACATGTGAGTGCATACAAGGTAGGATCTTAGTGAGCTTTCAATTTGCATAACCCTAATGACTAACAATGCACAGTATCTTTTCTTATATTTACTAGTCTTTCCTATGTCTTCTTAATTCTATTTAAGTCTTTTGCCTCATTGAGTTGCTTCCATCCTTATTATTGATGTACAAGAGTTCGTTACATGGCTTGGACCAATGTTCTTTATGAGATACACGGTTTCCAAGGTTTTTCTCAAGTCTGTGGCTTGTTTTTTGATTTTCTTAATGATGTCTTTTGAGCCCCTCTGAACCTAGATGGTTACAATAACTGCTTACTCAGGGTGTGGCAGGGGCCTCATTCAGCTAAATTTAGTTCACTTGGCTGCCACAAATAACCAGGAAGCCAATCCAAATGAAAATTTTACAAAGCAAATTGAACTAAAACCTTTACAAAGCACAAAGACTTGCATCTGAGTAACTCTGATCCAGCTTCTGCCTCACGGAATGAGCAGGAGAGGGGAGCACATTCCTTTCAGGAGGGAAGGAAAGTATTCCCATCAGGGCACATATTGAGATTTTGAACCCATAGATTGATTTGGGCAGAGCTGACATCTTCCAATTCACAAACATGGAATTTCTCTCCATTTATTTAGGTGGTCTTTTACGTCTGTCACCTGGGTTTTATAATATTCATTGTTAAAAGTCTAGTATTTCTTTTCTTAAATTTAATCTCAAATAATCTATTCTTTTGAGAGCTATTATGAATGTAATTGTTCTCTAGATTTCATCTTCATATTTTTCATCACTAGTATGTAGATTTATGATTGATTTTTTATATATTGATCTTGTATCTTGTGACCTTGTGAACTCACTCATTATTTCTGGCAGTTCTTTTCTTGTGAATAACTTAGGATTTTCAGCATGTAAGTGTAACATTTTTTGCACTCGTGTGTTTGTAGAATAAGATTCATGGCAACCTAACTTTAAGTTAAATGAAAATATACTCTAGATTATTCCTATTACAAGCTTTTGCTAAAGAGGAGAGTGAGATAGGTGTCATGGGGCCATGATGGGAATCATGTAACATCAGAAGCCTGTCTTCTCTCTTCTACAGGTATAAGAGAGAGCTTTGTGGATGAAGGATTTGTCAAAATGTGCCCATACAAACAGGAATGTATCAGAGAGGACAAACAGGGAGATCTGCTGCCTTTAGAAGATTGCATGGCCTGACACATGTGCTTGGGAAAATTCCAGGAAGAGAGAAGAGATCATCAAGAGCAAAAGCAATATAGTAAACAAAGAGATGCAGAGCCAAAAGCAATGCGTTAAAGTGTAAAAAGAGACATTTTCCCCACTTTTTGGGTTGTGTAGATAATGGTGCAAAATTGGCATTTTGAACCTTGCACAGAATAAACAATTCAAAAACACAAGAAAAAAGCAGTTAAAAAAGAAGGCATGGCCAATGGCTAAGTTGTTGATACAAAAATTGTAAAATCTTTGTATTGTTATGTAATTTAGTCCCAACATATCACTGAGTTAGTATGTGTAAAATACTTAGCTTTAGTTAATAGTGATTATTCAATAAATGCTTTTAATAATAAGTATTACTACTAATCTCCAACTAAATTAGAAACATTCTGTGACTCCCTATAACCAAAATTTATAAAGGTAAGGGTGGTTCCTTGCTCAATTTTATGGCTATTTCAGAGACAATATCATGGCACAAAGGATATAGATAAGGTAGCCCATGATAAATGAGTACTTCAGCAGAGAAGGAAATAAGGAAGAAGAATAAAAGGGGGGACTAATCACTCATTGAAATAAGATTAAAAGTGATTGTGGAGAGACTAATACATGTACCTGTATCAGTCCACTTATATTACTATAATTAAATACTTGAGGCAAGCTAACTTTGTCAAGAAAAGAAGTTCATTTAGCTCAAAGTTCGAGAGGTTCAAAGTCCAAGATCAAGCAGGTGATCAGGGCCCATTGGTTCTGCCACTAGTGAGTGCCTAACAGTGGGTACTGTCTAAATGGCAGAAGTTCACATGGGAGGAAAAGCTCATACCTCAAAATTGGAGAACAGAGAGCTGTTCAGAGGTTGAACTTGTTCATATATCAACTGGCTCTGGCAAGAGTATAGGGATTCCCACGAGAGCCACCTCTACCCCTTCTGAGGATAGCTCCCTCAAAAATTTAAGGACCTTCTAAGCGTTTCCACCTCTTAAAGGCTCCACATCATCCCCTACCCTGCCACCAAGCTTTCAGCACATAAACCCTAGGGAATACGTTCAAACCACATCCAACCCATAGCAATATCTGAAATGCATACATCTCTATATATGTGTGATTATAGTCAGAAAATCTATTTCAAGCTAATCCACAATCATTTAATTGCATCTGTACTTTTTAAATACCAGATTAAGAAACAAACTCCCTTTTCATTATACTTAAAAACCTGACACATGATCTGCCAAAGGAAGGGGGGTAGGCATCATGTGGCCTGAGATTCCAACCAGATGGGGCCTGCCTGACCCAGAAAGTTTCAGAAGGGATCCTCCCCTACTGGTCCCTCCCCTCCTTTGCCCTGGTTAAGGGTGGAGTTGTCCAATCCAGCATGGTTACCACATCATTGACTTGGGGTTGTCCCTACATTTGGTTCATTTGTCTATAACACAACCCAGAAAGCAAGTTCAACTGTAGCTTTTCACAGCCTACAGAGCCCAAGTATCTGGAGAAACCACCTCTGTGGGTCCCAGCAACTGTGGTCCAAGTAACCTGATGCTAAAGCCAGACTGATAGGATGAATCTTGGGAGCGGCCCCAGAAGCATCCTGAATGTTCTCAGGTAGAAAGAATGCCCAGGTGGCGTTCTCTGCACCTCCAGGGAAAAAGACATTACCTGACCCCTTAGCCTGTCCTCTTGGGAGCAGACAGATCATCTTATAGCTAACAGCTAACAGGGAGAAAAAGGCCCTGTTGATACATGAAGCAGGCAGCAGTCACACTGATCTCCTTTCTGTGTGGTCTCTGCCTTATAGCCTGGCAAACTGTGTCTACTACCTCAGGACACATTTGCTCTGAATGGAATGAACATTCTAGACTCAACTTGTGCCACTTGGAAAGTAAAGTCATTCCACTTCTCTGATCCTCCATTCCTGTTTCTATAAATTGGGGATTTAATAATTTCTTTTTTGTCTTTTTTATTTGTTCATATTAGATATACATGACAAAAGAATGTATTTTTACATATCATACATGTAAAGAGTATAACTTCCCATTCTTCTGGTTGTACATGATGTGTATTTACGTTGGTCATGTATTCATATATGCACATAGAAAAGTAACATTCAATTCATTCTGCTATCTTTCCTATTAGGAATGTAATAATTTCAACCTGAAAGGTAAAAAGAACATGTTCTCTGTTAGGTCAAAGCACTTCATACATAGGCGCCAAAAATATTGGCAAACTGCCTCCACATTGTGATGTCTAAACATGGTCCACATATTAATGTTTTAGTGGATAAATGCAGAGTCAATTTTCTCATCAGCTTTCTTTTTAAAACATCTTTAAATTGTAAGACATATATGTATGTTTTATTTTCATAGGTTCTATAATGCATTTTCATTTATATTAAAAGAGCTAGGTCCATTAGCCTTACCCCCCACCTCAAGTGGGTCCCTGTACAAAAAGATACTGTTTATCATGGCTCTAATTGGTTCCCTTGCTTTAGTCTGATATTCTGAGATCCCTTCTTCCCACTCTCGCCAGCCTGCTTGGGCTCAAAGACAAATCTGAGGTTGACTCCTCTTTTTCCCTAATGACCCATGTCCAATCAGTCAAGTCTTAGGCAGATTCTGGCCCCTTAATATCTCTCAAATCCATCCATTTCTCTCCATCCCACCTGGCATGCCTCCATTTTAATCACTATCATTTCTCACCTGAAACTAACAACCCAGTCGCCCACATGATCCCTCAGAGTAGCCCTGTGTTGCTCTTTACTTCCAATCCTTTCTCCACACTGCAGCTAGAATGATCTTCCTGAAGTGCAAATTGTATCGTACAACTCCTTGTTGGAATCTGTGATTGTCAGGATAATCCAGGTGAAATCCCCAGATGCTATGCCTGGCCTGCCTGCTCTTGGGGCCATGCTTCAGGGTCCAACCCTTGGGCAGCTCCCTTCCCTCCCCTTGTTCTCTGCTGCTGCTATTGCCCTTTCCATCCAGCCATTGCTGACTCTGAAAGGAGCCTGTGCCATGTTCTTACACTGTCTTCCCTCTGCATGTGTTGTTCCCTGCACCAGGAAAACTCTCATTTACCACTCCCAGTCCCTGCACAAGCCCGGTCCTCGTATCAGCCCCATCACGGCCATCACCTCCTCTGGGAATCCTTATTGGGACACATAAGCCTGGGCTAGGTGCCCTTGCTATGTTTTCTCAGCACTTTCCACACTCTGGAACTTACTTATCCACATTTGCCCTTACCTATTTTCTATTGTATCTCCTTATCCAGGCTATTGGCTTTCTAAGGGCATGAATTGATCCATGTCCCTGTTATATCCCAGTAATGGATACAATATTCTCAGAATTCTTCCCATCTCCCAGCTACTGGGAGTATTGATTGTTATTGTCTCAAAGTCATGATATAACTTCAGGCTGCAAAGACTTCCTTGTGCATGTTACAGCCCCTTTCAGGGAGAATGGGTCACCAATGGCTGACTGACATAGGAATGGAAAGGCCTGCTGTCCTTGCTTCTATGGGACAGCTCAGCTCCAGAGCTTCCAGCACAACTGGACTAGGTCTCTGTTCAATTGCATTAAGCAATGCTTTTTCCCCTGACCAATCTAAGCTCCTCTCTTACTTTTTTGTAGTTGTATCTCCCAAGGTTATTCTCTAATAACCCTTTTCACACAATTCACACAATTCCCAGTCTCAGAGTTTAATCCCAGAAGATTCAGTCTAAGAACTCCTCACCACCCAACATAGTCTCTGGGATATAGTAAACACTCAATGTGTTTGACGAATGAACAAATGAGTGGATAAATGCCTTTTAAGGCCAATTCTCAGAGTGGGAAATATATTATTGGTGTTTCCATTTCTAGGGCCCAACTGCTTAGTTCTTGACTGCTTGCTTGCTTGACTTATCCTTCAAATGTTCTCTCTATAGGACTAAGGAAACCATCTTAGGGAGCATAAAATTCTTTTCCTTTTCATAACGTCCAAAGTGATACAAGTGAAAAGCTTTAAGGAATATAATATCACTGTGCATGATAATGAACTTTTCTGCCCTTAAAAGAAGAAAAAAGTTATCTTGCAAATTACAAAGCCGTTAGAAAATACTTTGCTTTTCATTAGGGGTTAGAGGGACTCTGCTCTCTCTAAGGATTAAGATAATTTTAGAGTAAGTTCAGTGATACTATAACCAATCTAATTTCTAATCATCAGAGTTGTTTTTAAGGTATAGCTTCAGGATAACCTCCAAAGCAATCTGTCTTGGGGAACACATGCCTACATGGATGATGCCATAGTTCTGCAGCACCAGAAACCTCCTCCAGTCCTATTTCTTAGCTCTTGGGATATCAAAAGAAATCCCTTGTTGCCCCAAACAAGCAAACAAACAAACACAGGATGCTATTCTAGACTCAATGACTTGAACTTGGGGGCTGTCTTCATGAGTGGAATCACAATGGATCTTGGAATGACCCATGAGGAAGTCAACAAGATAAGGCTCTCTGATAGAGGGACAAAGCCAGGGATAGGGAAGTCAGGTCTGGTGCTCAAAGAGGACCAATTTAGAGAAGGGTAAATTTCTTATTCAACACATACGCCCAGATACAGACACACCACACTCACATGCATACACACACAAACACACACACATATTTTGGACCCTGATTTAGTTATGTTAGTTTGTGGCTTTGAAAATTTTCATCCTGTACAGCAATGTCTTTCATGCCCAGTCCTTCAATAAAGAAACTTACGTTAATGTGTATATGCATAAACACATCTTGTCATTCTAAAGTGGTGGTTCTGGGGAGATAAAGGTAGAGAGGAAAGGAGAGAGAGAGCAACAGCTTAGGAGGACTGATTTTCTGCACTTTTCCATGTTAAGGTGCATTACAGAGAGTAGGGGGCTACCACCAAGTGAAAAGCACCAGGGAAGAAGCATGATGATAACAAACATCTTCCAAGTGGACAATCTCAAAAACTCCATGACCTTCAACCTGTGCTTGCCCACAACAAGCCAAGAGAGAAACCTCTGGGTCACATTATCTATCCCTCCAGAAGATTCACAGTGCACACCAACATATAAAAGCCTTTAAGAAATTCTATTAGTAGGGAAAATGACTTAATTTCTTTTAGGCTGATCTGTGCAAAAGCTACTGATGGATATGTACTGGTATGTGTGGGACCTTTTTCTGAACTAAGTGACATAGTCAATGGAAGGGTTTATTTTAATGATAGAGTGGCAAAGCCAAGCAAGACATTCTTGGAGATTTATGTGGCCATTGGACACAAGCTAATTTGAAATCAAGAGTGAATGGAGACATGGACCCTGTTAAGGGACTGCTACAATGTTTAAATCTCAGTTGTTATCAGATATAGAATGATAAGGGATGAGAAAAGGAAAATCAAGAGAGCAATTGGTGAAAATGGAAAATGGAATTGACTGGACTTGGTCACTGACTTCTGTAATGATGGGGAGGCAGGGACAAGAAGAACTCATGTAATCATAAGAATTTGGAACAAATAAATGACCTCTGAGGTTATCTATTTTTACAGTTTTCAAACTTTTGATGTAGCCATAGGACCTTTAGACATCCAAGTTTCAAGGAGAAATTGAAAGTGCAAAACAAGAAAGTAGAGGGCTGTGGGGTGTTTTATCAAATGATGGACAGGAAGAGGGTGAAAGAGAAGCTCCTGTTTTTCACACTGGGAAATTTTAACTGGGAATTTCTAGGGCAACCTAGATCTGAACAAAAGGCCTCAAGATACAGACTTCACAATTCAAGTATATTTTCTCGTACCTCCAAAATATTTCCCGACAAATAAGTTTTAGAGGCAGGAGTATTTCACGTGAACAAATCTGGGCATCTTGATTGTGGACATATTTGCAGTAAGATGATTAAAATCTGAATCCTAGAGGACTACTTGAGACCAATTTTGGGTCTAACAAAATCTTCTGTATATAAACCTCCAACAAACTTCTTAACTTCTTTGTGCATACTTTCACTTCCACGGGTAGAATTAGGATACTAATAGACTGGCAGCCATTTTCCAGGGTCATCGTGAAGGTTAAATATGCTGTTCCACACAAATGCTTAGCACACCACTAGACACAAGGCAAGCAATTCTTTTAGCTTCTTATTTTAAAAAGCTGCAATATAACCTTATGAGGGGGACTGAAGAGGTAGAACAGATACTGTTACAACTTTCAATAATTATTCTCATTTAATGAAATTTTAAATTCTATTACAATAATTTTAATTGTGTCACTTCTTGTGGAAATTTAAAATATGTTCACCCTTAGACACTCATTTCAAAAATAGACCCTAATCCTGCCCACCTGGTGTGTGAGCTAAACTTAGTGTCTCTCTTCTAGCAAGTCGGCATGGTGACTTCTTCCTTGCTCTTTGGGATCACTTCCTAGGGGAAGCTGATTGTCATTTCGTGAGGTAGACCAGCAGTCCCATGAAAAGGAGTATGTTGTGAGATGTTCAGGCCTCCTGCCAACAGCTAGCACCAACTTTCTAGTGGCGGGTGAGGGCAGCTTGCAGTGGTTCACCAGTCTCAGTCGAGCCTTCAGGTGAATAGAGCCCGACCAACATCCTGGCTGCAGCCTCATGAAAAACCCTAAGCTGGGACAATACACTCACTCTCTTCTCAGTTCCATGAAGCAGAGAACTTGCATGAAATGATAAACGTACATTATTTCAAGCTCCTACATTTTAGGTTTGTTCGTAATATAGAGAGATAATTTTCCTCAAAAAGACCCTGTAAGGCCAGGGCCTGTGGTGCACTTTCTAATCCCAGCAGCTCAGGAGGTTGAGGCAGGGGGATCGCAATTTCAAAACCAGCCTCAGCAACTTAGCAAGGCTGGACCTATCTAGCCACTGAATCTGCCTCAAAATAAAAAATAAAAAGGGCTGAGGGTGTAGCTCAGTGGTTAAGTGCCCCTAGGTTCAATCCCCAGTATCAAAAACAGAACAAAACCTATAGAAGATAGATTATTGTCCATATTATAGATGAGAAAATCATGATCCAAGATGTTGATTATTTTGTTTTAGTTTTTCCAGCCAGTACACAGTGAGGGGCAGAGTTTGAACTGCATTCTGTTTCCGGGGTGCAGAGTATTTTCTACTGTGTTGTTAGGTAGTCAATAATGAAGACACATAAAGCAGCACCCATAGGAACCAGGGTCTTAGGAAGTCTTCATGGTTGTGTTTGTTGTTCTTTCCCCAGAAACCAGCTTGTGAGTGAGAAGAAAGTACCCCCACAGAATCCATAGAAGAGTTGTCTGAGGATGCAGGATGACCCTGATGAATACGCCCCGGCATCACCTGAGGCAAGTAACAGGTATTACTCCATCATCATTTAAAGCTGTGGGGTCCAACTTAACCCATAATTTCCCCTATCCCATAAGATTCATATTTCCATCTCTTAGGATCCCTGAATCAAACAGACCTTGCAGAAAGGCTTTTCAAATGCCTCATCCTCACTAACAGTTACCACAGGCTGGAAAAGACTGTGCTGGTCTGTGCTCATCCTGGCCTTATCTCCCAGGCACATCTTGGCTATGCTACATTCTTTCTCTACCAGGTGCAATCTAAATCATCTCCCATGTCTCATTTTTCTTTTACTTCTTTGCATTTGCAGACATTAGGATTGAGCCTTAGATCATGTCTTCAAGTTTATGAGGACACTAATCTGTCATCAGCACTGGGGGAGCCTCCTGTCTAGCTCTGACTGCATGGGTCTATAAGACTTTTGCTTTCTGACCAGGGATGGACAGACTTTTCCCCTCTCTAACCACAGAATAATAAAAACTGCGTTCTTTTCTTTTGCAACAGTATAATATGTATTTCCTCCCCACACCCTCCCCAGAGAACAAGAAAGCTTATGTTCTTCCCAAAATAAAAGGCTGCTGAGGTTTTAGCCATATTACTTTCCAACCTTCAAGAAGAACAGCACAGGAGGGACATCTTTGGGCCCACACCAAATAGCAATGTGTCCAGGTCCATGTTCTAGTTTTTGTTTTGCCACTCTCTAAAATTATGTGTGGTGGGAACAACATATGAAAAACTACAAAGGCAGTGTACTGGAATGGTTCAGCCCATGGCCTCCAGAGTCAGAATGCTGGGACACTGGTAAAGAACAAAGAACTTCCAAAAAATCATAACCACTAAGTAAGCACTGGTTAGCACATAGAGGCAGGTTGAATCTGATGAACAGAATTCCAGTTTTTTTACAGACTTACTTACTCTAAGATGAAGCTTTAATTTTCTCATTTAATCCTCATAAAACCAAAAAGCATATTAAGACATTAGAGTCTAGATGAAAAAACAAATCAGATCTATCTCTGCCCCTATTCATAACTAAGAATTTATTATTTTAAAGGAAAAATGTTTTTAATAAACATACATTTGCATAGACTATCTTTGTTGACTTTCCTCTATGTTCCCAAATTCCAGCACATTAGAAAATTAGTCTATGAGATTATATACATACGATTACTGTCCAGTCTCATATTTCAAAGGGCAATTTAAAGCATTTTTCAAGAGCAAATTGGCCATTTCTTGTTTTTACACTACACTTTTAACTTGAGAATCTAACCCCATCTAAGTTCTAACTTTCTTAAATTTAGTTATATTATATGTGAGTTAATTAGTAAATTAAATTCCTGTGTCCTATGCCTGAATGCTATACTCAGGTATGTCACCTTTAGTCTCTTAGTTCTGCACAGGGTCATTCTTTTCCAGAACTGGTTGAAGACAGACCTACAGAGTCAATAATAACTCTCTGGTAATAATTGTTTTCTCAAAGGTATCAAATACTGCAAAACATCTTGCCTATGTTTTCTCATTCATTCTATCCAGTGTAGCTCATATGTGACTCAGGAGCCAGCCTGGATCACTCCTCCTGGCTTCCTCATACCCACAAAAATCAAAATTCACTGTGATGACTTTGGGTGAAAGAACTGCACTTTATCATCTCCATCCACCCGTGGGGGAAGCAGGACCTGGATTATTAATATTCCTCAGTGGATTGGTTAAACCCACTGTACTTCTGGCACCTGTCCCTGGTGAGCAATTCCCTTCCCTTGCAACTTGCCAGCAGTTGGATGTCCCCATTTTTACTCCAACACCCATAAATTCTCAGAAACACACACATATACATACAGGTCTTACTTCTCACTTTTTGCTGAGAGCAATGGTTAAATCTAACTTTTGAAAAAATCTCAGTTATACTGTCTTCTATTGTAGTGGTTCTCAAACTTTAGCATGGATTAAAATCATCTGAAGAACTTGTTGACCCCACATTAATAGGTCCTAACTCCCAAAGGTTCTGATTAGGTAGGTTTAGAGTGAGATGCAACAATTTTAATTTCTAATCAGCTCCCAGATGGTATTTACATTGAGTCTAGGACCCAGTCTTTAAAATCAAATACTATGGTTTATAAAAGATGGCACAAGATTCTGTTTTGTTCATTGATTGTGCACCCAAATAGATATATTGAATTACTAACCTCCAATATTTGTGAACATGACCATATTTGGAAATAGAGTCTTTTCAAATGTCATCAAATTTAGGAGAGCTGATATTGATTTAGGGAGGGCTGTAAATCCAGTGGCTGGTATGCTCATAAGGAAAGCAGATTTGGAGACAGAGATGCACTCCTGGGGCAGAAGGCCTCCTGATGATGAGAGAGATGTAGCTGCAAGTCAAGGTACACCAGGGACTGCCCACAACCACTAAAGTGATGAGTATGGGATAATTATTATTTCCAAGCGCCTTCAGAAGCAGCATGACTCTGCCAACACCTTGATTTCCGAGTTCTAGCCTTCAAAACTCTGAGAACAAATATCTATTGTTTTAAGCCACCCAGCTAAGGGTGCCTTGTATGGCAGCCACAGAAAATCAATGCACAGTCATTGTGGAGCTTGGATAGTTAGCCCAAGTCTCCATCCTTCCCTGCATTCATATCCTTGCAAAGGCAACATATAATTCCTCACACCTCACCCTTGGGATTGATCATGTGACTTTCTTTGACAAATGATGTAGGAGAAAAAATGAAAATGCATCAGGATGAGGCAGGCCTTCAATATCTTTCATGTGTCCTTTTGCCCTCTTGTTCTTTTGCCATTATTATGAGAACTTTCCCCAGGTAGCTGCTACCCCATCAGCCTAGACAAGGGAGACTCTAAGCTACCCACAAACCTTGAGTGAGGAGCACAGCTGCTCCAGCTTCTTTGGCTTGATGCTCAGCCACCAAATCAAGATGAGCCCAGAACAACAAAAACTTCCCTTAACCACCTCACCACCTGAAAACAAACAACTCTATTCATCAGTTTTTGTTACTATACTGAAATAGCTGAGACTTATACAAAAAAAATGGCTTATTTAGCTCACAGTTCTACAGGTTTATTGGCATGGTACTGACATCAGTTTGACTCTAGGGAGGACCTCACAGCACATGGTGTCACAGTAGTGAGAATCTGGGAATGAGGGAGTGATCACATGGCAAGAGAGGAAGCCAGAGAATGACTGGGGTTCCATGAAGACTGTATTAATCCTTTCCAAGGGCAAACCCCCAATGATCTAACAATTTCCCTCAAGGCCCCACTTCTTAAAGGTCTCAAAACCTCTTAACATTGTCCCTCTGGGGACCAAGCTTCCAACACATGCATGCCTGGGAGACATACTCAAAACCTTCTATAAACCATAACACAAACCACCAATAAAATATTGGACCCCACTCTGGTTTCTAGGAACTATTCTGCCATGGTGTAACCTGGGTAAACCTTTTCACTTTTCTGCCTCTGTTGTGAAATAAGAAGGTTTAGATGAACTTTTCTCTAAGATATTTCCAAACTTATTCCATGTATAAAAATATCTTTTCCCACAAGTATGAAACACTAAAACAAACAAAAACAAAACATTAACATGCAATATCATTGGAAAAAATAAAGACTCAGGATTAGATAGTTTATTCATGGTCTCCTCCAGTCACTTATTATTTATAAACACATAATACATGTATTAAGTATTTATTATGGGCCAGACAGTGCTAGTGGCTGGAATGTCAACAGTAGGCAAACTCCGATTCATCCCTGCACTCAGGGAAGCAGAGCAGACACTGACAGTATTTAAGTAGAAACAAAAATAAATATATTCTCACAAGTTTATGTGAGTACTGATAAGGAAAGATTTTTAGCTCTGCAAGAATGGAGAAAATTAAGCTGTCATGGAAGACTGAGGCCAACTTTGTTAGGTTTTGTGGACTACCCAAAGAGCAAAGGATAAAAATCAAAGAACCTGATCAAAGGACTTCAAAGTGGAGTAAGTTGATAAGATTTGAGTCCTATCATTTTGTGGGGAAGGGGCTGCACAAGGCAGAAATGTACGGCAGATAGAGAAGTTAGTAAACAATTGCAATCAACTTGAAAGATTGCAACTTAGGCTTGAAGAATGCTGAACATGAACACCTTCCGAATAGACTCTTCCATTGAGATCACTGCACTTTTTAAGCTCACTCAAAGAAAGTTTCACTCTCCATGAGTTATTTTGCACAATTCAGGTAGAATTTTATTGAAATGTTCAATACCAAATGGGATTTTCCATACCAGAGTGCATTTTTATATATTTTTAGAGGCCAAGTAAGTTGTACTTTTATACCTGAAGAGCTAATGCATTGCAATGGAATGAGAAAAGTAGTGGATTTGGAAGTTGAAAGTGTTGAAGTCAGGTGCTCCTTGGTTACAAATTTGGACACTCATCTTTCCTCTCCCAGCCTCTCTGATCCATAAAATGGAGTAAATAATATTCACTTACAATCAACCAAGGGGTAAAATACAATAATGTATTTGAAAGTTCATTTTAATGTATACAAGCATTAAAAATAAAAAATATTTCAGATAATTATTAACAGAGGAACAGAGGGGAAGGGAAAAGATTGAGAAATAATGACATGCCCTGATTTGATCAGTACATATTGTATACATGTACTGAATACCACAATGCACCCCATAAATTTGTACAGATAAAATATTACTAGAAAAAATAAAAAAAATTAAAAAATAAAAATGATAACATTAACCTGTCAGCTTTAGAATGTCTAGCAAAGAATTCTAGTCAGTTCAGAAAAAGGAATAAAACATAGCCTCCAAACCTGAAATATTCACCATCTGACATACACTAAACAATAGTTTAGTGGTACAAATCAGCTGCAGCCTTTCTAGTGTTCTGCAGGTGTGTGCCCATGACAAGCACTTCCAGAGGACCACTGATGAGCTGTTAGCATTGTTTACGATCTCCATTGGTGGGGAAGGGGCAACACTGGTAAGAAGAGCTGCTACAAATCTGCCTGAGCATACCAACTCCAGAACAGTACACGTTTGTATGTAAGCAGCCATTAAAATCTGCAATAATCCTATACTTGTTTCTATCAACAGAATTTATCAAAAGAATAGCAAATGTCCCGTACATGGCTTTCCCATACCATAACCATGTTTTCCTGCCTGACTGAGAAGGCTCTGCACAGACCAATTTAAGCTCATCCTGTGACTTAACTGCAAGTCAGACTGGAAGACATGCTTTAGACCCTGCAAATGGCCTCAAAGCCTATCAACACTTAACTGAAAGTGCATCTGTATTCTTTGGAATGGCTCCTGAGGCTTCCTTGGAACATGATGATGGCGAAAGCCAGCACTTACTGGATGTTCATTGTGTTCCAGGACCAGTGCCCGGTACTCTTTCTACACTCTCTCAGATATTGCTGAGCAGCAGTACTCTGTGTTAGGTAATCTGAGCATGATTCATTTAACTGTATTCCTGTACATGTGGGGAAACTGGGGCACAGAAATGTCAAAGGACTTGATTAATAACCAACATCTAGTAAGTATCTGTTAGGATGACAGGCTAGTTCTTATGTCTATGAAGCCTGAGTACTTAAACTAAATGTTAAGGCAACCAACAAAAACAAAGAAGTAGATTCTGCCTACTTGAGGGTCATGACATTTGAGTGTTTGATTCTGAAAATAAGAAATGAGGCATAGAAGTTCTCTCATCAACTTATGACAATACAGAAAACACACATGATTTAATCATATGCAATGTGGTTTAAGCAGAAACAGCTATGCTTTTGCTAAAAAAAATATGCTCTTTCCCTCCAACAGAAGCCTGATGTAGCTATAATGATTGGCACTTCTGTTTAAGACTCAAGATCAGAAAGGGTTATCGTTGTTAATTTTAATAATATAGGAAATCATATTTTTCTCTCTTTTCATCATGTCAAAGATTTTAGATTTGAGGGTTTGGATCTTTCTAGTTAGATTTATAAGATATCCCCAGACAGAATGGAGACATGACCAACCAATTTTCTTCTGAGATTTACGAATGTTTTCTATGGAAACTTATGAATAAGGCAACCTAGGTAAAACAGCAAATTCAGAAAATATTTATATATATTATTTTAAATGCTAGGAACTGTCAAAACCTGTAGCCATATCTCAGTATTTCTACTTTTTAAATTTAAATCACTAAAAGTGTGATGGGCTGATGTTTTATATTCTGTGCATTCCAATATATACAGGAATCACTGAGTTATTGTATACATCACACTTTCTGACATTGAAGTATTTTAAACCCTTCATTTTTTCATTAACAACTGTTCAAGTGCTCATGAAATCATACTTGTGATCATGGCATTAATAATGAAATCAAGATGGAACAACTTGATGCTACAAAGCTCTGCACTTAAACCTGACTCACCTCACTACTATTTCATATTTTTCACACATTGAGTAGATTATTTAATCTCATTGAGTCTTGCTTTCTTCATCTGTAAATACTGATATTTGACAATATTGCAAGGATTAAATGACACGGAGCATACAGAAGTGCTCATTAAAGAGCTAGTTATTTGTAATCACTTGATAAATACTGATAATTTTGAAAATAGTAATAATGAATTATTTGCTAAGTATTTACTAAGTAACCACAACTATGACTGAGAATGTGAAAGTACAAGAGTAAGTATGAGACTCAGTTCCAGTGCTTGAAGTGCTTATATACAAGAATAGCATAATAATGAACAAAGTTCTTGGGAAGCATGGGATGGGATCCAGACTTTGTCCCTTACTAAAATTGGATGTATCACTTAGGAAATGTACTTGGTTGCTGATAACAGAGACCAAAAGTAATAGTAATTTGAACAATATGCAATTTTATTTTCTCTCATACAAAATACAAGACGAAGTTAGTGCATGGTTGGTTGGCTAACATCAAGTACCCCTATTTTTGCTCTGTTCATTATAGCCCATGTCACCAACCATAAAGATTACTAGAGCCCCAACCATCAACACTATGTCCAAGGCAGGAAGCTAGAGGAAAAGGAAAAGGGTAAAAAATGAGCCCAACACTTCCTGTCATTTCCATTTAAAATCCTTTTTTAGAAGTCCCATTCAAAAACTTTTGCTAGATCCAATTGGCCAGAATTTAGTCACACAAGAAAGGCCGGAACATTTGGCCTTTTACTTGGAATATCACCATCCTAAATAAAATCAAGACTCTGTTAATAAAGAGGGAGAGAATGAATATCCAGAAATTCTCAGACTCTGCTTTGCTGGAAACACATAGACAAATCACTAACTTCTCTATGCTTGAATTTCCTTAGATATAAAATAAAAGCTCTGATCCAGTTCCAGGAGTTATTATGAGTGGCAAATGAGAAATGTGTGATATGCTTGCATTGTGGCTATCTAGCACACAGAATCAGTTAATAGTCACTGCTATTATTATATTAATAATAAATTATTAGCTAAAACCATGATAAAATATTCTGCTATAAATTCATTTATATAAGAGAGTCCAGTGGAGGCTCCTATGCATACAAGCTACTAGTTTTGATCTGGGAAAATTTCAATGCTTTGCTGCCCCACTTATTATACTTCATTGACTCCTTTTTAGTTCTGGGGAAAGCCCAAACGGGATGGAACACGAGACATCTGTGTTCTTAGACATTTCTCAGAATCTTTATATGCGCACCCTGTGCTTGACCATCTTTGCAGGTTTCTGGTCTCTTCTCCTCTCCCCACCCTTGCATACACTGTGAATGCCATCCAGAATGCCCTTATCTTCTCCAATGACCTCCAAGCACTTCTCACTTCCTGGCTCAAGAATCAGGACACGGGGAGGTCCTCTTGCTTCTGTTTTCTTCTCACCTTCCTCTGTCCCTATTAGAATCTAGGAGGTCTAAATCCTGTGTAGACTTGACTGTATTAGTCAGGGTTCCACTGAGAAATAACCAGTAAGATGTATATATATGGAAAGAGGTATGTTATAAGGAATGGTTCATGAGATTATGAAGGCTGGCAAGTTCTAAGATATGCAAAGTGATTTAGCAAGCTGGAACCCTGGAAAGATGATGGTTTAGTTCCAGTCTGAAGTCCAGAGAACCAGGAATGTTCATGATGTGGTTTTAGCCTACTAATTTAAATGTTCATTTCATCCAGAAATATCCTCACAAAAGCACTCAGAATGTCTGACCAAGTATCTCCACACCCTGCAGCCCAAACTGACACAAATTAACCATTGGCAGTGGTCAAACTGACCATTGCCCTTATTCCATGCCATTTGACAGTATATTGACTTACCTACTTCCCACCATATTCTCTGTCTTTCCTCCGTCCCGAGTCCCATTCCTGTTAAACCTAAGACCTTATCCCTGAATTCTCAGGCCTTAGAACAGCACTGGATTCATGGTGATTGCCTAACAAATGTTTGTTGAATAAATAGATTAAAACAAGGGAGAGAGGATATACACTTGTGCGTGATGATTAGAACTTTGGAAAGGAAGTAAAAGTGACATTTTTGAGCCCCTAATAGAACCAGGTATTTTGTACACTTTACCTTCCTCAGTAATAAAACAAATGTGTGATGTTAACTATATTCCAAGTACCTTCCTACGTGATCTACTCAAATTAACTAATTTAATCCTTGTAATGACCCTATTACTATTTGGATATGACATGTTCCCCAAAGGCTCATGTGATGAAGGCTTGGTCCCCAAGGCAGCAGAGTTCAGAAGTGGAGCTATTGGGAAATGATTGATCATGAAGGCTCTGACCTCATCAGAGGACTAATCCATCAGTAACTGAATAAACTACTGGGAGCAGTGGAAACTGTAGGAAAAAGGACCAGGTTGAAGAAAGTAGGTCACTGGGAGGTGTGCCCTGGAAAGGCATTTCTTGTCCCCAGTTCTCCCTTCTCTCTCTCGTCCCCTCTTTGTGTTTCCTGGCTGCCATAAATTGAGTGGTTTTCCTCCACCATGCCCGTCTACCATAATATTCCGCTTTGCCTCAGAAGGCAATGGAACAGTCTGACCTTGGACTGAAACCTTTGAAACTGTAAGCCAAAGTAAATCTTTCTCCTTCAAGTTGTTTTTCTCAGGTATTTGTCACAGCAGTGAGAAGTTGGCTAACACATATGCTACGAGAATCTTCTCTGCCAATTACAATTGTGGAAACATGCTAGATGCTTTCAAATACCATATCCAGGGAGAAATAACTCATATTTACTAGGGCCAGGCTTTGAATCCTGGTTTTTCTGACTTTCACAGGATGGTGGCAGAGAGAATGGAGAAGCCCTCATTCAAGAAGCATGTTGCAAAGAAATATGACAAGATTTAGTGATAGCTCAATAGAGCACATAACGGAGAGAAGTGTCCAATGTGTCCCTTCTTACCAGGCATTTTGCTCTCTTTGTAACAATTTTGCACAATAGAAGCTACAGATTATAAGCACTTTGAAGAACTTGAAAAAAGAGAAAGAAATCTGGGGAGTTAGAGTTCTACCCATAGATTTTGATTTACTTGGTCATTATTGGTATTATTCATATTATCATTGTCTTAATATTAACTGTCTTAACCCACAAAAATATGGATAGGATACCAGTTTGTTTTGTACAGGATGTGTCCTGTATTCATTTCTATTGATGAATAACAAATTACCACAAAGTTGGCAACCTAAAACAATAGCCCTTTGTTAGCTTCTAGTCCTGTAGCTCAGACATCTGGGAGGGCCCATCTGGGTTCTCTGCTCAGGGTGTATAAGACCTAAATCAAGACATCAGCTAGGTTAGACCCTTATGTGAAGTATCTAGGGGATTCTCTTGCTGGCTCATTCATGTTGTTGGCAGAATCCAGTTCCTGATAACTACAGAGGCCATGCTTCTATTACTTTCTGGCCTATCAGTCAGTGGCCATGTGCATCCCTTCTTGTGTTTCTCCCTTCATTTTTAAAGAGTCAAAGGTCCTGATTGCTTTTCATGCCTAAGATTTTTTATGGTTCCTCTTTCACCACCCTTTTCTGCTACCAGCTGGAGAAAGATCTTTGATTTTAAGGGAACATGCAATAATTTTAGGTCCACACCAGTAATATACTTTTTAAAAGATCAACTCTTGTGGTATAAAAATTTTAGGCCTTTTTCTAGAAAGTTAGTCTACCATATATTCCAAGTACCTACACATGCATGCCTGGCACACAGTAGGTCATCCCAACACACTTGTTAAATGAAATTGAATGGATCTGCCACTTTCCTGTCAAAGAAGAAAACAAAAAGGCAGAAAAAATTAAAGAGTGGATGGTAAATGGGTCATTTATCATATTTAGTGGAACTTAAGCATTTATTCCTTCTCAAAATTTTGTTGGACTCTAATGCACACATAGATTTGCACAAATCATATGTATATAGCACAGTTTATGCTCACAAACAGTATACATGTTTGTACATTGCATGACAATCAAGGACACCATCACAGGTATCCCTCTGAGGCTTCCTTCATTCAACAGCTTCCTTTGCTGTTCTTTCCTGTAATTCCCCTTTCATAAGATAGGAACCACTATCCTGATTTCTAATGTTATAAATTAGTTCTTTTTTTTAATTTATATAAATGGAATCATGATAATATGTGCTTTTTTGTCTGATCTTTTTTCATTCAATATTCTGCTTGTGTGTTGTGTTAGGCAGCCTCTAAGATGGCTCTCAGGGACCCCTACTTTCTGATATTCAAGGTCTTGTCTAATTCTCTCTTCCTGAGGAACCAGCTTCTCATTAATATGGCAACGCTGAAGGGTTGGCACTTTCATGAATAGGTGACTAAGTTCTAACTTCCACCTTGCTAGCAGACTATATTGACTCCTTCTTGGCTTGCATACTTGAGTGAAGCAGGCTGCCATGTTGGAGTGGCCATTGATGCAAAGTACTGAGGATAACCTGCAGCCAACAGTCAGCCAGGAATTGATGCCCTCTGTCCAATAGCCTGTAGGAACTGATTTCTGCCACAACCAAATGAGTTTGGAAGCTGGTTCTTCCCATTCTAGCCTTCAGATGACTTGATTGAAGTCTGTGAACGATACTGAAGTAGAGGTCCTGGCCAAGTTGTACTGAAATTACCCAAAATAAACAGATAAGAAATGGATATTGTTTCCAGCCACCAAATTTTGGGGTAGACTGTTATTAGAAATAACTAATGCATGTGGTTGATCTATGTTGTCCTATACATATATAATTTATTTACTCTCATTACCTTATAGCAGGGTTTGGTAATTTTTTTTTTCTGGAAAGAACCAGGTAAGAAACATTTTATGCTTTGTAGGTGAAGAAAAAAAAACTGAAGACAGCATGTACTATAATTTCCAGGTGTTGCAAAATATTCTTTTTCTCCCAACATTTAAAAATGTAAATCACATTTAGCTCATAAATAGGTGGCGCCCACTGGTCATAGTGGTGACATTTTGTTGACTCGTTATATAGGACTATTTTATTATATCATGATTTATCTATCTAATCTACTATTGATGAATATTTGCATGGTTTCCCACTTGGGGGATATAAAACAATGCAGCCATGGACTTTCTTGCATACATCTTTCAGAGAACACAGTAAACATGTAAAAGAAGAATTTCTAGGGTATGGGACAAGAGAATATTCAGCTTAAAATGTCAAGTGTTGTTCCAAAGAGGTTGTATCCATTTGCACATCAGTTGTAATATGAGTCCTTATTGATTCACAGTGTTGTCAGGAGTTGGTATTTCCTGTCTTTTTATTTTGGCCATTTTATTGAGAACTGCAATTTTTTTTTTTAAATCATCCCACAGGTGATTTTAATATTCCACTACAATCAGAAACCTCTGCTTAACTGCTGCTTATCATTTCTTAGTTTGAACCACATGAAACCACACCAGTTATTGGTTTAAAATAGTCAAACAGACTGTTTCACATGGTTCAAACTAATATTTCATTCACATCCTATTTATGTTTGTACTAAAATAATAAAATTCAACTGGCACACACATCAGTTGGCAAAGTTATTAAAAACTTAGGCTAAAACAAATTTTTTGCATTAGCAATAAATTTCAGTGACTTATACACTTAATATCACTCAGATATTTAATAGCTTGAACACAGACCAATGATTTTCAGCTTTGCTGAAGATTAGAATCACCTGTAGACTTTTAAAACTTAAGTGCTTCTACCCAAACCCCTAAGGTGGGACCTAGAGTATGTTTGTATAGCTAAGGTTGAGAGCCACCGACATTGCCTATAGTGTGGTGTTATGGTTTGGATGTAAGGTGTCCCCCAAAAGCTCATGTGTGAAACAATGCAAGAAGATTTAGAGAAGAAATTATTGGGTTATGAAATCCTTAACCCAATTAGTGAATTAATCCCCTGAAGGGATTAACTGAGTGGTAACTGAAGGTGGGTAGGGTGTGGCTAGAGGAGGTGGGTCACTGGAGGTGTGCCTTTGGGGTATGTATTTTGGATCTGGCCGGTGGAGTATGTCTCTGCTTACTGATCATCGTGTAAGCCACTTCCTTCCACCATAGTCTTCCCCCATGATGTTCAGCTTCACCTTGAGCCCTGAGGAATTGAGCTGGCTGTCTTTGGACCAAGACCTCTGAAACCTTGAGCACCTATGTAGACTATTCCTCACCGAAAATTGTCTTTGTCAGTCTTTTAGTCACAGCAGCAAAAAAGATGACTAAAACATATGGCTTTGTTTTAATCTAAAGAATATTTAACACTTTGAGGATTGTATGCACACGAGGCAGGAGGAAAGCATTGGGCTTCAGCTCTCTCCAGGTTTTAGAATATGTGTCTGTATATTAAGTCGGACAATTCTTTTTTCAATGGGAAGTTTGTCTTTCTGGACAGGTCTCTCTATTGTACCTAGGATGGAAGCCTGAGGTTTGATTTGCACACAGCTCCATGAACTCAGATTTAAAGTATCACGGAGGGTATTTAATGATTACATGCACGTAGTTTTTAAAGTACATATTCTGTATTCTGTCATGCTAGCCAACAGGAGGACTAAGTGAGTAACTAGTGACCAGAGAAACAGGTGTGTCATACACACTCAAAACTATTGTGAATTCTTTTCTTTTCTTTTTTTTTTTTTACAAGACAAACAAAAATCTAAGTAGTCATCATGAAATCTGGTCTTTGTACTTCCTTGAAGTTATTTTTCATAGCAAGTTAAAAAAAAAAGTGGAAGGTGGGCAGAGTTGCTACCGGTTGGGTGGTCACAGCACCACAGACATTTCTGAGCTCCAGGCCTTTAAAGTCTTAATCCAATCCTAAATCAGATTTGTTCTCATGATCGTTTCCTTACTCCGTCCAGCCATACTTGCATCTGTATTTCTTCATGCAGCAGAAAACAAGAGTTTGGGAGCTTAACGTTTACCAATATTGACTAGCTCTGGAATTATATTGCCATCTACGTGATTTCCATTATCCTTTCTTCTTATAGCATTACTGGCACCTGAAGGGCATAGGTTCAGAAGTCAAAAGAACACTAATTTGAGAGCACTATTATTAGGCCCTATCACTGGCCCCCAACAAATTCCCAGGTCCGGGAGCCTGAAAGCCTCACACCTCCGAAGTAAGGTAGGTTTGCATGATCAGATATCCTTCAATGGAATCCTGGCTCCTAGGTTTTGCTCCTAATAAGCCCTTGGGGATGCTGTCTGTTGGGTTATTTTTAAGTCACTCGCGCATTCACCCACCCCTATAAGTATTTATCCTCCAGAACCACCCTGGAGGATCAGAAAACCGCTGTTGGACCTAGCAGGATACCTCACAAACCCCACACGTCCCGGGCTGCAGAGGAACAAGTTTCAACCTCATCCTGTGCAGCAGGTCTCTGGCCCAGGTGGAGAACCACAGACAGCTGGTGGCTCTGCTCGTCCCCAAAAACGGGTGGTCCAGGGACAAGAGCAAACCAGGAAAACACATCATGACTCGGCGGCCCTCGAGCCGCGCAGGGGCCAGGTGCCTAGGCTCTCCAAATGACAGGGAAGGTCTCAATCACCGATCCCTCCTCTTAGCGCCGAAGGAAGGAAGCATGGCATCTTGGGAGATGTAGTCCCGCCACCTCCCGAGGCTCACTGGTTCCCAGGCCCCTTTACGAGTCCCCCAGGAGAGATTGCTCTATCTGAACCCGCTAGAGCCCGAGTTGCCGTACGAGTGTGGCTGCAAGCCGCGCCCTGCGGGAACTCGGGGTGTCTCCGGGTCGCGGCTAAGGGAAGGGACTACACTTCCCAGCCGCCTTGCGCGGAGCCGGGAGCCGGTTGCTTGCTTTGCGTGACCGCGGCAGGTTGGTCCTGGAGCAGATGAGCGCAGAATATTTAGGCGAAAGCGAGAGGCGGGGGGGAGCGCGGGGCAGGAGGAGTACCTCGGCCAAGAAAATTATGCATGCGTTAGGGAAGCTCTGAGAGAATGGCTGTGGAAGGTAAGGGACGCTTGGGGCATTTTAAGCTCCCTCTTAACCCGCGCACCCCAATCTACACATCCCTGCTGAAGCTCGGCGATCGTGGGGAGGCGAGGAAAGGGGGTGGCGGAACGCGGGCCCCTTCCTCCCACACCACTTGGCACTCACCTGAGCGAGGAAGGCCGGAAGGCGCTTTACAATTCTCTTGCTTTGGAGAGACTCTAGATGAGCAGGACTTTAGGGTAGGAGGTGAAGAGAAGAGTGCCCCTAATGCAAAACGATATGCTGGAAATGGAGGGAAAGCCGGGGAGTCCGGCATGAGGTTTCAGCCCCAAGGTGCCCTTTTGTCCTGCCTACTCCTGTTAGGATAGACTGGGTGTCCCCTGGACTGAGGATGCTCGCTTTGCCCCCAAACGTGGGAGAGGACCCTGACCAGGTGCGTCATCGGGAAGCTTGAACTGCGATTGGGTCAAGGGCCCCTCATCCTGTGTACCCAGCAGCAGCGCAGCACATGTACACAGAGGGTAAAGGTGTCCCTACACCTGTCAATGTTTATACAGCTCTCCAGGGATTAGCAAAGTTTACAGAAACGAAGTGGAATCAGCTTGGGTGGGGGGACTGGAGGAAGACAACCGACCTTTTTGGAAAGCCTTTACGTTGAAGACCACCTTTCTCTTCCCCTTATTAATTTTGAGCTTTGGACTTGCTGATTGTACAGCTCTGCCTCCTTTGAACTTCCTGGTTAAAAGTAGGATCAGGTGATCTGTGAGGGATTCCAGTTTTTCATCTCAGGTTCACTTACTGTGGAACAAGGGCTTGTTGATGGTACTTTCTGGGAGAGAGGAGACACGTGGAGCAGAAGGGTTTGATGTCAAATTAAGGGTCAAACTGTGCCTGAATGATAAAGTGAAACGATCAAGGGACTAAATGGGAGCCTATCTTCACCCACAGAGTTGTACTTCTACAGAGGGGAACTGAGGTAGGAAAAAGAGGGCATGTCTTCCAGGAGCATCAGGCTCCTTGCCAAGGGGAAATGAGCCTGTTCCTTATAGGCTAGAGACAAGAAGCAATCACATGGGCTTACTTGTTTTTGCCTCCCCTTCCTATCCCAGGAGAGAGAGATTGAAATAATCTGACTCTTGCTATCCTTATAATTATTGTCTTAACAACCTGAAGTAACAACAACCCAGCTTCCATACTCAGCATCATGAACTCAAGAAACTACTGCCTCTAAGCTGTCTCAGGTTCAGAGATCCCCAGCTGGCCATCTCCTGCTTTTCCAACTACTTCAACAAAAATGAGTTTCCTTCCTTCTTTCTCTCTCTCAGATACAGAGATAGATTGATCTAACATTAAAAAAAAAAAAAGAACAAAGACTTTTCTAGTTTGTTTTTTCTGTGCAAACATAAAAATAGGGCAAGAATTTGTCTTTTTGCATTGTGACAACTGATAGGGAAACAAGATTTCAGATACCTCAAAAACAAAAAGTCGAGATAGAGTTTATTTTGAGCTTGAGACCAACAGTGGGTTGACCTACTGGCACCCTTCCACCTCACTTATCAAATGACATTGATTATGATCTTTTTGCTCTTCTTTGTCCCCAAGTGAGAGACACTCCCACTTGTTGGCAGTCCACTGTGTTCTTGAAGACACTTTACTGATCACTGTAAAAAGTATAGAATTAGTCATATTTCTTGTCTTGTCAGTGAAGTTAGACCTTATTAAATGAGCTCTGAAAAGAAGTATGTGTGGAATACAGAAAATTTATTTTATTTTCTAGTGACTTATTTGGCTAAAGTACCTCTCTATGTAAACAGGAGATCCTTGTTTTGAATCACAATGTGCTCTGAACTTGAAAAAATGAAGGAAATGTTTTAGGTTTTGTTGAAAATATGATTCCTGTCTCTGGTCTTTGCAAAGGCAGTTTTCTCAGCAGGGACAGGGACCTTCCTGGTTCCTCCCATGTGGTCTCTCAAGGCTTAATAAAAACTTCGCTTCCTCTGGGAACCTGTTCCAGTCCTCCCTGTTCCTCTACCTTCCCATTGCTTTTCTAGCACCCAGCGGTGCCTATATCTACCCTAGTATTTATCACACTTAATCTGTCTCTCACTAGACTCTAAGCCCTTGGCAGGTAGAGACCATGTGCTCTTTGATTTCATCTTCCCAGCCAATAATAGCATAGTACCTGGCGCATAATAAGTACTCAAAAAATATTTGCAGATTACATGGCCATACATATATTTATGGAGCTTTTGTAATTGGCTCCATAAGAGTGCCTGAGGCTTTCTTAACCTGAATGCCATAAAATGAGGAACTTTTGAGATATTTGAAGGTAGGGGAGACTTTTAAAGGAAGAATTCCTCCCTGCAGTCTTTTGTCTTGATGTTCAAAGAGGCAGTGCTGTGGTTTTCATCTACTGCTGAGAATGGCATTGTCCTCCTAGGACACGTCTGAGATGCGTAGAAACTGCTACTGGGAGCTACTGTTTGTGTTTTGTGCCTGTGAACAAGCAATGCTAAATGTCTGGCAGTGCTTGACAATTTCATACAAAGTTTCCAGGCCAAGACCATAATGCCCAGTTTACCTAAGCTCCTTAAGAAACACTGATTCAGAGAATAAGGAATCTTGCTAGAGGAACTGGAAGAAGAAATATAGAACCTATTACTTCACACCTGAGCTTTAATTTCTACATCTGGACTAAAAATGGACTCACTACTGTTTACTTCCTAGAGACATTGTGAGAATTGAATTAAATAAAAGAAGGGTCTCATAGGTGGGTCCCCAGAATCAAGATTCTCAGGAAGTTTTGCTTGTACACCATCTTAGAAAAAGCCACACTATTTGGCACGTGTTTTGTATCCCAAATTTTCACTTACTAATGCCTGCCAGTCTTTCTAATTAGTAACAAATTAGAAGGTTTTTATAATGTGTAACCTTTCTCTTAAGTAAACTTGAACTTGTAAAAATGTTAATTGCAAGTAGGACACTTATTCATTTTGCTGAATCTGAGGCTTTGTATTTAAGAAGAAAAAGAGGTGCCCTTTATTGTTTTATGGCTTCCCTGGATTATATTTTCATCTTTGATTTAAGAACATCCTACTTATGTTTCCTAGCCTTATTGTGACCTATACTTTATTTTGCATTTATGAACAGCTAAGCATCTGAAAAGTGTGCTTTCCAACCACAGAACAGGGCACCACTTTATGGTCTGCATTGGCTTGGGATTATATTGGCATGCATTTGTTTTTTGTTTTGTTTTGCTTTTAGTGGAGAAACAGGACCCCTAGGTAGAAGGTAGAAGGTAGCATGAAGGAACCACAGTCATCCATTCTCCATGGCCAGACTGTGTGAACAGTTGTGACCATGTGACTGATAAGACCTTATCTGCGCGAGAGAGATTGCAATATTATATAGGGAGAAGACAAAAGTAGACCCATAAAGGACAGTCTTGTCTTCATCTAAGAACAGTGCTTGGCACTTAGGACCCTACTATAATTGTTTCATGAATGAAATATATAAATGCCTGATTCCCACGAGCCAGAGAAGAGTTTTTCTTCTTGCCCCCAGTTCCTCTCCTCCTTCATCCTCAGATTTTTATGAGAAAAGTAGGATGGATGAACATTGTACATAATATTTCCACTCCAGGAAGAATAGAATAGTCCTCTTACATGGCAAAAAAAAAAAAAAATTCCTTCCTCCCTCCCCCAATATTTCGGATGGAAGTTAGTTTGCTCTAAATGACATCGGTAGAGGCTTCATTTTAAGTGATTGAATTGACTTATCAAATGACCTCTGATAAGTCACTTGGTGCTCAGATTCTATAGGTTTTCTGCTATAAAGGGGTGAGATAAAAAGACTACCCATCACTGGGGAAAAAGGTGGAAAGAGATATGAGTTTGGGGGCCTAGTAGATGCTGACTCTCCACCTACCTTGAATTGAGAACTATGCCAGAGGTAAAGGAGTAATAATGGGAGATTAAAATGTACCTTTATCATACAACAATATGGGTTACTTTCTCTGGCTTTGTGTCAGTGACCTTTAGGGGCATCTTCCTCTGTAATGCTGACAACCCCAAGAGCAGAGTATTGGTTCCTGCAGCAGCCTGGTGGGACTTAAAGAGCTGGGGAGAAGGGCTGAGCCACCTGTGTTTCATGGCTTTAAACTTGTATACCAGATAGTTGCCTTCTTTTCTCCTGAGAGAAGCTCCTAAGAGGGCGTGGAGAGAGAGAACGAGAGAGAGAGACAGAGACACCAGAAGCATCATTCTGAAGAATTTCCCCTCACACGACCTGAGAAGGAAGAGGTGCTTCCTCCTGCCCATGGGTGACTTTCTCTCTGTACCAGCCTGCCTGGACTTTTCTAACTACCTTTTCATGGGGTCTTAGGCCTGGTCTATGGTAGACCCTCTGGAAAGCTTGGGTGAGTAAATGTATGGCAATTGAATTGCCAGGTGGGATTGTGAGTGCTTTTGATTTCCACAGTAGCCCCCATAATGCTTCAGGAGAACCCCCAACTGTATCATCTTCAGAGTAGGCCTAAAAGCAGTGGGACTGTGGGCAAGTTTCTCTAATAGGTCCTGAGCCTTGCAGAGCCATGGTGTTGTTAAATTGCTTCCCTGTCCTCTACCATTTCATGTATCACCAAGCATCTCCTTTTCTTTTTTCTTGCTTTCATTTTGTTCTCTAACCCATGAGATCTGAGTTTCCTGTCCCAGCAGTTTCTATTGAGCACTCTGTTTTAGAACCTGAGAATGGTGACTAGACACTCACTCAAAATTCCTGTGCAGTGACTGTGTGAACAAGAAGTGGGGCCTCAAATCCTGGGTGGGAACTTGCTGTGGCAGAGGTTCCTGCCACTCCCTGCCTTCCGCAGCCCTCTCAGCCAGTTCAGACAGGGCGTCAGTCTAATCCAGGGTTGCCTTGCATAGCGCAGCCCTTACTAATTCCTTCATGCCACCCTTTCTTTCTCATCAGCCTTGCTGCTGTTCTCTAAGGCTAGAAGAAACAAGGGCTGGTGCTAAGAAAAGGAGATGATGTGAAACTTTGCTGGTGTCGCAGAGTCTGCAATGCTGAGTCACAGTACCTGCTGTGGTGACAAGTTACAAGAAGGGAGCCCGAAGTCTGAAGCTCATGATTGAACCTCAGGGATATTGTGCATTTAATTCATTGAAAGACAGGCTGTTGCCAATTCTCATTCATTGGCATTCAGGCAGGTTTTGCATTTCTGTTGATGAGCTAGAGCACTGCCCGCTGCCAGAAACTGTACTAGATTTGGTGGGGGTCTAATAAAAAAAAGCTGAGCCCTTTCCCCGCTTCCCCCACTACAACCCTCACTTTCGAGAAGGAGACAGAGAAGCAGATTAGGCTGAATGATATCAGTGCTAAATAAAAGCACAAACACCATAACGTGGGAGGGCAGAGAACAAATGTAGCATTTAGTTCTGAGCTGGACCGGGTAGCCTAACGGAAGGAGTAGCGTTTGAGCGAGGCTTTGAGTAGGATTTTGATGGGTGGGGAGAAGGGGAGGGGCAGGAAACAGTAGTGTATGTATAATGTGGACTTTCTAATGGGTTTTTCCCATTAGGTTGATATGGTTGTTCATCCTTGTGGTCATGAAAGTGAATGAGAAGGTTCCTAATTCTTGTCTGGTGCATACACATACACACCACACACACACACACACACACACACACACACACACCACACCACACCACACACACACACACATATACACATATTTTTTTCCTATAGTCTCTTATTTGCTTGGCCAAACCTTTAGTACTCTCCACAACCCCAGCTGGATCTTGCATATGGCCCTTTTAAAACCATAGGAGCAAGCAAGGGAAGCTCCTCCCTCGTAAATCAAGCTGATTCCTCCATGATTTTCTCAAGTGGAATGGAACAGGCCCCCACCCTCTGCTCTGAGCTGGCTCATGAGAGCAAATGTGGTTATATTTAGTCTGATTTTTCTAAAGTGTGGGTGCAAGAAGCTGCTCGCACAGCTCGCCTCCCGGAGTGAAGAACAGGATTGGCTGGTGAACAGCTGCGGGTGACAAGGGTAGCCCACCTCACTGCCTCCTGCAGCCCCCTTGCCAGGGCAATGGAGCCTGGGGAGCCACTTGGCAGGTTGGGTTCTTTGCTCCTCCCTGATCCTCAGGCCTGCTTTGCTGCTGGAGAAGGTGTTCCTGGTATTCTGTTCACATCCTGGGTCTAAAGTGATTTGACGGCTCTTAGAGCCACAGTTGTCCTTGAGACCTGAGGCAGAATGGGCTCTTGGTCACACTGCCTCCACACTGTGTGGCTGTCACCATGGGTGATACAGCTTTGGCAGTGTTGGCTTTAAATATGTAAGCTCTGCAGCCAGACAAGGGTTGAACAGCTCTGCTGAGGACCTGCTATGTTTGGCTGGGTAATTCACTGAATGGCTCAGGACTCCTTTGTCCATCTATCCAATAGGATAAACAGTAATGACCTCATAGGCATATCACGGCATTAAATTGATATCAAGGAAGCTCTTAAGACCTGGTCTCTCAGGTGCTCAGTGAATAAGCCAGCTGATGGTGATGATGCTATCTTACCTTATTTTCCTGCCACACACAGGAAAATATCTGAAACGTTTATATCCCTGTGCTAGTGCAGTGTGTGGGATGACAGGTGCTCAATGAGGGTTCAATGATGGTTCTCGGAGTTGGAATAAGACCAACAAAATGTAATGGGTAAAATGTAAGGCATCCTCAATTGTATTTTTTGATGTGCTCATTATCTGACTCGCTGCAGCTGTGAGGCAACAGGAAAGTAAAAGCTCTCATGACAGGAACTATTCATTAAAGACTCATCACTTAATTTTTCCCACCAAAAATTTACTTGCCACTTAACACCAGCAATTTGGTAGGTTGATCTCTGATTACCTGATCAACATCTAGCCACACGATTAATATGCCCAGTAAGTTGATTAGAAAGAAAAAGTTCAGTTCTTTCAAAAGAGGAAAACTTCCATGGACTCTATGAAAATTATGTTGGAAAATTGCTGAATTCATAAAACTATGGTCCAGTTAATGTACGAGTATTTAGGCCAGATAACCAAGAAACAGGAGAAAATGGACTATGATGTTAGCTTGAGAGGCACCCACAAGAACCATTAGAGTCTTCCAAGAATTGAGATAAATCTTGAGTGAAAAGAGATGCCCTGAAATATTTTGGGAGGAAAAATGATCTCTTTCACAATTGGGCTATGAAAAGTCAAGTGTGAAATGGAAGATGTTTCCTCCTGCTGGCATAGATCTTGTTGCAGAAGTTATATAACAAATAAAAATGGATTCTTTTTCTATTCTAAGAATTAACACATACCACAAGTATAACATAACTTCAGTTAAGTAGGAGATAAAGCAAACTCCTCAGCTTCTTTTTTCAAGATAAAGTATAGCTTAAACTGTTTCACTATTAATTTTGAAACTCTAAGTCCCCACTGCAAATATATTCTCTTTCTCACTTTGTCTTTTATGATTTCATATTAGTATTTAAGATTTTTCAAATTTGGATTATTTAGATATGAATCTGTAATCAGCAAAATCACCTTTTGTACTTCTGTGAGTTTTGAAAGTATATACAGTGTTATAATCACCACCACAATCAAGATATAGAACAATATCAAGACTCCCCCGCCCCCTGCCATGTTTCCTCATACCCTCCCCTCTATCTGGGGCCCTTGAAGACACTGGTCTGAATTCTGTCCTGATTTTGTCTTTTCTAGAACGTCGTATGAATAATATATATTCTGCCAGATTTGAGTCTGGTGGCTTTCACATAGTGTACAGCCTTGAAATTGATTTATGTTGATGCATGCAGCCATAGTTCAGTCCTTTTAATTGCTGGTGAGGATTCCATCGAATGGATACTGAAGTGTATCCGCTCACTGAAGGACATGTAGATTGGTTCTAGTAATGGATGATTATGAGGAGACTACTATAGACAGTTGCTTCCAGGTGCATGAACCTGTTCATTTCTCTTGTGCAAATCATGAGATTTTCAAGACACATTGTATATACACTTAACCTTTGTAAGAAACTGCCAAACAGTTTTACAGAGTGGCTTTGCCTCACATATATTCTTCTTTATTTGGAACTTTTCTCTGCAGAAATCATCTGATAAAGAAGGCCTCAAGAAAATAACAGACTTAGATTAATGGGACTATGCAGGTAGTTAGGTGGAATTAGAAAGGGACAATTCTCCCAAAATGAGTTCCTTGAGTGTGCAGTGTCACTATGGCACATGCTCATCCCTGATTCCTGGGTTAATCCCATGTTCAGGCATGGATTTAGCCTAAAAATGCTGTTACTTTTAGCAAACCAAAGGAAAGCCTTCTAAATTTAATTTTATAAGAAGTAGCATAAGAATTTATGAATTTCTAAGTAACGGTTTTGTTGATGTTGTGGAAAACAGGGAAACAGGCCAGGGAGGCTTAACTTTGGGGAAAAGAGGTTAAAAACACTTAGATGGGGAAGAGAAGACCAGAATTGAGAGGTCACAGAAAGTGAGTTTAGCCACAGAGGGAAAAGCTCACTCGGTCCCTGAAAGGAGTTGATCTTGCCGAACAAAAGGTGGATTGCATCTTGTGAAGCCTAAGAAAAGATTTGTTGACCATTGATAGAGGGGTTGAATTTTGAGGATGGCAGGGGCCAGGCTCTGGTTTTGCAGCCGCATGTGATTCTGCCCCTGATTTGGGCCTCTCAAATGGCTCTTTGTACAGTAGAAGCAGTGCTTGATCTTATACAGAAACCCTGTGTAAGAACTACAAAGAATTGCTACAGAGTGGGTGTGGAGCCTGATAGTGGAATTGCTTTCAAATGCAAAAGACTGTCTCCTATGTGTCATTTGGATGGGAACATTTTGAGATTTCTAGGACTTATTACTGGCTTCTGAGACCATGGGCTGGAATGTTTGAATTTGGGATTGCTGCAGATTGACTCCTAGACATATGGTTATCCTAACTGTTATTTGAAGTTGTAAAATGTGAATATTTTAGGTGAGGGATTTGTTTTTGTTTTTGGAGAGACACTTGTGCTTTATGCAGAAGTGAACATGTGTTATTAACCAGGCTGCAATATGTGTGCTTTGTACTTGATTTTGTCTGGTGCTTTTTATTACTCCTGATGACCAGTGGTTTTTTGGAGCAGGAGAGTGCAACAATCAGTAACCAACAACAGAGGTGGAGATGATGTGTCTGTCTCCTGGCCTTGGGTCTCTGAAAGTATGCCAGGCATGTGCCAGGGCTTTGTGGTGGCCTAGATCTTTCCTTGTTTCTTTTCTACAGAGATATCTTGACTTTATTACATTGTAGTCATTTAGTAAATATTTCTACCTGGATCATCTGCGAGATAGATATTTGGTGTTAGAATCATCTGGGAAATGGATGTGGGTATAGCTTTCCCTTCTTTTTGCTTAGAAGTAGCATTGTTGCTTAAACATATACTCAAAAATATTTACTGAAGACCTACTAAGTGCCATGCTCTAGAAGAGTTTGATCTGTAGTCATATGCTAAGGTTAGTAAATTTAGGAAAACTAGGTGTGCTTCAGACTCTGAGATCTTCTTAGGCAGCATTCCCATATATGATGAGTTTTCTGGACTATTCTTTTTGGGTAAAAAGAAATGGGGCCCTAAATCAAACCTGTTTCCTATGTCATTCTTACCAAATATATTTGAAAGACTGATGTAGACGCAGGGGTCTTTGTCTTAGACAACAAGAGGGAACGGAAGAATTTCATGAGGTGTTTAATCCCCTTTCAACTGTAGGCACAGTTTGTGTATGGACATTATGTGTATTTTTAATGGGAAGATGAACTAGGGCTTCTATCCTTTTCTCACAGGAGCTGAAGATGAATAATCTCAGATCCATGAGAACTGTCATTTGACTTTTTTATTCTCTGATCTACCCTCAGTGCTTTCAACTATCCGGTGCATAGAAGGCACTGGCCTGTTGAAAAAAACAAAAGAACTAATGTTACTCTGTGCCTATTCTGAGCCAAGATCTTTATGTCATTCTCTAAAGATCAGTTATTATAACCCAACGATGTAGGTGGGAATTTCCCCCTATCTAATAATTGAGGGAATTTAGGTCCAGAAAG
The DNA here is from genome assembly GCA_028644305.1 of Xerus rutilus. Taxonomy (NCBI): domain Eukaryota; kingdom Metazoa; phylum Chordata; class Mammalia; order Rodentia; family Sciuridae; genus Xerus; species Xerus rutilus. Next base: position 163,165,584 of record CM053400.1, on the reverse strand, counting down.
AGAAATGCTTTTCCCAGGGCCACACAGCTCATGTGTGGCAGAACTGGACTTTGTAGGCAATGCACCCTTTTGCAGAGTCCTTGCTTTTCCACTTTACTGTGTTGCTTTCTCGTTTGTCTCACTGTGGTAGTTTGGTTCTGGTTTACTAGTTGTCTTTTGGAAACCTTGGTAACTTAAGAAAAACAGCACAATATACAATCAAAGCATTAATTGTGCTTTGCAATGGGGAAAATTCTGTTGAGTGTTTGGGTCAAATCTTAGTGTTCAGCTGACTATACCTTTGCATCCTTTCTTTGCAAGGAGTCCCTGGTCTTTGGGGGTTTTGCTGATGTTATTTTTCCATGCTACCTTCCAATGCACCTGCACATCCCACATGCAATTAGTGAAAATTACTATTTCATTTGGACAAGTATTCATTGTGCACCTGCTGTAAGCTCAGCACTGTGAATGGCACAGGACCATATAATTCTCTCCAGGAACTTATGTTTAAGTCAGAGATTTAAGACTCATGTGCTAAATATATCACAAGAGAAAGACAAGAATCTGAGCAGAGGATGCTGTAAGAGCAGCACTCTCTCTGTATCAGAGCAGAGCTGCCATGTCCACAGCAATGGTCCTCATACAGCCTTGGACTCCTCTTGAAAAGTCATGGTAGTTTTTCCAATGTTTTCTAATAGAGTGAACTTTCTGCTGTGGAAAGTGTGGTTGTAGTCTGAAAAGATGAAGGGGAAGGAGAAGTAATAATATGGTGATAAGGGAAAATAAAAGAAACAGAGGCAGATGTTGGAAATGTTTCATAAGAAGAAAACAGCTAGGATATGGGACTGTTTAGTTAAAGGGAGTGGCAGATACATAATTGCTCCCAATTTTTCAGGTGCTCCACTGCCAATAAAATAAAGTCCAAGTTCCCCAGGATGCATGGCTTCCTCTCCAGGGCCACATCCTACTTCTAAGGAGCTTCCTAGGTACTCACAGCACACCTGGAATCCCTTGTCTTGCTGAAGCTGTTCCTTTGCTTTGAATGCCTTTTCCCACATGTTCCCATGTTGTCCTCCTGACATCCTTCTCTGCACATTTATGGCAAGGGAACATTAGGGCAAGAGCAGATTCCTAATGGGAAGAGCATGACCACCAGGCAGCTTCCATGTTTCATGGATGGGACCAGGAAGAGGAAGCTGGAAGACACAAGGAAGAAATAGCCAGTGAGAGAAATGTTTCCTTTCCAAGCGTCAGTATCACCTGATGCACAGTGAGGCCGCTGGGATTAGCAAGTAGTGACATGAAATGGGGAGGCAAATCTGAAGACGATAATTGAAAGACTAAATGGGTGATGAGGAAGCTGTTCTCGAAGCACATGCATGGAATTAGAGTGAGAGCATGAGCAAGTGCATGCACAATATCAAGGTCCCAGAAATTGAAAATACAGGAGAAAAGCTGGAAGCAAGGCAGGGGTCTGTACCTAGGCAGGAAGCAAGTTCAAAGGAAGCTTTTTTTTTTCTTTCAAAGCTAGGGAGATATTTGAGAATGTTTATGGACTGTGTGAGAGTTGACTTAGAGACAGATTTTGAAGATTAAAAGGACAGAAGAGAGCCCCCATAGGGCAGGGGCCATTGAGTTTAGATCTTAGCTCCTAGAGGAGGCGCTGTTCTGACAGTGGGTCTGGCAGTTAAGGAGTGAGTGCTGGAACTGCAAAATAAATACGTAATAAAAAATTAATCCCTGAGCTGTGTGATAGACGCTCTTCTAAATACTTGTCATATTTTAACTCATTATCTTCACATCAAACCTATCAAGTAAAAGTCATTGCAATCCCCATTTACATATAATGAAAGGGACACTGAAAGGTCACACAACTTGCCCATTGCCACACAGCTTGTAAGCTACGGAGCTGAAATCTGACCAAGATGCTGTCTAAAAAGGTGCATGCAGAAACATGATCTCCATTTCCTCCCATCCCCTGCCGCTTTCCTGTTTTAGTAGCTTTAAGATTCAGACTTAGATGCTCAGTTTCCCTGGTTGAAGCTCAGTGCCTTGTTTGCTGAGCAACCCAACACATCCCTGGATACTCCAGCCCTTGGACTTGCCTTGCTGGCTAGGGTTTTTTTTTTTTTTTTTTTTTTTTTGGTACCCGGGATTGAACTCAGGGGCACTCGACCACTGAGCCACATCCCCAGCCCTATTTTGTGTTTTATGTAGAGACAGGGTCTCACTGAGTTGCTTAGCGCCTCGCCACTGCTGAGGCTGGCTTTGAACTCGCGATTCTCCTGTCTCAGCCTCCCTAAGTGCTGGGATTACAGGCTTGCGCCACCGCACCCGGCTTAGCTAGGGTTCTTAATTAAAACTCAGTAGTTGGTGGCACCCGCATGTTAGTGGGGGCTCACGCAAGGCTGTCATCATCGTATTCATCCTGCCCTGGCCTCACAGTGCACGGCACTTTCCAGAGTAGTTTTCCACTCAAGCCACAGCAGTGCACTGGCAGTTGGAACAGGCCCTCCTGCTCCCTTTTCAAAAATGAGGATGTGGAGTAGGCCTTGCCCAAGGTCACATAACAGCCTAGATTTAGAACTTAGCAGAGCTTAGATTTAGAACTTTGTGTCTTGGGGCTTTTTATTGTGACTTCTATCATTGCTGCCATGAATGCAAGAGACGGCACAGAGCCCACTTTGAAGGGTTTTGTAAATGAGATGTTAACAGCTGTCTGTAGTACTCATATTATTATTTTTAAATGGCTCAGGAAACTTTCTTAAATTATGGATGAAGGCAGCCAGAGTGGGGCATGAGATCATGTAATTCTCCAGAGGTGCCTAGTCATTGGCTCAGAGGGATGAGAGGTCAAGTTCTTTTTCTTTCCCAGTATTTTGTTAATTCATCTCCATTACCAGATCTTCTAAATAGCCATGTTAAGGTAATAATTTAAAAAAAATGTTTTCCTGATATGAAAATTCTTCGTATTTCCCATAGGAAGAAAAAAAGTTGTAAAAACACTGCTAAGAAACTAACAGTAACAACAGAGGTTTGAATAGCTAACACTTATTAGAGGCACTTGCTGATATCAGCAGGTAAACCCTAGCACGGCTCTGCTAGTTGGGAGCCAGTAGCTGTTCTGGTGGGTTCGTGTCCAGGCCATACTGATTGTTGGTTATTTTAAATATTTCAGTTTTCACAACAATTATGAAATGGTTACTAGTATTATCTCAATTTTCTACGTGAAAAGATGAAGGCCTAGAGAAATAATTTCCCCAAAGCCATCAGGTAGAAAATGGAGTAAGAATTCAAACCCAAGTTCAGATGACTTAGGGTCTGCTCTATGGCCACTAAACAAATCTGCTATGCAGACATTCCAGTGGATCACCTAAGGAGAGGTAACAGTCTTTTAGGTTTATCTAAATCACTAGCTGAGTAACACGCTATTATAGCAAATCTTAATAGTTGTTGATAAAATACTAAAAATACCAACATGTTTTATTTGTAAATATGTATAAGGAAAACAAATCATCTCATTTTCTTTAGAGACAGCATTTAATGAGTGAAGGCAGTGATGGGAAATCTTGAGAGGGCAATAAATAGCTGTCCAAATTTCCAAAGGAGTCATTATTTTCTGTTCTATCACTTGTAGGTGATAGAACATAATTTGGAAGCATATAATATGCTTATTGGTCATTGTCCAGGCTGAAGACATAAAAATCACCTTTTGTAATGAAAGTGTATCTGTTGGATGGAATAGGAGGTCTTTGACAGCATCCTGGCAAACTATGGAGATGAGTTATAGGACATTTCCTACATGCTATCCCACTTTTATTGAAGCTTATTGATTATTTCCATGCACTACTATTACCCAATTATTGCCGTGATGTTTTACTCTTTGAATCTTCAATATATTCTTTTAACAAGGTTTTCTTCCCATTGTTTTCTTTTGAAGTTTCATTTTGGTTGTCTCTATTTAGTCATCTCCCTGATATTTGATTAGTCTTATCTTTTTCTTGGTGTACTATGAGGGGGCTGTGCATCCATCTTTATTCTTAATGTTTTAGGATCTTTGATTAAGTGCATTTGGAAACACTGCAGTTGTTATATTCAGCTCCTAAATGGCCTCTTGGGTTAATATTTCAAAATCAGAATTTCATTTTTTAGATGATAAAATTTCTAAGTATTTATGTACAAATACAAACAGATAAATATTCTTTACCATTAAATGTTTACTGTATACTAAAGTGTGTGGCTTATAAAATTTCTGCCTAATACTTTCAACCTTGTACTAATTCCCATTTTGCATGTAAGGAAATAGGCTCTGAGGCGACCATATGTGTGCACGTGTGTGTATGTATGTATATGTATGTATATATCATGGACAAAGGTAGAATGAAGACAACTGGGAGAGAAGCCTGGGCATGTGTGTGGAATTGAAACCACTATCAGGAAGTACGATAAGAACATTATAACCTTAAAATTTATTTTTATTCAAGTTATATGGAACATAAATTTTTAAAGTGTCATTGTGTTTTTTCTAATTGCTTATGTTTTGTTATTGTTGTTTGCTGAGTGTTCTATAAACATGTCACTGATTCAAATCAAAGGTGTCCATCATTTGTTAATCTCATTCCAGTGGCGCCATACCTTAGGAATCCTATTGACTTCTTCCCATAGAAGAAATTTCCCCTCAACAGTTCTGACTTGTTCCCAGCAGTTCTGGTCCCTCGGTCTGGTCTTGCTTCCCAGTGGTCAGTTCACCACCACCCAGTGCCCACCTGGAAGTGTCGGTGGGAGGTTCCCTGTTGCAGGACCCTCTTCCCTTCATTTCCACCTTGGCTTTGGTGGAGCACAACCTGCCTCCGTTGCCTCCTGAGCGAAGGTGCATGAGAAGTGTACTTTGGATA